>JASCQY010000089.1:8977097-8989016 GCA_030264315.1 Sardinella tawilis | reverse complement strand
GGTTGCGTCCATGTGACCTGTATTGTAATCTACATATGGCTACATTTGCCATCCAGAGCATGTGGAGCGTTGGTGAGAAACATCGACTCGCTTCCACCAATTCGAGGAAAAAGGGACAGAAATAAGCCTTGGCTTTGGATTCAGTTGTTGCAGTGTGTGTGTGTGTGTGTGTGTGTGTGTGTGTGTGTGTGTGTGTGTGTACAAGGGAACTGCTGGGGGAAGACCTATGCTCGTTAACACATCTGTTCTTCACACTCTCTGATATCCACTCCTGCAGCCAAAGCACCCAATGTTCCGGGAAACTGTGCGACCAGAAACACATGCACACACACACACACGTGCACGCACACACACACACACACACACACACTCATAAAGCAACACATAGGCCCGGCAACTTTAGATGTGGCTCAGCCTTTGGCACTGTTTCACTCAGAATGCATGGCATGAGCACATGTTTGACCTCAATGCTCTGCCTACACACACACACAGACACACACACACACAAACACATACAGACACACATACACACACACACAAACACACACACACACACACACACACACACACAGAAAACGTTCGTCTCCAGTGGAAAAAAAATGTGTCCTTCTACAAGAATATGATCTCCAGGAAAATGTAAAAAAAAGTTTATAGCATAATTCAATATAACTGGGTCTGTGTGAATGTGTACTGTCTGTACTGCTTGTCTCGTGTGAGTGGACTGTTTTAGTAATTCTTACTAGTCAACTGCTAGTCATCTTATTGCTCTTCAGCTATCAGTTGATAATATCCCTCCATGATAACTCGGGTTCCCTGTCAAACAAACAACAGACCACACAGCCACAACACACAGACGAATTAATCTAACAGCGGCAATAACGACTAGAAAGACTTTTTATTGTGTCTTTAACGGTAAATTCTCCATAATAGAGGCGATTAAGAAAGAAAAAAAAAACAAAACAAAATCAGCCAAACAGACTAAATCTGGAGGCCAGGTCATGGGGGTGTAACTGAGCCTTCAAAACAATGCCACAATCTGACCTTGCGTGTCAGCATGTCCTGTGACCCCTCCTGGAGGAGACGTTTAAAGTTACCAGAAGTCTCTCTGTCCCCCCTCCCCCCTGCCCCTAAAAAACACTTAGTCACCCCTGCCAGGAAAGGGGACCTTTCAACTTCTTTAAATTCATTCTTTTATGAGCCTTCAATCCGCTTTTAATGACTTAAAAACCGGGAGCCGACTGTGAATGTGACCACTGTTCCATTTCCTTCAGGGGAATAATAAAGCAAAACAAAGCCTATTGGCCTTTGTGGTGGACTTTGTGGGTTTGTTTACGATCAAAACTAAGGAGGCTGATGGAGCTGGCCATGCTGCCTTTGGCACTGGGGAGTTAGCCTACGTGCTACGTGCTAGTCCCGGACATGAATGGCATTTAACGGCTGACCAGCTGTCCCTCTCTAGCGTTGGCATGTGAAACTGTATGGATATACGTCTGTGTGTGTGTGTGTGTGTGTGTGTGTGTGTGTGTGTGTGTGCATGTGCGTGTGTGTGTACACACGTCTGGGGGATCTGGCTCACTTTTCAGACATCTCCTCTCCCCTCATTTTCCAGCACAATAAGCCACCTATGCAGCCATGCGTTTGCAACCTATCAAGCCCGTTCTTCCCAAAGAGCGAGCGAGAGCTGGGTCAGAGGTCTCTATTTGCGCTGTTGGATACAGACACTACAGGAGCCTCTGCAGAGAGGTGGAGGAGAGGACGAAAGAAAACACACACACACACACACACACACACACACACGCCCGCCCATCCCAAACACAGTCGTCTCCTAGGCCTCGCTCAGGGACTGTGTGCCTCCCCTTGTTTTGGCCTGAAAGGGCCCTTTCTGGACACGGTGCGGGGCCACGCTTCCTGTCCGAGCTGAGCCGACAGCGGCGTCTGTGTTTGTGTGGGCAGCCGCTCCGCTCTCTCTCTCTCTCTCTCTCTCCCGCTAGCCTGGTGCACCTAAGGCTGAGGACAGAACCCTGGACGGATGAGCCGAGACTGACCTGCACACCACCTAAAGCTACATGCTAATGCTATAAATGCTAACAGCCATTCAAAACACATGCGCTTTGAGACGCGCTAATGCTATAAACGCTAAACAGCCATTCAAAACACAAGCACTTTGGGACTTCTGAGCCAATGCGATTTATATAAGAGCTATCTTACAAGAACAGGATGAACTGAAACAAGTTGTATGCTAGTCCTTTAGTGATTGCAGCCCAGCAGGGTGCAAAGAGAGTGTGCTATTATACTAACAAATAGCCTGTGCAACAGTTAATTTATTTTCTGCTGAGGCAGGCTCTCTTCATGTATAGGCCTACTATTCAAAAAAGAAAAAAAAACAGCTTAATCCAAATCCCTGCCTTCGACAACATTAAGCAAATTGAAGTAGCAACATTAAAATGTCTAAAGAAAAAAAAAAGTGAATGCAGTGTTAATGTAGCAATGCCTCACCGTTGTAATGCATTTGCTAACATTTGCATGAATCAGACAGGATAAAATTATGAGTACATCAAACCTACATGAAAAAGATTAGTCCAGTATTCATGCCAAAGACTATACTGCCTTGTGCCATGCACTTCAGCTCCTGTAACAAGCAACTTTAGACAACGCATCTAAATCTCACTATTACATTACACACTGAGGTCCGAGCTGTTGCCAGACACACATTAGCCTACACACTTAAGGTCCGAGTCGTTCCCAGACGAGGGCTCCTCTCCGAAACGACATGTTACTAAACTGATATTTGTGTAGCCACAGCCCCAAATTACCTTGGGGAGCCCTTCTGGCCTCGGCTCTGTCAATCAGAATAAGTGTGTCAGTGCGTGGAAATTCTGGAGCAAAGTGGATTAGGCCTCCATGGCCAGGCAACGCTGATAAGCTGGAGGGAGGGGGGGGAGGGGGGCGGTTGGTGCCATGCAGGGGAGGAGGACTACACACTGTGTACAATAAACGTAATAAATGCATGTCAGACAATAAGGCGCAGACTGCTCTGTATTCGTTGCTGAACTCTGATGCATAGATGCCCTTGGAGAGGTCCAACATATCAGAGGGTTCATTCTCCCATGGTTGGTTAGTGTGGCTGATGGTCTACTGCCATCAGAACTCAGATTGCCTGAGCTGATACCCTCATGATAGACTTATAACATTAAACACACACCCTTGTTCTCTACTGAGATGTAAGTTCTGTAAAAAGATGGTTAAATTATTCAGAGAGAGCTCTAATAGGCTACCCCATAAATGCTGATACATTTGGGGGGAGGCTACACTATCCTTTATATATGTTTAACACAGTGAGATGAATACCCTTGTATTTACTGCCTGCCACGGAGCCAGTGGACTAGCAACATACAGTAAGCCTTATGCATTTAGTTTCCTCAGGGGACCTAGTGACGTTCTGGAGCACAGCGCAATTGTCAGTGAATGATGCTGCCCTGTCGATAGCAAAACAAAACAAAGGTCCCTGGTGCATTGGAACTATTCACTCAGTCCTTTTGAAAATCATTTTCAGGCTCCTTTATATATCAACAATTTCCGCACGACCAAACAAAACAATACCATAACCTATCAAACCGAAGTGGCGTTACACAATAACAGACACCCAAATAATACTCACACTGAACCAATCGTATCTCTACAGCGAAAAAATGTACAGTGACATCATCTGAGGTGTAGCCTGCAAACTCAATGCAATACGCCATTCTCAGCCTGTCCTCGCAAGTCAAATGTCTGTTTCACTGTATGACATTTTTAAGTTGAAAGATAATTACAATAAGGAATATACTAATGATATGTAATTAATAGAATATAACATACTTACAAGCAAGTGTACGCAATGGGCAACCTTAAGATTGAAAAGCGTATCCTTACATTGTTTTATAATTTCAGTGGTGTAGCCTTCATTAACTGCAGTCAGTGATCTAGGATGTTGCAAAATGCATTTTATTTTGCTTTTAATGTGGTACAGTAGGAATTCACTTTCAGTCTGGCATCTATCATAAGAACCACATATAAAAAACGCGACCTTTCAATAGGCTACCTCACCAAAATCAAGCATAAATTCCTCCATGAAATATTTAAGTGTCACATGTTAACATTTTCAACTGAACTTGTTACACGACATTGTTCTGCGCACCAGGTTTCTAATTCCAAGTTTTCCTCAAGACACGTACGGTATGTTTCATGGCAGCAGCACAAAACATGCCACATACAGTCCCTTTTTAGACTATGCAATGTGGTCAAAATGACAGGGTTCTATGAAGGAAGCACCTTTGGAAAATGCACGTCGCTTTACAGTCACCCCATAAGAAAACACTGAACGTGGCCGCCCGTGTTTATTTCTGGAAGCCCAGTGTGTGTCTCCGCAACATGGCCGACATATACATTGTTATTGTTAGTAGATCAGAATTCTTTACACTTCGCCAGCCATCTAGTGCGGTGGATACAGTGCAATGAATTATAGATATAATGTATGAAATGGAACACAATCTTATCGCACTGACTTTGCAAGAATCCGGGCGTGAGAGTATTCTGTAATTCTTTAATATACTCACCATTTGATGGTGGTGGCCGTATGGAATACTAGTCTCTTGAAAAAAGGCACTGAGCGCCGTCTAAAATAAAGAAACAAATTTGCATGTTTGTGGGATTTCGTTCAACACAAGGATAAGATGTATCATGTATTTACAGATTACAGCGCATGCAGCCACATGGTGTCATGGATTTATGGACAGCTACCTTATCAAGCAATGTTTACATTGTGTTTTCACAAAATAAATAGCCCCCTGCAACAAAACAATGTATCCAAATGATACATTTTGTGAGTAGATAGGCAAACAAAACTATCAAGGGGAGATCTTTGCTTTTAGCTGCATGGCTTGTCGTCTGGGGAGTCCACGCAAACCAGCGGTCATCTTCATTGCATAATAGCATTTGCTAACCTCACTAGCTTGTGCTGTGTGTCATGAGGAAGGATTATAGTATTTAATCTAGAGTAAATTCTAATTGGATATTCGACCCGTCAAGCTTTTGCTTGGTTCAAACCGGCCGTTTGAACTTTATACTATATGTATGGTAATGTGGCAAACATAAACAAATATAGCCTGTAAGCTTGTACAATTACATTGTCCTCTAAAAATAACCATCTTAAAATAATATGTTAGGATTCATGTTGATGGATAGATTATCTTTAAACCTTAATGCATCGGATTCCTAGGAAGCAAATAACATGGCAGTCAAAGCAATGCGAGTAGTACAATAGGCTTCACAGTCAGACATAAACATAACGTTAACTGCTGAGCCAGAAATCCCTTACCTCGAATTGCCAATGTGCCGCTTGCAATAGTTGTTTCGCCTGATCGGCTGCGCATCCAGCTGTCAGGACGAACTGGTTTATCATAACTTGATGTTTAAGTTCATCCATATTCGCCGGAGCTTATTTGCGAGCCGTGGGCTGTAGTGTTTGGTTCGTGATTCAATTTTTGAGGTTTTATTTCTCTCGTTCCCCTTTCAGTCGTCCACCATTACAGCCGGCTGAGCAAACACAAATATTTACCTACTGTAGGAGCGATAGAGTAGGGGAGCCTCTAGATTGACATCACACGACAACCAATGGGAAGACTGCAGACATCGTGGGATTTGTATGCTGCAAATAGTTGCTGTGCGTGTCCAACGGAAAATGACAACTTCTCATTATTTATATTTTACGCACGCCGAAAATATGACCATGTGACGCGTTAAAATGAACATCCTATGCTTTCCGATGAGGGGTGGTACTGCAAAGCCATACACTTAAATAAGAACCGGGCTAGTTCCCTTATTGCTACAATTTAAAACTACAACTCCCATCACCACTCGCTTTGTTTGTAAGGCTGTAGAAGGCAAAATTTTATGAATGACAGCCGCTGCTGTCCAATTCCCATCAGCGCTGTGCCACTATCTTGCCAAATATGGTAAACAAACGTTCTAACACCAATTAAATTGCAGAAAGCTACCATAGAGAGCAGCATGGAGCTTGTAGACTCGTGGGAGTATTTAACAACATGGAAGCCGACCCCTCACCTTTGCGCAGCCTCGCCAAATCTCCTTTGGTATAACGCATTAATACAAACTGTTCTGCAAAAGCAACTGTATTGTAGTGGTGACTCCATGATCAAAGCCATTCAGTCTCAAAGGACAGAGACAGCCATGCGGCTGCCCAACATGACCCCTCATATGGGGCAGGCATAGACTTCACCAGATTACATTACCATGGATAACAGATTTCTTTCTTGATTTCCTCTTGAATAGAATATTGACAACTGGCATCGATCAGCAGTTTATTTACAAAGACATATCATGCTACTACCAGATTGATTAAATTGTCTTTGAAAGATTAATAACTTTCATGGTTATGTGTCAAGTTTGCTATGAGGTTAAAACTGAGTAAACAAATGCCATTTGTTGCCATTGTGGTTCTCTAGAGGCTGTGACCTGAAGCTGACACGCTGAGTCAAAATGGTTCTATTTCTCTCACCGTGACAGTTTTCTATGCCACATGACCAGTAATCAATAACTAATAAACCAGTTCACATTGTCTCTCCATTGCACTCTACCCTGACCAAACACTTGAAAACAATGAACATTGTGAAGCAGTATCATGTTTTGGATGTTTTATTTAGCAACACATTTAGGACTGCAGGAATCGGTTATGGTCTAATATGTAAGAAAGTTGGGAAGTTGGAACTTGGGAGAGGTTCGCAGCCTACGCATCCCGCAGTGCACCGCTCATGGCATCTCAGTTTGCGAATCTCGCGTGAGTTTGCTGAAATTTTCCTCAACAAGGAATAACAACACTCAACTCAGTTGTTTCGTCGTTTATCTTTTACAGATTACCTCTAAACGATTGATTTGTTTCAAGCATACAGCCATAGTCTAGATTTTCGAATAGTTTCTTATTTGATTATTTTCAAGAAAGTCACACATTTTTCCCAGAGTAGTCTTTTCAGACATTGAAACAACGGAGGATAATGATGATGGGTGGCTGAATTTCACAACACAAATTGGATGGTTCTGCATTACTATCAAATTTATCTAAAGACGCGCATCTAAATCGGTTATAAAATGGGTTCAATACTTAGCCGTAGAATTGCTGGTGTTGAAGACATCGATATTCAAGCTAATTCAGCTTATCGATATCCACCGAAATCAGGTAAGATTCAGTAGCGCACTGTTTTCTTATAAGTTACATGCAGGAAAAAACACGCTTTCTGTTAGTACTAGTGATGTTTGTCCATTACAATAAGCCCAGGTCAGTCCTGAACTATTAAGCTGCAGAAGTTGTACGTTTTCACTAAACTTTTCAGTTGCGCATAACTGTAGAAAACATAGGCCATTGGAATTTTCCATTGTGTTGTATTTTTTCGACTCTTGAGCATTATGCTTATGGATAATTACAACTGTTGCACATGCAATTAGCTTTTAAATAATGTATATTGATTGTGTGCGCCATTCTTGCTCCATGTTGACATCTGAAAGATCAAGAATGATGGGAGCTCACACTATCAAACTAGGCTACCGCTGTGAGCCCATTGTATTGGCTGCTCTAAACAACTTAAGTCGTCTCATGTTTTTCCTACTTTTAATTTTTCTTTAACTTTTAAATCCTCTCTCAGGTAATTACTTCACCAGCCATTTCTTTATGGGAGGAGAGAAGTTTGACACTCCACATCCAGAGGGGTATCTATTTGGTGAAAACATGGATTTAAACTTCCTTGGCAACAGACCTGTCCAGGTAGGTGGTCTGTGTGCAGTCTGCAGACTAGTGAGAAGAAGTCACTGTGGTCAACTAACTCAGGTGTGAGTTTTGTGTGTTAGTGGAGGAAGCATAATTCTCTGTACCCGGGTGACTAGATGGTCCTGTTTGGTGGTCTTGAAAACCGATTCTCCTCTAACTCTCTCATTCTCACATTTTAATGATATTGACCAAAGAACTGGAAATATCCCCATTTTTCAGTTTTCATATCAGGAATCTGGTCACCTTGCTTACTATAATATGATAATCAGTACCCCCACCCTAAGGTGATGAAATATAATACAGTAATCCATTATCCATTGTAGGTATCTAATCCACTCTCACAAATAGTTTTTAATTTTTTTCTTTGACAGACATGTGTGCATGCAAACAGTGTACACACACACACACACACACACACACACACACACACACTGAAATGTTATTATGTTGCTCATGTAACACCTTGGAATAATTCCACATCTGAACAAAACATTATGTAAAGCGCTCATGGTCACATAGTAAAGTAGTCCCTTCATAAAACATTTCATGTCATGACCCACAAAAATGTAACAGAGCCTGGTTCTGTCATTTTAATCTCCACTCGTACTAAAGTCTTGTTTTCCCCACCTGATTTTGCTCTTAATTGATTTTTTTAGTATCGTCTCTCGATCAGATATCCTGTTAGCTTTCAAGTCGATTGATTCGTTTACAGCTGTCATCCAATGATGTATTTTGAACACTATTATGTCAGCGAGAGACCTCAGTGACTGTGTCTTTGGGGGGTGGGGGGGTTACTCATTCCCTGTACATTACGTGGCTCAAACCTGCTCTCTGAATTTGTTAATCTGAACATTTCAGTTCCCCTACATGACCCCTGCCCCCCATGAACCAGTGAAGACACTGAGAAGCTTGGTCAACATCAGGAAGGATTCTCTTCGTCTGGTCAGGTACAGCTACTGACCTCAGTGTATGGAATGCCAAATCCATTGACAGGAAATTACCTTTGTTTCATCAATAAATTAGCCTGTCATAACAAAACATTAGAATGAAATCACACAAATTGTTATGTAATTCTGTGCAAAGCATGTATTATAAACATGGCAGAATTATGAAAGAAATTCCCAGCTGTACTTTAAGAGCACGAATGGATATATGGTTGGTTGTGTGTCACAGGTACAAAGATGATTCTGATAGCCCCACCGATGAGACTGGCAGCCCTAGAGTGCTCTATGGGGTGGAGTTCAGCTTTGATGCAGATGCTCGAGTTGCCATCACAATATACTGCCAAGCCTTTGAGGAATTTTCCAATGGAATGGCCATGTAAGTGTAACGGATGCCAGCCTGCCTAGCTGTGCGAGTAGAACGTTGGTACAGTAAGCCAGCCAGTCACGCTAGTGCGTTCGAGCCCGGGCTTGTGCAGGGCTGGACCGTGCAGGACAACACAGGTTACATAAGATTCTATGCAGTACAATATTTGTATGAACACACAATGCATTTAAACTTAAAGTCTGTTAACTGGGTTAAGTTAGAATATTCAGAGGTACTTTCATTGTTTAAAAATGCCAACAGGAGAAGACTTATGGATTCTCAGTTGTCCTGAAATTGTCTTCAAGTGAACATAGCAAAGTAAGACTGACTTGTAAACATAGTCTCATAGTAGGAATTTTCACAGCGGGCTTTCACTGGGCTCGGTGGGTCACATTTCATTGGTGACGTGATGCTATAGAAACGCAGCACACACATGCAGCAGCAGGAAAGCTGAGCCCCTGGCAACCAGGAGCTCATGGGAGTTGAAGTCTCGGTAGCGATGAGACTTCATCACCCCTCATGGGACTAGACAGAGCTTCACAAGGCGACTGTTTACAATGGATGTTGATGGCAGATACCCAGAGACTGTAATAGCATTACTTAATACATTAATAACTGAAATCCGATCATGTAATAATATGTAATAATGATTCCTAATTAACTAATTGCTCGTTTTTAGATACAGTCCCAAAAGCCCCTGGCTTGCGTCCGAAACAGTTCACTACAAGAGAGGCATAAACCAGCACTTCTCCCTGCCCTCCTTTAAGATCGACTTCACCAAGTGGAAGCCAGAGGAGGTGAGCTGTTTTCCAGTGTGTTGACACTCCCAATGGACATGGGTCGCTTAAGGCTCTGGGGTGGAATGTGTTTTTCGAAAGCGCTATTGCTAACTGCTGTCACAGGCTTGGTACTGATATAATAACACCCAGTGGTTTTTGCTATGAAGATTGTGACGGAAGTTTGCCACGATGCTTTCTAGAAACTCACCCCCGTTTGTTCCGATAGTTATCGCTGCTTAAGACCGGGGTCTCATCACAGGTGGAAGGGAATGACTTGATCACATGGCATTTAAGTTGTATAAGAGTGTGAGCAGTCTGAAGAACTTGTGTGAATATACAGTATACAGATGGAATACAGTTCATGATGGACAACAACAAAGAAACAAACAAATAGATCGTTAAACCAATTGATCATTAGATGTGATCCTTCATTGCGATGTGCTGTGTTGACTATGTTGACTTCTTGCACTATTGACTATTGTGTTTGCATGCTTTGTATGTCTCAGCTGAACTTTGACCTTGATCGAGGGGTCTTTCCGATGGTGATCCAGGCGGTGGTGGATGAAGGGGAGGGAAGGACACCTGGTGCGTATGTCCTCTCCAATTAACAATAATAATCATATTGCACACAGACAGACAAATACAGGGCAACCCTTATGAGTGGCTACTGTACCTGTAGAGTTTGTCATTGTAATGTTCTTTCTCTTTCTCTCTCTCTCTCTCTCTCTCTCTCTCTCTCTCTCTCTCTCTCTGTCCCTCATGTGTGTTGCAGACATATCAGGACATGCACATGTGCTCCTGGCGGCATTTGACAGGGTAGGTTGGTCTTATGCACGGCTGGTGCTTTTATGGTTTTTGCATTGGACCTTGTGCCCTTTCATAAAAAAAACAATCTCGACACAGAATGTCACATAAAGTTTTGACACACATTGGCAAAGGGACCGGCATGAAAGCAGCTTTGCAGCAGTGACTGTGTCTTAGTAATATGGAAAAAGAACTTAAGAAAGGCCATAGATATTGGAGATACTGGAGTTAATTGGTTACATGTTGCTTGTTTGGTAATGGACATTTACAGTAAGAACTCCTGCCTTAGTTGGATAGCAACCAGGGGCCAAACGTGGGAACATATTACTGTCAGGGTTATGTCTACCAACACATTAACAACAGGTTCTCCAAATGTGACACATCCAATAACATTGGGGCTTATTTGTTTATGGCTATCCTTGCCTTATTTGGTTTGTGGTTGTTGGGAAAGCACTGTGCTTTCTCAAATAAGGGTAGCGGTGAGAGGGGTTTTAATATAGGCAGCCATTACCCATTACCTTCACTCATCAAGTCTGGACCTCATTCATTTCCTCTTTTGGGAAACAGAGAGCTGTTTGTAATGCTTTTGGCAGGTAGCTACATAATCCTTAACTATAAAAATGTTCTCAAATGTTTCAACACTGTTAACAGAGTTTAAAAAAAAAAGAAACAACTTTCTGGAACCCTCCATCTGCCACTAACTGTCAAATGCACCCATTGACAGGGAAGTCAAGATAAGATTAGAGTAGTACATAGGTAACAGTTTTTAAAGGCATGTAGTGGCCTTTAGCCGCTACCGCTAACATCATGGGTTTTGCATATCAAGTGTGGGACCACAATGCTATGCTATTTCTAGACAAAAAAAAGTAGAAAGTAGATGCCATGTTTTTTTTTACATACCAGCACAGTACTATTCCTACCACGGCTCTTATGCCTTCGGGATGTTTTCCAAAGTGCAATTATGGTAGCTTAGCTGTCTACAGAAGCAGGAAATTGACACTTTCTATTAATAGAGCGAAAGTGCTGTGAAAAAAAAAGTGAAATGTTCTCTTATTCTCTTGGGCAGCACGTCGATGGCAGTTTCTCTGTGAAACCCCTGAAACAGAAGCAAATTGTAAGTGTGCACGTGATTCTAGTGTGTGTGTGTGTGTGTCTGTGTGTGTGTGAGTGTGTGTGTGAGTGAGTGAGTGTGTGGTCTCAGTGTGTTGAAGG
>JASCQY010000089.1:8899125-8909506 GCA_030264315.1 Sardinella tawilis | reverse complement strand
AGAGAGAGAGAGTGTGTGTGTGTGTGTGTGTGTGTGTGTGTGTGTGTGTGTGTGTGTGTGTGTGTGTGTGTGTGAGACAGTGTGCAGGGGTTGTTTTGGATCATCTTTTTTTGTTTCTTCCTCCACCATCCTGAGAGGGTGCTGGCAGCAGCTGCTGTTTGCCCAGGGGAAGAGCTCCGTCCTGGGGCACGCCGGAAGGAAAGCGGCCCATTTACGGGACACAGCCTCCAAATATGGAGGGAAGGCTTCTGGTAAGGAATTCCTTCAGACAGCCACAGCCCAGAATCAAAGCCTGTGGGCATGTAATTTTTTTTCTTTCTTTTTTTTATTCATTTTTGAAAACCGATGTTCTCAGTGGTGGAACACAAAATTGTAGTGGCTCTATTCTGCCAGCGGCGAAAGCAGGGTCATTAGCGAGGTCCCTCGAATCGAGAGACTATGGTTCAAGAGTCCCCGCCAAGCCCAACAAGCCACGCTCCATTCAACACCGGCTTCTCCGCAGTTTGCTTTCTCTCCCGAGCATGATAGAGTATAGTCAAAAGAAGGGTGAAAAAATAGACAAAGCTTGCTTTTGATGTAACAACAACCCGTTCTTGTGGTGAAAGTGAAACCCAGTGTCCTTTTTTTTGTTGTTGTTGTTTGGGGAACGTAAACACAACCCTCTAAATAGCTTCCCACTGCCCACCACATCCTCCAGTGACATGCACTCTCAGACCTGTGATTTTAGCCTCCTGGACGACTCTCGGGACCCAAGCACTGAGGGGGAATGGGAATCTGGATTTTTTTTTTTCAGCCAACACAAAAGAGGGATGGAAGGCCATTGTTCTTCCTCATGCTCAAATGGAATTTGACACGACGCCACAACGATATCCAAGCAAATGAATTCCATGCGCATCCCTCTGATTCCTTCCCCCCGTCAGTTTCTGTTTTGACAACCAGATTTAGGGGGGGGGGTTGGAGGGCAAACCAACGCTAATCCTTTGCGCTGTGAAACACATGACACATTTCCTGCCGTCAGATGGGTGCCACGCACACATCATAGCGTCCTTAAACACATTGGTCTGATGTAACTGCCCCCCCTCCCCATCCCTCTATCTTGGAGCGATAATGGCAGGTTTTAGCACTTTTTGAAAACTCTTCCCAGTGAGTGGTCTACCACAGCAGATAGCTGCCTGGGAGACGCTGGCAGGAAGAAATCAAAGTTATTTCAGAGTTTCCCACCAGCGTGGTGTGGCGTGGCCAGACGCACTCTTCCAGCAGGACCTGCATGGCTCAATAAGCTCACGACCTCTGGGGCTGGGTTCAGTTTCCATGTTTTCCTCATAACAACTGAGGCTTGGACAAGGTCTGGTGCTGTGCTGAACAAAAATATCTGTGGTGAAATGTGGAGAATACACAAACAAATTGGTTTGAGGGGTTGGTTTGGGGGGGGGTGGCATTGAACTGACCTAAAATGTGAAGAGTTCCAAAAGGTTTCATTCAACTGTTTCTTTTTTCCAACCAAGGTGATGACTGTTGCTTATAAAAAGAACAGTGTAGAAATGTTTTGAAGATGTTTTCAGAGAAAGAAAGGCCAATCATTTTCTGTTAAGGCATACAGTACATAGGCCTCCAACCCTCCCTAACTTCATTTTATTCGTCATCTGTGTGTTTGTCTCATGCTGGAATTCTGCCCAAGGTCAGCTCAGTTTTCAAGCTTAAGACTGCTGATTCTAATGCTTGCTACCTTACACACAGGTTTCATCAAGAAAATACACATTTCATGTTTTCATCTATGCCTTGAGCTTGTATATTCTAGGTGTCAAACATACTGTTGAATGTGTGAATGTTGTCTCAAGTATTTGCCTAAGGTATCAACTGTACCTGACAAAAAGTGCAGTTCTCAGTGCTACGCATGGGTTTTCACTTGAGTGAGCATACTGTATGTCTGAACAAGTGGACAAATTGAAACTGGAACTCTTGAGAATCATGCATCGTGGTTCTGGACTGGAGTGTGCAAACAAAAATACTGCACAAAATTAAGGATGGTCCAACAGTGGAGTATCCTGCATTTTTTTTCCCCCCTCATTGTTTCCTCATGCCGTTCTGCCTTCGGTGTGACGTATGTATGGTCAGTCAAGCTCACCACTTTAATTTGACTCCACATTCCACACATTCTAAGTCTTTTTTTCGTACTTTTATTCTCTCTGTGCCCGCCCGACCAACCCTTTTCTTAGCATAACTGTGGACCATCATCTTTTTTATTGTGTTAAGCAACACTTCCTACAACACTCGCCCACGCCACATAACTGGTGAACAATTGCTCTATTGAAGACTAAGAACCATTATAGGAAAATGCAAGGAATTAAGTTGCCTGGATGCTCACAAACTGCCCACGCAGCCACTGTGCAATCTGTGTAAGTATGAAGTAAATATGCCCATTACTATGTCCCAAACACCAGAAGATTGTATCAAAACTTCTACTTCCTTGTTAATCTCTAGTGTTTATGCAAGAGGCTAAGTACAGTACAAAGAGACAATGAATACTGAAAGTCACACTAACGACAGATAACCCCATATGGATTATAAGATCAGTGTTGTTTTGGGAAACGGAGCTTAAGACTCTTAAGGAGACTGCTCCGGAGAGAGGGAGAGGGGAAATGCTTGTCTGAGGGAGGGCAGGAGTCAAGCAATGCTTGAAAGGTAGATATGTGCGTGCATGGGAGGGAATGCAAGCTGGCTATATGCATGATAGACTCAGACAATGTGTGTGTGTGTGTGTGCATGAGTGTGTGAGTATGTGTGTGTGTGTGCATGAGTGTGTGTTGCACTGGACAGAGAACAAGGTCGGTATTTTGACTCAGGCCAGATGTTGCTGTTGGATGCCAAGTCTCACGTGGACAGGGCAGGGGCTCAGGGACAGCAGGGTGTGGAGTGTGTGTGTGTGTGTGTGTGTGTGTGTGTGTGTGTGTGTGTGTGTGTGTGTGTGTGTGGTGTGGTGTGGTGTGTGTGTGTGTGTTTGTGTCTATGTGTGTTGGGCCTGAGCCTGAGTCCGCACACTGCTCTGTGATGAATGACCTCATTTGACAGTCACTTCCTTCCTGCAAGCCGTGTGGCCGCATCCCTGTGCTTTGACACACACACACACACACATACACACACACACACACAATGTAGTCATGCCACTAGGGCAGACAAATAAATACCCGACCTACTGAGGAAGGAAGACACCACACTTGACTGGTACAGGATCACTGCTCACAAAGCATCTCAGACGACCAGAGCCCTACTGCCCCTAAATTAGATACTGTATGCTGGGTCCAAAACCTCCTATACCCTTCAAGCAGCACAGATTGTCAGCTTCATAATCATTCTGGCAGGCATTCAGAAGAGGAATGTGCCATCAATTGTACAAGAAGGCCAGTGAATCAACAATTCATTTGCCCTGTCTTCAACATTTTTAGCAGTGACTAACATTTTTCTCACACACTTTTGTGGAAAAACTGCATCACTTTGTGAGTCAATCCCCTCCTGAATAAAAACTTTTCTTCCGGACTTCTCTGCTGAGTTGGTGATAAACACATGATGGTCTACCCCGGGGAGCTTGATAACCGCCTTCTCACACACACAAAGAAAAAAACAAACAAAAAAAAAAAGAGCAGAGTTCTGTGAAAAGCAGGCTCAGAGATTCTGGTGTGTGAAATGAGATTCCCAAAAAGGCCTGTTGTTCCCTGGAGGGTAACGGGCGGACAGTCGGGACACGTTGTGACTGCAGGCATCTGACCTAGTGGAGTCCGGCCGGCATGACATCAACGGGGGGGGTTCCCATCCAAATGGCTTACATTATTGGCCTCCTTTTCCTCTTTATCTCTTTTTTTCTTCTTCCTCTCCTACTTCTTCTTTTTCTTCCCCTCCTTCTTCTAAAGACTATTGTGAAAGAGGTCTCCATCTGATACCCATCTGTCCACGGCTGTTTTAATTGCAGTGTTGAGTCTCATTAGCAAACTACAACCATGAGCAATTAGGAGTCTGTCAAATGCCTCCGAGAAATGTAAAAAAATAAAACACACACACCAGGAAAGCCTTTAGCTCTTCAGCGCTGTGGTAGTTACTGTTTCAGAAGAGGAACTTTTGTGTCTTTTTTTTTTCTTTTTGAAAGGAAAACCACCCAGGAGGAAAAGCTTTCCCGCTGAGCTGGAATGCCACCGGGAGTCTGAGACACCAAGGAGCTGTTTGCTCTGGAGAAGGTAGTGATGTTGCATAAGGCTGCGGTGAGAACACACAATGGCACTGTAAATCAACCATCTGCGCAAATGAACACCCGTGAAGTAAAGAAAAAAATTAAGAAAATCGGAATTTCTTTGGATCGGCAGTGTTGGTAAGCTATACAGTATACAGACTGGAAGTGTAGTATTCTACAGATTATCCATGTATCCATGTATCCATGTACTGTACGTGTGCTGCTGTCATTGCCAAATGCAGAGGGACCAAGTGCATATGCACATAAAAACTACTTCAGATTTTCATGTGTGGATGCTTGCTAGTCTGGGCACAGAGTCTGGGCATGGCGTTCCGCACGGATGGCGGGGAAATACCTCTCATACCTCCGGGCAGCCAGCGCCGCTCTGGACCATTTGAGCCCGTTCGTCTCCTCCAGAGTCTGGTGTTGAGTTAGCGTGAGCGCTACGCTAACACATGGACACTGACCAACACTAACGCTGAGTCAGCGGCACGCAGTGCCACCCAGGTCACACCTTGCCCACACAGACACTCAGTGTGGGCCAAGTTACTCAGAAATGGAAATAAGTTACTGATTACATTAACTAATGTAATCTAGCCTTGAATTCAGTGACCCCAGACACCCACACATGTAGAGTGGAAAAAGCTAACTAATGGGGCTTTTTGTTTCCTTCCTTCGAGCTCTATGACCCTAGCCTTGTGAACCAGATTCTTTCACGTCGTTTTACTTTGTGCAAAGCGTCTTGCCCTGGGTAAGCCTTCAACCATATACAACCATTTGGTTGTGACATCACTTTCAGCCCTCCCACCAACGACGTCTCTTTGTTCCCCGATTGGTTCTACACTTTTTTTGGCTGATGAAACCTAAGCCGTTGGATAGGTACCTAGTAATGTATCGAAATGTGATATTGAGCGGAAGCACTAGGTAGCACTAGCCTGGCTGCTATGACACTGGACTGTTTGACAAACCCTAAATATCATGACTGTATGTTACTATTTCGATACCTTCACTAATAGCTGTAATATTATTACCTATTATTACGCTAGCAATAATATTACAATAGCTGTAATATTATTACCTATTATTACACTACTTATAATTACACTACTTGATGAAGTTAATGAAGAAAGTAATAACATTACAGCAATTTACATTACTTTATTTTGTATTGCATTACTGCTCAAGACCACATGGCCTCTGTAAAACTGCAACATTTCTCCAGATGAGTGCAACACGTCACGTATGCCGCCATTTTGGCAGTGACATTGTTTTTCATATCCGCGAAACTCCCATGTGCCTGCAGCTAAGGCTCCTGAGACGGCGCCAGTCGTTGGCAGGAGCTCCGCGACGCCATCCATCATCCTTCATCAGCGGCGTGACGGCTGATAATGAGAGTTTACTTGGGATCATTAAACGGCCGATCTATGATATTAATTCGCCTGACTTTTTCGGCGAGACAGCCTGCCTGCCAAGCCGTCATGCAAAGGATATTGGTGAATAGAGCAGCCTCCTCGCTTTCAGTGGTGTTTAATTGACCCCGTCAAGGATGAATGGAGGAGTCTGTGCACATACACTCAGGCTGGGCTTGTTTTGAAGCAAAAACAAAAAGGTTCCTTTCTGGGTCCCCGCAGGCAGACGGCACAGCACACGGCCGACGGAAGAAAAAAAAAAAAGAAAAAGGAAAATGTTGTTGTTGTTGTTTGTCGTATGCAATGCATATCAATACCAGAAACGAGCAACATCAAAGCCCTCTTACACTTGCTGTGACGGAGAAAGGAGAAGAGACAAAAAAGCTACCAAGCCAAAGCGATTTGGGATTGTGAATACTCTATCCTGACTTGGCCCTGACTTGGCCCAGTTTATAGAGTCAAGAGGGTTTTTTAAAGCCCTTAGTTAGAATTATCGACACCAATCTAATACTGTCAAAAGACTGACCTACTGTACCAAGATGAAACAGGTGAATAGTCCTTTTTATCAAAGTCATCCTGTTCATCTCGGTCTGACTCAGCTCCTGCCTTGAATGATGCGGGTTATCTCACATGGAAGTAATTTATCCTTGAGTGGCTGTAATCTTGGAGGCTGAGCCATATGTCCACAATATATTTCAAGGTAAAGTCCTCTTTCTCTGTCTGTCAATCATGTAAATCACATTATGTCAAAGGAACTCAATTTTGGAGAAGCCATTCAAAGAGGAATTTTTATGACCGTCGTCAAAGAGATTTGCTCTGGTCTAAAAGCACCGGAGCCAGTGGATTTAATGCTCTGGTTTGTGATTAAGTTACATGCTTAATGAGAGCCTCATATAGTACACCACATCAGACACTAGATTTGGCCATTTAGCTTCTGTTGCAAAGTGACTCCAACAGAAAAAAATGTTTACTGCCTCAAATACGTAGTAGAGGAATGGAACAAGCTGCAGTATATTTTACTGGGCATCCGTAAATACACAAAGCAAGCAAACATTTATTTCAAGCATACCCCATTTCTGGGAGTCTGCAGACTTTAGTTGGACTCAAGGAACTATTATCTACATTGAAAGCTAGCAGCTGCATTTGATTAGCTTGGCTAGCGCTTCTAAAACTTGTCCTCACAAAGGTGCAGGCTCTCATCCGAACCCCAGAGCGCCTGCCGTGAAAGAGAGACAGAGAAAGAGAGAGATGGGGGATGAAAGACAAGACACAGAGCAAAAGGAGGAGAAAGAGAAGCATGAACATATTGTGTGTGAACAGGAGGTGTAGGTGGATCCAAGCACTCCCAGCCCCCCACCCCCTCCTTTGACTGGATCGGCCAACAAGCGTCTCATTGTCTGGTGGAAGTCAGACACTTCTGTGTTTTTTGTGCTTTTTTTCTTTCTTTCTTTCTTTCTTTCTTTCTTTCTTTCTTTCTAGTGGGCCATGGTGTTGGTGTCTGGGGTTTGGTGAGTTGGTCGGTTGGGGATGGAGGCGACAACATATGATCCCCATTTGCATACTTTCCAGTGTCAACTGGGCCTGGAGCTTCTCCCAGCAGGACACCGCCACACAGGCTCAATGTGTGTGCATGTGTGGGTTCTGCTTCTCACAAAACCTCTCTGCTGCTGCAGCTGCAGCAGCAGCAGCAGCAACGTTAGGCAGCTAATTGAGACTGTCACGGAGGGCCAACTCACGTCTTCAAGGGCTTTAAGACAAAGTGCAGTGGAGACCTATGTGAAGGTTTCTAGAACTTCAGAGCTGGACATCTACTACAGTGGCACAATCATACAGACCATTCCAGGTCATAAATTTCCGGGAAATTCCACTGAGCACTGATTTCATATTCCTCTGCTCCCATAAAAACATTTTCAGAGAGACGTTTCTCATTCTTCGCGGCCGCTCACTTCAAAGAGCACGCAGGCCTCGAGCAGACAGAGTATTCTGGAAACTGTCTGCCTGAAGGATTGTTTCCAAAGCAATGGGGCTGGTGACAGTAGGCCAAGTGAAAGAGCGTTAGATGTTATGATCTGTCACGAAGGGTTGCCTGTGGAGACAGGGAAGAGATCTCGCCAACTGGCACCATTTAACATACACACACACACACACACACACATGCCATCAGACTGGGCGGAGGCCGGCCGCACATGCTGCCTAAGTCAACATCCCCATCAGACGACATCAGCGCCGGTGGAAGACATGAACCACACAAGCTTCCATCACCTCCCTTGAACACACCCGCCACAACACCGACACAATCCCCTTTTATTGAGAATCCTTGATAAGATCAGGCCGATTAGAGTCTGTGAGAATTAAGTCAATTGCCAGGGAGCTGGCACGGCAGTGCCGCCACGGCTGGGCTCTGGGCAGACGTAAACCCACGGCTAATCTCTCCATAAGCCTCATGGATCCAAGTTTCTAATTGTCAACATGGGCACACAGGCAAAGCATCATGCACACAGGCTTTCTCTATACTGGACCCATCACTGCTGGTCAAACTTCAATGAGAACTGAATCAGTCAGAAATATATCTGGGGAGGAATATCCTCCTCTAAAATATATTGTTGTTGTAATTGTTGTTGTTGTTGTTTTGCTATGCATCTCTTGGCCTCTTGTGCCCTTGTCCATGTTATTGCTGGGTATTGTTCTGGGAAGTCACGGACGGTTTGAAATATTTACGATTGTTCGTTCACTGACACCCTGGTGACCAGCTCTCCTGCTGCAGCACGCCAAAGACCCTGACAGCGAGGGTTGACACAAAGTCACAGCTATGCAAACAGATTTCATCAGCGCACCATTAATCCTTCCTGGTAAGCCCATCACATCCAATTAACAGGAGACTGCAATTTCACCCACGTTTATTTATTTATTTATTTATTCCTAGGCTGGGAGAAAAAAAAAATCCTTTCACTGAACTGGCGTCCTCCTTAAATCCTTTGCGAGTCAAGCCACTTCCCACCATTCCCTAGTTTGATGTCGAACATAATTGCGATGCTCCACCAGTCCTGGCTAATTTGGTTGATGGCGGAAGTGTTCTAATTGGTGAATTCGAAATTTCCCTTTTGCCATCAGGCCCAGTCTGCCATACATACTCTCTCCTTGGTGGAGGAATCTTTTGTCTTTGCTGGGTGCTTCATTGCCATGGTTTTGTGAAAGCCCCGTTCTGGACAATGCACGCTTTATGAAGAGCTTCCCTCCAGCTCCGAGCTTAACATAAGAGCTTCCTCTGTCGGCATGCACTGTATGAAAATAGAAAGCCAATTGCCCACAGATGCTTCATAGACGAGAAGAAAAAACGCAGCCTTAAAAGATTTTTTTTTTCTGGGATTGTTGAGGTAGGAGGAAGGAGGGGGGGTGGGGTTGGAGTGTGTGTGTGGGGGGGGGGGGATTCAAATCTGATAATTATGAGTCTTTACGATATAAAAGGGGACACAGTCTCCAGTCTCTCGGCAACCCTAGGGGATTCACAGCGGACTTTTTGTCCCCTTGACAGACAAAAGAGCTGACTGGCACTGGAAATCAGATGAATTCCGTGGCGTTAAACACTGCAGAGGAGTTAAAAAGGTCAGCTCCAGTGCTCAAGGGAAAGAGACACTCGCCATCCTCACTCTGCGGTTTCCTCCGAGGAAGCTAATGTGCCTACTCTCATCTACTTCATCTAATGGCATGTGACATTAATAACAAGTCGGGAGTGTTTCAATGGAGAGGAAGGCGTAGTATTACATTTCCCATTCAGCAACACCAAGAATGTCCTGATCAAATAAGCCTTTCATTCGTCCAGAGGAAAATACACTCATGCCTCAGCCTGATCAAAGCTACTTTTGTATTTACATAACTTACACAGAAACATGTATGTTTTAGATGTAACAAAGTATCCTTGATATGTACCATAAATAATAATACTATAAGCAAAAGATATTTGAGCTGCGCTATTTCAATGAACTATCTTCCTACATAGAGAGCAGCACCATGAGGATGTCAGCATGGTCTGACATTCATTCAGGATAAGGGGGCCAGTGATGGGCCCGTCACAGGTCTGTCTGTGGGCCCCAGAGGAAGAGGTGCTGTGTGCGCTGGGCTTTGTCAACAGCATCAGAGGAACTCACAGACAGGCCCGCGGGGTCACAGGAAGTGCAGGGCAGAGTGTGTGGTGGTGGCGAGGCTTCCAAGTTTCCCTACTTACAGTATGTGTGTGCGTGTGTGTGTGCGTGTGCATGTGTATTTTAGTGTACTTTCAAGAGAACTTTCAGAAAGAGTACTGCCATACCTTCAGCATGCTGATACAGTTCTCTCTCTCTCTCTCTCTCTCTCTCTCTCTGTCTCTCTAACTTCTCTGTCTCTCTCTCCAACTCCTCTGCCTCAAGTTGTTAAACATCACGCAGTCAGTGAGCCATGGGTGGTGGACGCCGGCTGACATACTGGCGGGAGGCTCTGATTAAATATTGCTGAGTCATGCCCCACTTGCCGGCGTCATCAGTGTATGTACTGTAAGGGCTATTAGCAGGCAGCTTCGTTAGCATCCCACAGGGGCCAATCAAGCCCACTGACAGACCGCAGGACTGGTGCATGCACCACTGGTGGGGGCTGATTGGAGTCCATTACTCTTGGCTGCTGCTGTGCACACAGCAGGTTAAAACACACACACACACACACACATACACACACACACACACACACAAACACACACACACACACACACACACACACACACACA
>JASCQY010000089.1:8887212-8898409 GCA_030264315.1 Sardinella tawilis | reverse complement strand
ACACACACACACACACACACACAAACACACACACACACACACACACACACACACACACACACACACACACACAGATACACACACACATACACACACAATGCATACACACCAGTGTACAGTGCATATAAATAAACACCTATTATTTTGCCCATTGCACCCAGTCTGATTCAGTAGAGGGTGAGAGGGAGGAAAGGTAATAAAAGATTCCTAAGTCTTTGCTAATTATAGGTACAGTAGACTGTTGCAGCAGGACGGGGGGCCCAGAGGTTGGCAGGGCGAAGACAGCGAAAGTATGGCTCTGTCTGTATGCACGACTGTCTGTCTGTCTGTCTGTCTGTCTGTCTGTCAGAGTTGGAGGTGAGCAGGTGAGGCTCGAACTACAACAGCTGGCTTCTTTCCCGCATGTGTGAAAATGCGTTACTTTTTCCGGCCGAGGAATTTCTCACGGGCGAGACCAAATGGGGGGGGAAATGAGAAAATCAAATAAACTGTTGTTAGAGAAAAAAAGGTGCAGCCTACACTTGACTCCAACTCCAATGCAACATGCAAGGAGTTGACGGTGGATAGCGAGGAAGTCTCGAGTATCATCTCTAAACAGAAAGAAAGCAAAGATCTTGCTAAGAGTTTCTAGGATTCCTTTGCAAAAAAAAGGGATTGAGTAGGAGTGAGGGAGAGAGAGAGAGAGGGGGGGTGGATAGAGAAGAGAGAGAGATATTTTCAGTGAGTAAATTAAATAGCAGACCATTACCCAAAATGGCGTCAGTAGATCTTCATGCTTCAATCTGCTTCACAACTTCATGGTCCCTGTGCTCTCTCTCTCTCTCTCTGTCCTTCTCTCTCTCTCTCTGTCTCCCTCTCTTTCATCACATCACTAAACTGAATAAAACACATTAAAGCCTTTCTCACAGCTGCTCCAACCTGGCTAACTTCTTTCCAAAATCTTAGTCCAGGATGAATTGGCTTAG
Source organism: Sardinella tawilis (assembly GCA_030264315.1). Classification (NCBI taxonomy): domain Eukaryota; kingdom Metazoa; phylum Chordata; class Actinopteri; order Clupeiformes; family Clupeidae; genus Sardinella; species Sardinella tawilis. The sequence continues at coordinate 8,897,444 of JASCQY010000089.1, read as the reverse complement.
TCAAGTCAAAACTGAGATAAGTCATCTCGAGCATGTAGGCAAAGAGAGGGAGAGAGAGAAAGAGAGAGAGAGAGAGAGCGAGAAAGAGAGAGAGCTGAATGATCAGCTGAATGATCACCTGAGATTAGTCATGGCTGGACACCTCCAGAGCATTAAGGGGGCTTTTTAAACAAGAGGCTCCCGCATGTCTGACCGTGTTTTTGCGCTTCCCGACCCTTGAGTGCCGCTGTATGGAAAGACCTGCCTGCCCGCTGAACCATATACAAACAGCAAGCCTAATCTGGCCGTGCAGAGAAAACAAGACTTTAAGTCAGTGCGGTGCACATTCTGCTTTAGTTGGAACTCAGAACTGAAGTGATACTACTCACACATACACACACACACATATTGTACAGAAACGCACCCACACACACACAGAGAAACACACATTAAGTGTATACTGTGTGGATGAGACATCTAACTAACATGACTGTGCATGCAGGAATCGGAGTGTTGAGGGTAGGGTAGACTAGAGTAGGGTGAGTTGGGTTAGGGGGGGATTCTATCAGCTAACTTCAACCCCCACCCCCTTGACCCGGAGCCAACCAGCATGCCCACTCCGCCACACAGCAGCCACACAGAGATTAGAGAAATCCCAGTGGTTTGCAGTGGATTACAGTAGCTTCAATCTTGATCTTTTTTTGTTGACTGTCAAAGCACAATCCGGAAAGAAAACCGTTGCTGTACAGTACAGATTGTAGTAACAATGGCATTCTCCCCAAATTCCACATCATGTTCTGTGGTATTTAGTCAGTAGCTTCTCTGTCTTACCTGTGTGTGTGTGTGTGTGTGTGTGTGCGTGTGTGTGTGTGTGCGTGTGTATGAGAGAGTCCCCAATGTCTGCTTGTGTTGCATGAAATTGTGTGTGTATATTTATGTATGTGTATGTGTGCACGTGTGAGTGTGTGTGAGTGTGTGTGTGTGTGTGTGTGTGTCTGTGTGTGTCTGCATGTGTGGGTTTATATGCGAGTGTGTGTCTGCGTTTGTCCTACCGGTGCCTTGCCAGTGGTTGGAATAGCATACTGCCAGCCTTGAAATAACCCTGGCTGGCTAATATCACAGCAGATTTAGAGAGCAGCCGAGAGCATGTCACAGCCTGTTGAGCCACTATTCAAATGGTAGACCAGGGGAGAGGTCCAAAAGGAAGGGGGGGGGGGGCATTTTCTGACAGGAAACATTATTGGCTGACCCAAATAAATATGGCTGCCCTCCAAGGACTGTGTTTGAATGTGTGGTATGTGTGTGTGTGTGTGTGCAGAAAGGGTGTGTCTGTGCACGTGTCTGTACGTGTGTGTGGGTATATGTGTGTGTTTGTGTGTGTGTGTGTTTGTGTGTCAGTGTGTGTAAAAACCTCCAACTCAGCATTAATTTATGTGCAAGGAACACATCACTGTTCAATTTCATTGGCTGTGACAACATCTTTTGTATCCAACCTCTGTTCAGCCGCCGACTTTCCATGGTTGAAATGATCCCACTTGGACATCCAAGGCACTGACTTGACACATTCCACATTTTCATGCAGCAGTGTTTTTTATGCGTTGAACATTATTGTGAATATTGTACTTATTTTCCTTTACACGTGATGATTTATGGCACAGTGAGAAACGGCTAATTGGTTTCATGCATATCTGACAGAATAATGATCTCTGAGAGAGAAGAAAGAAATAAAAAAGATAAGACAAAACAGAAGGGAAGAATAAAGTGCAAATCCCAAAACTAGCGATAAGACTGTTATCACTCTCTGAGTGCCATGAGTCACACTCTGGTGGCCCCCATAAACCAGACGACCTCTAAATAAACAGAACGCGGCTAATCTGATAAAGAACCGCAGTGGAACCGCGGGTCTCGGTCCAGTGGAATTCCAATAAGGACGCCTCTGATGTAAGAAACAACTGTTGCACCTTGAACGAGCTACGGCAATTTGGCCTCCTTGTCACTGGGATAAGCCTTGACAAGTTAGATGAGCTTTTTAACACAGTGCACTCACATAACTTTTTTTTGCCCAGGCACCTTCTCCGTCCCATGCACGCGCACGCACACACACACACACACACACACACACACACACACACACACACACACTGAAACTCTAAGCCGCAGATTTATGGGGATTCACATAGTTAAAGCCAAGTTTTGGACCATAGGTTATGAATGACTGCTTGAATGAACCCACGGAGCAACTGCATACTGTATAAGATGATGCAGCAGCACACAGCATAGGGTCTAACCCTGAGACTCATATCTCTGATGAATAATTCAGAGATGTGTCAGTTCAGCGAAAGCACTGACAGAATGACAGCGAAGGGAAATATATTCTGTGGAACATGGCAGGTCACGGCCTCAGCTGACACATAACCCTGAAGAGTTATTGTATGTGTGTGTGTGCGTATGTGTGTGTGTGTGTGAGTGCATTTATGCACACATGTGCGTATGTGAGTACACATATGGTGTATGTGTGTGTGTAGTGTGTGTGCATTTATGCACATACGTGTGTATGTGAGTGCACATACACGTGTGTTTGTGTGTGTGTGTGTCTTATTGCGTATTGTGAGGCATGTGTGTGTGCGTGTGTGTATGTGTGTGTGTTTGTGTGCGTGTCTGTATGTGTGTGTGTGTGTGTGTGTTTTACTGCATGGACACTAGCATGAGTGTGTATGTCATGGAACCATCAGGGAAGGCTGACAGACGCCAGACGGATGAGGCACAGGCCCGCACTTCTTCCAGGAGCCGGATCTTTTATCTCCAGGGCCAAGCATTATCAAATTGAGCAGGCATCCTTTGATGTGAAAAAATAGCATGTGGCTCAAAATATGGACCAGACTTGTAAATCCACAAGTGGACTTAAATCCTGGATTTCATCCTTACAGTACTAACCAGATTTAACTTTACACAAAACATGCTTATAAATTATCTAACCGCTTTGACATCCTGTAAACACAGTAACATTTATACCAGTAAAATTAGTTATTGAGTGTGTATATGGCTCACATCCACAAACTAAGGGGAGAAGAGAGACAGAGAGAGAGAGAAAGAAAGAAAGAAAGAAAGTGAAAGAGAGGGAAAGGGAGAGATTTAGCTGATGTTAGCCTATAGATTGGAAAATAAGGGCACCTTTGATTACAACAAACAAACAAACTGTGTAACATGATCCTCTGACTACATTATTCACACAGACTCAACCCAGGATGTGACATACAAGAGGATCTGGTGCTTCCATCAGATTCCATCCAGCCCGTCATCCACACAGGAACTGATTCATGGCACTCTCCACACAAACTGACTGACTAAGTGACTCAGGCCTGACCCATGTTCACATCTCTCCTCCATTAGATGCCATTCTGAGACCGGAGCTAGGCCTACTTGATGCACAGTCTCATGTTTACCCCTGCCACATATCATTCAAGTCACAACTCACCATCCGCCACAACAACACTTTCCAGATGAGTCTGGCCATCTGAATGAATCTATGTGCATGTTCACAAGAAGACCTTAAGTTCTCTTAGATCATGGTCATGTCTTTAGGTGTGTACATTTTGTTGTATAAGCACTTTACATTATACCCCTGTCATAGCACATGTCCATTTATCCTACTATGTAAGGCTAGAAGTCAAAAAAGAGAGAACCTGGGAGAGAACAAATAGGTCTAGGAGACAGCTTAATTACATTACAGGCCCATTCAAACCATAGCACAGAATCACCCATTACAGTGAGATTTGTGTCTGGATGCTAAAGTTCAATTGCCTTGAACTTGCAGGTCCATGTAGCCAATAGACATTGGTGTGTGTAAAGAAAGAAAAATCTTCAAATGGCCTGCACAGTAGGCTATACAGTATACCATACTGACTTCACGGATGTTCCAGTTACTGATGTGGTGTAATGAAAGGTTTTAATTCTTTCACGTTGGTTGCAGAAGGCCACATCTCCCGGGAAAATGGGCTGTTTTCAGCAGGCAATCTTGAGCTTTATAACTGTGACACAATCTATCAGGTGTAAGCTATTAGCCGGTTCCGGTGTATTCTCAGAGACTGCCCTAGACACAAACAATGAGGTCATCAAGATAAAACAAAAAAAAAACAGGGGTCGCACGACCAGCAAATAAGGAAAACTACACAAGATGTAGACTAATGGTACTTCCACAAAGATGCACTGACTGCCAATGTAGTGATTTATTTGACCAAAAACCTTCCACTCCACAAATGGGTAGGCTTTATTAGGCTACTGATTAGAATGGGAATCTCTCTCTCTATTATAACATTCTGTTTTAATTGATGGTTAGTGCTACACTTGTTTATTCGCATAGGCAACATTTGGCTCATGGCATAAGCTGTAATAGGACCATTTTAGAATTGAACGGGCACATAATCCACATTTTACAACATGGTATGTAATAGCCTTTCCTTGTATGTGGCGGGAATTGTGTGACGGCCAACCACTCATTCAATTTCATAAAGAAGCATTTGTTCTTCAACTGGAAAGCCCCGAATGTGGAAAATGAAGATTACCCACTCTTATTAATCAATAATGTGGAGAACAGCGCGAGTGCGCTCAACGAGACACAATTTCTCTCACCAGTGCCTATCACGAGATAACCGGTGGGTGGCATTCGAAGTCTGTTATCCAAACATTTCATAAACCCAGAGCCTATCTATATTTAATTTCGTGCTCGCTCGCATCTGGATGGTAGCGGCAACATTGTTGCCACTGTAGGCTGTATTTCAAAATAGCTTAGGCTACATGACGTTGTCTTAAAAATTTGTGTTCATTGGGGGCCGCTAGTCCCGTGAAAAAATCGCAAATTACAAAAATCGGCTGTCAGATGCAGCCTCAATAATATTCTGTTCTGAAAGACATCATTAAACGCAAAGAGTGACTTGAGGTCTCAGGAAATCTTACCTTACTAAGAAATTTTAGGACTGCAGCCACAGGGTCCGAGCATCAACCGGTAGCATTAGAATTGACTGTCTTTCCTTGAGATGACACAATGCCAGTTATGTCAGTTCATAACTCCACCACGGATCTGAAAGGCAGCGGTTGGGAGGTGTGCATGAAGTATCCTTGCTCTATCCGCCTCCCCAAGACTGTCCGCTGTAGCCTCGTTTCTTTTGCGCGCTCAGTCGCGAGCTGAAATAGCAGGTTCAGTAGATGAATATCCTTTTCCGTCGCGACCGGCACATTCCCACATAGTGGCCCCGAACAGGGCGGCGAGTTTCAGTCGGTCTGTAGTTCAGTTTCACCGTCTAAATACGCCTACGCGAGAATGGCAAAGTGTGGGAGGTAACGTCGAAGCGGCTGTCAGACGTCATGGGCCAATCGGCTGCGCTCAGGCGTCGGCTGGCAAGCTTTCATTCATATCCAGTGGTTACGAGAGCGAGGCATGTCAACCTCTGGAAATAAAAAAGACAGTTGACTCAACGACAGGTCACGGCACAGAGGAGATGTTTTCGAGTTTACCATGGACGCACCAATTGAAACCTCCGAGTGAAACTTACGGACACTTTCAACCAGCTTCTGACTTTTCAAGTATGAGTTGTAGCCTAATGTGTCGAGACAAGCGCTTCTAGATCAAGCGTAGGCTATTCTAAGCTATTTTGGAGGTAGTTTAGACTAGAGACTTTTGGTTCACAGACACGTAGTTCTGGCATAAACAACAACTACCTAGGCTTCTACCATCCACAAATGCTTTCTCTGCGTAGCCCGGAACAATCAAGGCCATCATTTGAAGAGATGTCCTGGTGTTCTATTTTTACAAAGTCTCAGCATCAAATAAATATGAGACACATTCTGTGAGGAACACAATCATATAGGCCTTTATTCACAGTGTAAAGCCACACAAGAAAGAATAATCCCTGAATCCCAAATGCAGTCGGATGTGATGGAAGCCTGCCAACCTCTGTTACATGTATAGTCACAGCGGCTTCCATTTTTCCCTCATCGTGTTTATTTATGGGGGCATATCGTGTGCACTTACTGTCGTGGCTCAGATGAGATGGGGAGATTAAGTAACCAACCAACACGTTCTGTTAGCACTAAGATCCACATGGAAGGACTAAGGGCCACATACAGGAAGCATTAAAGTTCAAGCCAGTAGAGGCAGTTCGTGAGTCAGGTGTCAATTACATGGTGGCTCATAGAATGGTAGCTTAATATACCACAGTTCAGAGCAGAGGGGTGTATGAATAACCATCGAGGGGCACATGGAAAAAAAATCAGCTGGGACCGGTTGCATGGTAACCGTGGCAACTGTAATGCCATTTGTGGCCAGGGACAATGAAGTGAGTGAGAGGGACTGCGGCATAAATCTCTGGTTACAGGAAGAAAGGGGGCATTTGTCCGCCAAGAAATCACTCACCATGGGTCCTGAATGTGGTGACACTGTGAATGCAACATACAAAGACACAAACAGGAAGGGCTGAGGAAGGCCAACGCCAAGCCCAGGCCGAAGAGAGCCCTGCCCGTGTGAGGAAATGTAGCTGCCTCATGGTTTCCAGAAACATCTGCCTTTGATGATTGACTTTTACTTTATGTTGTCATACAGTGGACTTGGCCTATGGTACACTCAAATTACTCATTATGTTTATGTTTATTTTTGTTTATTGGGCTTGGCTGGCGCTTTTGTCTAAAGTGACTTTCAAAAAAATAAACATTGCATGGCTAATTAAAATCATTAATTATAAAAGCCTGAAATGAAGATTAAAAACACACAGAGTGAACCTTAGGGCTTTCAATGTTAAACAGGCCCAGTTATGGAGTTGTAAAAGTTCTGTGTGTGTGTGTGTGTGTGTGTGTGTGTGGAGGATGAAGGGATGGGGGATCTGCCTGAGGATGTGTCCCATTCTCCTTCCTGTAAATCAGAAGCATTCCTGCTGCAGGACGTGCAAACTTCCGGCAGGAATTTTCCATTGCCAAATTCGGAACCCTTTTTCAGAGGGTACCAAGGGAAGGGAAAGCTGACCTTTCCGCGAAATTATCAACATAGAAGGATGATCTTTAGGAACCTCGGCTACTTTGAATTATACTTTTTTCCATTGAAGAGAAAATGACATTGATCGACAACATATCAATTATAATTACATAATTAGGGATGGTGTTACAACGTGTATCTGTAAATGAAAGCTAGTGATGTGTGGAAAAAAAAAATGCACTCCAATGATTTTATGCAGGCCTTCGTTCCACTTAGATTAATGTCAAGGGTTTGGATCTGAAAATGTTCCCATATGGACTCCAGTGAGAAGTTAATACTGTAAATTCCTCCAGTCACTGGTGATAAGCTCAGTCATTTTCACCCACGCAGCAGCTTGCTGAAACAGTATCATAAAAAACTGTGTTTGTGGCCTCAAGTGATTCCAGTCAGTGTAGTGTGGTGTGAGAGACTTAACGCAGAGAAGGTTTAGGTTCTCTGCGTGTCCAACAGACCACCCTTGTCCAGACTGGAAAGAGTGGAGAGTTTTGATGTGACATTGGCTCAATATAAATGGGTGGCCGAAGTAAAAACTTTAATGAAATAAGAAATTGCATTTATTCTGTCAGCACCTGACTGTGATTGGACAAAAAAAAACACTATAACATAGACAGCACAATATTGTGCATCACTATAATCACATATTTAAAGCTATACCACAACAAAAGACTGCAGAAAGTCTCAGGAGAAAAGCACCAGAGAGGGGTGTGTGTGTGTGCGTGTGTGTGTGTGTGTGTGTGTGTAGGATGCCAGTGGCTCCACAGCCATGTGGAAGGCATTAGGAGTGTGACCTGACCCTCTCTTATCCTGCGACTCTCTTGTTTCAGCCTCACCAAGTGGCCCACAGGATATTCTGCACGTCTAAAGCATACATACATTTAAATACCACATGATGATATCAACAGAGTGCTTTGAAGGCAATCACACTCTGTGTTTGCACTCTTTCACACACAGACAACTGAATAACTCAACATTGCTGTGCCATGTGTGTGGGCCCTATTATTGTGAATTACACGTGTAATTCAACATAGTATCTATGCAAAGCTGTGCAATTTAAGACGATTTGGCAGTGAACAAAAGATTCATGGGATTTGTGACTTGCAAAGACCGCAGTCTTTTTAACAAGTGTGGGTGTTAGCAGGGGCTTAAAAGCCTCACATGGCTTATATTAGTGACATGGATTCCGAGAGGCAATTCCATCAGTCCAAATTGTGTTCATGTATCTAAATATATAAAGTATATGTCTTTTTAAAACATGAAAAAGTTTCACAGATTAATACATCAACCTCCCCATGCACTTGCCAACACACTTGTGGAAGGAAGTGATTGTTTTTCTCTCCCCCGGACAATGCCTGTTTTTCTAGCGATGATAAAATCAGTATCCCTCCGTGTTGAAGGGGGCTGAGGGGAGCCTGGAACAATACCTGGAACAGCAGCGTGTTAGGAGAGAAGGATGATGGCGTTTCTCTTCCACTGAAAAAAATTTACTATACGCTCTTCAGAACAGCATCCAACACAGTTGTTTACTTGGAAGACGTCTAAAAATAGGACACACTGACAATGGTAACGATACATCTATCACAGATCTCTGTATCCAGATAGCCCTCCTTTGCAAAAATCTGAAAATACCAACGTCAACGACAAGTGTAGAAGACCAAAAACACCAAACAACTTATTTCCCAACAAAAGAACACCTGGCAACATTTTATTATCATTCTTTAATGTTTCTTTTCTGGCCAACTCTGTTCTTTATTACCTCCTTGACATCGCATTACGATCTTCAAACCACCATGTAACGCAGCATTGAAATAAAGCCCCCGGTGGCTACTCGGACATCAGAGAGCGGGCGCGGGTGCGGGCGCGGGGGTGACTTCACGGTAATTAATAGCCATGTAAGAGCGTGGAGGCTTACGGGGCCCCTGGGTGGCGTGTGTGCATACATGAGTGGGTCCTGTTTACTGACTCAGAGCCCGGCTGTCAGCTGGAATGGAACACGACGGCGCCCCGGGGACAGGTTTGACTAAGGAAGGCAGAGAGGAAAGGAGTGTGTGTGTGCATGTGTGTGTGTGTGTGTGTTGGGAGGGGGTGAGCAGTGATTAATAAAGAGCAGGGTCTGGTGTGTACAAGCCTTCAGCGGGTCCTGGTTAAACAGAGACTGTTAATCAGTGACCAGTTAGTCGGAAGACGTGGCTGCCGGCGGCGGCGGCGACGACAACGGTGTGAGGAATGTTTCGACAGCACGCGGTCGCTAAGAGGGGAAGTGGAGGGAACGGCCATCTGGTGAAGGCGTGTATCAGAGCAGGCCTGCGTCTTTTCTGAGGTTTGGCCGAAGTGTCTCTGTGACGTCTGAAGTTTTCGAACACAAGCATTTAAAGTGATATCTAGAGTCTGTGCTGTACTCTGTCAAAAAAGTTTTTTTTATTTGGCATGTAGACAGACAGTGGGGAGCCATAAACTTTTGCCAGCCTGTGTTTTATGTTTCCAGCTAAGCACTGCCCTGAGACTCTGTGTAATATGGGGCCCCATGCACCTACAGTAGGACAGAGCTGGGTAAAGCACACTGGAAAAAGATAGACAGAGTGAGAGGGAAAAGAAAGAGGAGAAAGGTAGAAGAGGGTGGAGGAAGATGATGTGTGTGTGTGTGTGTGTGTGTTTGTGTGTATGGAAGAATGGAAGACTGGGAGAGAGGGGGTATTGCTGGTGAAGATTGAACTCTCCGCCCTCCTGTCAGAAAGAGTTCCTGAGCACGTCTGAGATGCAGAGCAGCAGCAGTGGTGCCAGCACTCACACTGAGACAACAGGCCTCCAATCCCTCATCTACTCCTCCTTCTGTCCTTCTCTCTCTCTCTCTCTCTCTCTCTCTCTCTACCCCTCTCTCCTCTCTTTCTCTCTCTCTCTCTCTCTCCTTCCTCTCCTCTACCTCTCTATCTCTCTCTCTCACTCTTTACCTCTCTCTCGCTCTCTTTCTCTCTCTACCTCTCTCTCTCTCTCTCCTTCCTCTCCTCTACCTCTCTATCTCTCTCTCTCTACCCCTCTCTCTCTCTTTCACTCTACCTCTCTATCTCTCTCTCTTTCTCCTTCCTCTCCCTTCTACCTCTCTTTCACTCCTCCCCACCAGCTTGAAGGGACACAGATCCACACTGACTTCCTGTTGCCTGCAGCAAAGGCCGTATCCTTGAGTGATAGTCGTGACGTTCTGGTGTCCAAATGTCCTCTTGTCCACACACGCCTTCCC
>JASCQY010000089.1:8805001-8829468 GCA_030264315.1 Sardinella tawilis | reverse complement strand
TGTGTGTGTGTGTGTGCATGTGTGTGTGCGCGTGCGCGTGTGTGTGTGCTTTGCACACAAATTAGTGAATGGTCTTGCAGCCCTATATGCGGACAGATTTTTCCGATCTGTAAAGTTCTGCTTATTTTGCTTCTGGCTGCACACACACACACACACTCTCCCTCTAATGGTCCGTGTGTTACAATGTGGTCTCTGTTTCCAGCTATTAGAAGCACAAGCGGATTACCACCGCAGATCACTTACCGTGCTGGAGAGTGTCCTGCCAACCATCCAAGCACAGCAAGGTAACTGTTGAACTTGCAGCTGCAAGCAGCATCTCATGCTATAGTCTGGTGTTCCTTCATATCACGCTGTTATGCGACGGTCAGCTGAAGCTTTCATGGTGCATCCCACGGCAAACAAAAAGTTATGTAAAAGAATATGTGCGCACGGTGGATAGCTTTAAAGATGTTTTGGTCCGATGCTTGTGTTTCAGGCCAGGGTGATGCTTTTATGTTAGCTTTTCTCCCTGAACGCCGCTTGTGTTTCAGTTTCAACATAATGTATCTTCAGTGTTTGTTGAATGGCCTTCTGTGGGTGTAAGGGTACAGCTCCCCCTCCCCTCCTTTTCTGTATGTTTTTGTTATGTGCTTGGTGCCACATGTGTTTTGTGGGACCCAAACAGACCCATTCTTTCTCCCAGCATGTGGCCTATGAGTCATTCTCCCCACTGCTCACACCTGGTTTCCCCACCCCTCCTTCACACAGGCAGGCACACTCCTCTCACACCTCACAGTTCAGCGCAGAAATTGGTGGAAATTGAAACCTCCTTTATCTCAAAAACCCTTTCAGCCTACCACCCCCCCCACCCCCCCACACACAAACACACACAAAAAAAAGACCAGAGTCTATCCATTTTGCCTGTAATCAACAACAAGTATCAGGAAAGCACAGGAAAATGTGTGCTGCGCGCCATTTCTTTGATGCGGTTTGTAATCCAAGGAGAGTTAATGGCAATCTACTTCCTCCTCTACAGACTCTTGGACTGAGAAGCCAGCATTTGGAACGGGCTTAGATGAGCACTTAAAGAGAAGTAACCGAGAGATCGCCCTCCCCATGGAGGCCTGTGTGATGATGCTGCTGGAGACGGGCATGAAGGAGGAGGTGAGAGGGAGAGGGAGCGAGAGGGAGAGAGAGAGAGGGAGAGAGAGAGGGCAGGGCTCAGGGCCAAATGAAAAGGTCAAGGGGTGACGCAGGCACTCTATAAAACGGCAACGGCTTCATTCCAGCTGGCTGATGGAACGTAAACCTCAAGGAAAACCTCAGGCTCTGTTGCACACAGTGCAATCTTAAATAGAATAAAGTTTGGCAAGAATAACAATGTAATGCCACATTCCCAATGCTGAATTCAGGCAGACATTTGTTGTGTGGTGGTTGACATTCCACCTTTCTAACCTCTACTTTCGGCAGTTTTTCAATTGAGTTCAATTGTACGTTATTGTATTCGTATAATATAAAGCCCGCCCCATGTCGGAGAATCAGCTGTGATTGGTTCTGGGTTGTTGGTGATACAGAGAAGGGTTTGAATGGAAAGGTAGACAGACAGATCAACAGAGCAAATATAAATCCACTTCATTTAATTGCATTCATTTTATTCACCCAGGCTAGTTTAGAAGTGACTGAAGTGGATTAATCGGTCTGGTTTGCCAAAAAGACGAGCCTGAAATACAGCTGAAACACCAAAGTCGTAAACATTCATTGGCAAATTTTACTCTTGTCAACACGTTGCCTTGCTTGACAGTTCCACACTGACCACATTGACCATAGTGATACATTTCACCCAAGGGCCTCTTCCGGATCACTGTTGTGGTTTTGCTTTGTGTGTGTGTGTGTGTGTGTGTGTGTGTGTGTGTGTGTGTGTGTGTGAGAGAGTGTGTGTGTTTGTGTGTCTGTCTGTGTGTGTGATTTTACAAACCCATTGTAATAAATCTCACCCCAGGGCCTCTTCCGGATTGCTGCTGGGGCATCAAAGCTGAAGAAGCTGAAGGCTGCTCTGGACTGCTCCACTTCTCAACTAGAGGAGTTCTACTCAGATCCTCATGCTGTTGCTGGTACAGTTTCATCCTCAGGAATCACTAGAGCAAGGGGTGGCCCAAACTAAGGCCCACAATGGGCCCTCGGCACCTTAGAGTTTTTCTGTATATGCGGCCCGACAACAGAAACGTTTGGCCACCCCTGCCCTGCTATTTATAATCATGCGGAATTTTTCAACAACAGTTAACAGTTTTCTCTGTCGTTAGGTGCTTTGAAGTCCTACCTGAGGGAATTACCAGAGCCTCTGATGACGTATCAGCTGTATGATGAGTGGCTCCAGGCATCCAGGTACAGTATGCCCAGTAAAAGAGGTTGTGTCCAAAACTGGAAAAATACTGCTTTCTAAGGTGAAAAGAGAGATGATGAAAGATGAAAAGTTGAAACATTCTGTGGCAACATCGGTGGTGAATCAGATGAATGACCGAATTAAAGAAATGCATACAAATTCTGCCAGGGCACCTTTGCACCATTTTTCCAATTCTGAAGGAAGTATAGATAGGTTAGATATAGATAGGTTACCTTCACGCCGCCTTCAACGTCCACGTTTCTATTGAGTTATGAAGTCAGCTGTGGACAAGTGACCAAAGTGAAGGGAAAAACAGTGAGGCACTGTGTACTTCCCCGTTTTGGACACAACAATTACAGTAGGTTTGTTTACTTGGGGTGGGGAAAAAAAGACCCTCGGAATCCTCTCCTCTGACACTAAAATGTTTGTTTTGGCAGTGTGTCTGATCCCGACAAAAGACTGCAAGCACTATGGGTGGTATGCGATCAATTACCAAAGAACAACAAAGCTAACTTTAGGTAAGTCACACTGTGGTGTCAGATGCAGTAGTTAACTAGCCTGGGAATACCCATGCTGCCTTGCACGCTCGTCCCGAACTGCATGGCAGCCTGGAGACCATGGCTGAAATTTTCGCATGGATTTGGGAACCAATCACAGAACGGGGTGATATGGCAAGACAATGCGCGGATTTTTGGACAAACTGAACCTGAAGTCCCCTAAGAGAAAATGTATTGGTGGTCCCCAGACTAAATCTCACTTGAGATATAGGCTGGTGTTAGCCAGGCTAGTAGTTGACTGCATCTTGAAATTAAGATCATGTACACATTAAACTGGGTAAATATACATATGGTACGTCATCGTATTCCGAACTCTCCGGGAAGCCGGAGTTTTTCAGATTTATCCACCTTAGCGATCACAATCAAAAAGCATCATTTTCGGCTTTGGAATACGCCGTATTAATGTGTAAGAGAGGGGTAAACAGATAAATTATTATGCGTTTTCATATTTACCCTCTATATTTATGTGCAGGGTCTAAGGCTTAACCCACACATTATCACCATGCTATTATGGTCATGACAACAATGGATTGTCGGCCCTATGAACATGTGCACGTAAGACATCTACTTATGACCAATGCAGGAACATATTAGATGTTTTATCAGATAACTTTGTTTTTAATACCGACTTTTGCAGGTACCTGGTAAAGTTTCTTGCCAAGCTGGCTCAAGACAGTGAGATCAACAAGATGACCCCTAGCAACATAGCTATCGTCTTGGGACCCAATTTACTGTGGGCCAAAACTGAAGGGTAAGGACAGTCCAAGGTCGTCAGTCACTGTTGTTGCCTACTTTCTACAGAGTACTCTGGTTAAACCCAATGTCCTCTTATTTTCTTAGGAGTCTTGCAGAAATGGCCGCAGCAACATCAGTCCATGTGGTGACCATCATTGAACCCATCATTCAGCATGCTGACTGGTTCTTCCCTGATGGTATGGAACGATGCTTGTTTTCAAAACATTTAGCTCGGAGTCATTAAAACAATGTTGAAAATGTAAAATCTCACACAAATATATCCTTTCTTCCTCAGAGGTGGATTTCAATGTATCAGGGATGTTTACTATGCCAACGCCGATTACAAACCACGTGAACCACCTGTCCACTCCTGACTATGACTCGGGCACCATTGAAAGGAAAAGGCCGGGTAGTATGGTGGGACCGGATTCAGATATTCCTCGCAGAGACAGGTACCTTCTCTTCCAGTAAATGCTAAATACAGGGTTCACAAGGAGTGCTATTCTCATCAGTGATGTCTAATTATCTCCTAACAGTTCAATGTTATAATAGGCTTATTTTTTTCTACTAATGTAGTAATCAAGTAATATGGTAATCAAGCAATGTCTAATTATGCCAAATTATACCTTTTATTTAAAGTGTGTCACCCTTAATGGTTTGTGGGATCGTGGGATCGTTGTCTGCTATGTTTGAGCTAGTCTGTGACCTGTCCTAGTTGGAGCCTTGAGTTCTGATTTATTCTACTGATAAAGCTATAAAAAACCCTTATAGCTACAGAATGTCACAAATGCTTTGAATCTCTAGCCGAACTATGCAAGCCAAAGAAGCCGCAAATGGTGCATTACACCTTGAATGAAAGGAACTATGGATAATATGATTTCGGCCCACTCTGCCAAAATGCAAAGGGGAAAATAACGTGTCCAAGAAAGGGGCCCTTGGAAGGGCACAAGGACATGGCATATGGAGAACTGCTGAGCACGTCTTTCCCCTCACAAAAGCCATATTACCGAGTCCCCTGAGATTTGCAAGGGGAACACATGGGAACGCACTTAGACATAAGTGTGACGGCACTCAAGGTTTCCAGCTAGGACGAGGCCTTGGGTCCTCTCAAATCAATCTAAAATCACTTACTGTGGGGTGTGGGGGTGTGCTGTCATTATTGGAGGATGGTGGAGGGGGGCTTTGGGGATTTTTCTTTTTTTTTTTTTCTTTTATTTTAAGCTTGGCGCTGGGTCTGTGTTCACTGTCCACTCTCTCTGTGCTGTAGCGCTGCTAACAAATTACTGGACCACATTCCACGTAGAGGCAGTACTCTAACTAGAAAGCAGCACGCTTCGCCTGCCTTCCAGCCCCCCCTGCCTCCGGTGGAGGTGGCGGGGGCTGCGGCAGGGCAGCCCGCCGCCGAGCTCCAGCCCCAGCTGCCTGTGCCGGGGGGGCAGGGCTTGGAGGCCTGCCAGCCTAGCTTGGCGCTGGGGATAGCTGCCCTGGCGGCCGCGCAGCAGCTTCTAGTCCAGCCCTGTGAAGAGAGCAGGTAAGAGCCTCTCTGCGGCTCCTCCGACTCTGCCACTGCATTTGGCTGAGGCAGAGATGTGTGCATGGTCAGTGTTCTTTGTCGGAATATGGAGGTTGCTTAGCAACAGGCAACCCCGTATATGTCACCAGATGTGCCCAAACAGATTGTTACGCTGCATTGTTCCCACTGAAAGAACTATAATTGGAGCACTCAACCGCCATTCAATTTTAATTTGAGGGATACGCGCAAGGAAAAGTGTTGTGTCAAAAGTGTTTCAGACTCAATTCAACATTGTATACAAACAGTGGCTGAACTTTTTAATATAAAGTATAAAATATATTAATATAATATTAATATATTTTTTCCTTTCACACCTAATCAACTTAACATTTTAAATCTGTTTTTGGTGCCGAGTTTGAAAAATAAATAAATATAAAACTTGCATGGTCAGCAGCACTTTGGATACTAAACTTTTCTTCAAAACCCTCCCTGTAGATAGCAAGCCGTACAGGCAGATCACAATGCAGCCCACCTCTTTTGGGTCTGGTTCAATAGGGCAGTGCCCTCTGAGTGCCAGGCTTTGTTGCACGAATCTCTAGACGCCTCTGTGCTCGTGCTAAAACACACGACTCAGCCTTGTGGGCAGAAAACAATCCGATATAACGAGCCCTCATCTATGCCCAGTACATTCCTACAGAAGCGTTTCAGCATGTGCTTCTCAGATGAGGGAGGAAAAAAAAAGGTGCAGAAGGTTAATTTCATGGTTTTGCAGGTGCTTTGCATGCAGCCTGCCCTTGTTCGTGACCTCTCGTTGTTTAAAGTGAAAGGCTCAGTATTGACTTTCTCTGGCTGTATGTGGCCTCTAGCTCCAGATCCAGGGAGTCTGCCTCCACCCCCCCACCCCAGAGGAACGGCTCTGCAGGATCAGGCCAGCTGAACACCGGGACCCCTGTGGCAGGAACCACAGGCCCCAGTCCTCATATGACACGCAGAGGTGAGGAACAGTGAGAACCATAGATGCAGAAACCTACAGTAGATATAGCCAGATGGAATCCCAGAATGAGTTAGCAAGGTTTTTTTTCTGTTGTTGACCATTTCAAGAGAGTTTGAATATCATGTTCCCACAAGGTTTCCGTTTTAACATCCCATATGTTAATGTAGCAGAAGTAGTTTTGAGAACGAAATAGAATGTTTAAGTATTATTTTTGTTTACATCTTTGAATCTGTCGCTAAACTTTATTCATCCACTGTTTTTTTTAATATGTTAGTTTGCTTTCTTGCGGTGTGTTTTTCTGTGCATGAAGGCTTTTGTGGAGCACTTATACTATAAAAAAATCCATACTTCTCTATTTTTAATTTTCAGCCACCAAAAAGCCTGCCCCTGCCCCTCCAAAACCAGCCAACCCCCCTCCAGGTCAACCTGGCCCTCTGCCAGGGCTGCATCCTGCATCAGGCACCCCTCAGTCTCTTCCCCACACAGGAAGACCCCTCTCCAGCCACTCTCCCACGGCACAGAGTCCCACTCTGACGGTCACCCAGCCTGGCACAACACCCCGTCGGCATTCCGGGAACCAGCCGCCCATCCAGGCACCCAACCACCCGCCTCCACAGCCTCCTACCACACAGGTCACTCCTCCACCCCAGGGCCATCATACAGAGCCCGGGGCCGACCCTTCCCCGCCCAGCACTCCAACCCCACCCAACACCCCTCCACCCACCACGACTCCTCAGGATGGTGCCGGAACCCCCATCTTTTCACCTTACCCAACTGGCTCTCTGCCCCGGCAGCGGCCCGTGCCGAGGCCACGGAACCGGCCCAGTATCCCTCCACCGCCACAGCCTCCAGCCTCTGGTTCAGACACCAACGGCATCTGTGGCTCTGCTTACAAAATGATGGGTAAGTCCTATATTCTCATTTGAATATGCAGAGTAGTGGATTGTTGGCACTGTTTACAAGAATGTTACGTAAATATGTTTAGTGGGGGTGTTGAGCTTGATCGAGTCCAGATATAAATCTCAAAGAAGATGCTTAACTGTATGTTTGATTTGTGATGGAGTACTAGTAGTAATGCAAAATTATTTTGAGCCTGGTTCTCATGTCAAGTCAGCTTGGCTTATAAATAACAAAATAATACATTTAAGTTGGTTTTGTCAAGCTCTTAAGTTTTGGATGCTAAATGACTAATGGCAGTGTTTGATGACACATTCACAGGTTGAGGAGGTTTCAGTGGCAGAGGTTTGTTTCTCAGGGACGATTCGACCCCCTTTCTTTAAACTACTCAACCTCTATAGCACTACCATCATCATTATTACCATTCACTCATATGACATGTCTATCGATTGGGAATTTCAGACATTTTATCATTCATAAGGCCTTCTCCAGCTTCATTTATTTACATTCTTGCATCATCAGTGTGTGAGTGGGCTTGCAAAAGGCTTGGTTATGGAAATGTGTGTACACATCATGGGCGTGTTGAAGTGAACTCATTTCCTTCTATTTTTTCCCCTTGAGATCTCCCCTTGCCAACTGTTGATTATGAATCCAACAATAATTCCGTCTGTCCTCATTTAACCCAGTGTCATAAAAACACCTGAAACCAGGGGCTGTGTAGAAATGTTGGCACACTGTCTGCTACCAACTTTGCTATTAATTACACCTTTTAGACCCCCTGGAGATAATCACCCTGAGCGATATTTAGAGCCTGTAAGTATCATTGGTTGTTTCTGACACTTCATATGAAAATTTAAGTTAATCTTTCCCACATGATTTAATAAAACATCTAAGACCAAACATAACAGAAGTCCAGTAGATTGGGTTTACACTTCATGTTTGGTCTGAGTTGGATTTAGATTGTATACAAAGATACCACCAGGCTGTTTGTTATTTGTACAAGGCATTTTCTATTTTGATGCAGGGTAGACATTTTTTTTTATGTTTGATTGCAATGTTTTCTTTTTGTCTGGAACCCCACAACCACCACCACCACAACCAATCTAATTAGTCCAATGTATTATCTGAATGCGTATCAAAGTGTCTGTTTCCTGCGTTTTGGGTGGACAGAGATTTCTTGAAGTGCTGACTGATGGTTTTTTTTTTTGTTGTTTTTTTTGCAACCCCACTCAACACAGTGTCATATTCCATACCAAAATACTGACATCTGAATTTGGCCATACAAAATCTGCAAAAATATGCCATTGTCAGATTATTGTTGGTCTTCTTAAGCAATCAATTGCATATCTCTACTTCTGCCAAAAGTCAATTTTGAAGAAAAAAAAAACATACTGTATTTGCATGCTGCACAAATAACTTTTACATAAATCTGCAGTTAACAATTTAATGTTCATACAAATGAGGCAATAAATATGTGTATCTGAATTTGTCACAGGCAACTACATCGTATAGGGGTGGCCATTAATTCTATATAACATGTCACCCCTGAAAAAAAATGCGCTTCTGAATGGTATCCATAGCAACGATAGTAGCCGTTGAAACTGAAAGGAAGCATTTCAGGCTTTTAACTCCCCCCTACAATGGTTTAATTTCCACATTTCATGCACGTTGTTCGTAAGTACAAAGAAAGTTGTTGATAAAAAGTGATGTACGGCAGATATACAGGATAACAGCCTCTGAGGAGACCTGTTCGATGGAAATAATGGCGTGGTGGAGGCTGGAACATGCGCAGCATGGAGACAGAGTTGCCTCCGCCATGGCTTGGAGTTCTCGCCTCTATCTCGACATTATTTCCGTCGAACAGGTCACCTCGTCGCCCGTTATCCCTTACATATTGCACGGTGTGATCGTGATTTATCTTGCTGTAATAGCTGTTTTATTTTATCATTTACAGTCATTAATCTGCAATATTTGTACATCCATCGGCAAGAGCAGGTTTCCTCACTCATTCACTACCATGCCATGATGCCATGAACATTTCGCCAGAGTGTCTCTTTTTCTCTGCCTAGATTCGGGGCTGATGTTCAAGGGGCTGAGCCGGGCTTTCGTCCCTGACCTGTCCATGGAACCACAGCAGCCTTCAGGCCCTCAGCCCAAAGACGGTGAGCTTGATTCCGAGAGCACCGTCCTCTGAGAGGGATCCATCATCCTTCACTCCGGAGTGTACCCATGCCTTCACGTTCCAAGTACCCTACCCACCCTACCCCCATGCCTGGTTTGGTAACCCACTGCTGCTCCACTCCACCCCACCCCAACCCAACCCCACCCTCTCTAGTTACCAAAGTGTATACCCACCTGCCAGCCTTCAGCTCCCAGCTGCTTTTCCTCTTAAGTGCCCAAGCTTTAGACAATCAAATTCTCCCAGTGGTTGAGGAATACTGTGCCAGAGGAACTTCAACACCTGGAAATGGAGCATCTTTACGATGTAAAGGTGCCGGCCAGGTGATGTCGACGGATTTTACGCGGAAGAGAAACAGAGCAACCTTGCACGCTTTGAGATCACTTGAGATTAAAAAAGAAAAAGAAAAAAAACCCACAGGAGTTGTAAAAGCTAGGTGATGGGTTGACTTTTTTTGTAGAGAAAACAAGAAATTATTGGTTTGAGGTATGAACATGTGTGTGTTTTTTGAAGTGTGAGGTTGCGTATGAGGTTGAGTATACTGTACAGTACATTTATGATTGAAGTGCCCTTTTGCTGACATGAGATGAGAAAAGAGGAATGTTTAGCAGGACATAGGAGGGAGGTTTGGTTGAAACCCAAAGCACCGCTTTAAGCAAACAAAACAAATAAATAAAATAAATAAATGTAGCTGGTGACTGCAGGTTTCCGGTCCATTCATAGACTTAAACTGACCCTTTTTTTTACTGCTTTTGTATAAGAACTCTCCTATTTGCTCTATTTATTACCCATCAACACATTCCTGTGGCAAAAGGTTTTTGTCTCCTTTTTTTTTTTTTTTTAAAGAAGCCGTGTCAGTGCCTCCTTGCATATTTATAGGGGCGAATCCTGTTCATTGGATGTGTATCAATGCCATGACTTTATCCCCCCACCCCCCGTTTTTATATTGATGGGGCATTACTGTGACTGGTCAAATGAACTGAATGTGGTATGGCATACCAATTACGCCTCCATCCTCAAAGTATAAAAAGCAAAAACACTAAAATACATTGCAGTCGCACTAATAGTCATAAGAGTCTGTCTTACGGTTCCCGTGAAGACCTAGGAGTAAAGTGGTGACGTGGTACTGAGAATTCATGGGCCACAGAACTGTCATTTCTTCTCCCCTTTTTTTTTTATTCACTACTTTTGTTGTCTTTGAGTACAAGGTAATGATATTGTAAAGAACCATAGATGGTACATTTTTTTTCCAGAAACTGCTAAGTTGGTGACACCTGATGTCAAGTGTTGTAGCTACATACTGTACTTCCCGGGATTTAAGGTGTCTCGTTTAAAACCAGCTTTTCTGTTACCTTGCTGCCTTATGCCTCAACACTAAGGAACCCTTTTTTAAAAACAAAAACTTAGAAGAGAATACACTACACTTATGAAACAGGAATTGTTGATGGTGCATTTGAAGCTCTTTAGTTACATAACACAAGGGACTGGTGAGCTACAAAATGAAACTGAAAAAAAGACTGCTTGGTAATACTCATTTTCAATAAAATGTTAAATGATAACTTGTGTAATTTTGTGTGTGTGAGTGAGTGTACACCACTCTTTACAGTTACTTATTGCCTTTATTGGATGGATGGTGTAGATAGCTGTAGCAAGAAATTTCTAATCTCTGGACCCATTCTTCTTAGACTGCAGCCTACCAGTAGAGTCGACTTTGGGTTGGCCACACAATTTCTGGTGAAGGTAGATCAGTTTACCATCATATCAGAGAGAGTTTCACCATTCCAGTGATTCCACTATGCAATTGCTCTTAGAGACTGCAGTCAACAAGCCCTGATCCTCAAATGAAATGTTAGCATAATAGACAGTTACTGTATGTGATTTAAGTGTAAGACTATATGTGGATGAAATTTGCTAAAGAAGCCCCCCCCCCCCCCAGTCAGATTCTTACAGTTCTATGGAGAAAGGCCAAGTGGCTGTCTTGGGGGTTGTTTTGGTTGGGGTAGAGGTCACCAAGTGTTGACTTATGTGGATGCCCACTTCTCCACTTACTGATACCCCTTACTTGGCACCTACCGGAGTCCATGAGGATGTTGATGGGCTTGCCATAAGCTTGGAGGAACTCGTAGGGTGAGCGCAAGACAGCACTCTGACACAAGTGGCGCACTGCTTCCTCTACCATTAAGAGAGCCCGCTCTGCAGGTAGATCTAATGAGTTATCCTACAGGTATAGAGAAAGTAGTTCATCATAAGGATTAATGTGTGGCATTTGGTGTTAAACAGTAGGTGATTTTCAGTCAGTTACCTCTGGAAATGGTCTTTACCAATTTACTAATACAAGTAATAGCAGGTCTACAATTTAACCCTTTATTTGGGGAATTTAAAATTAATTCTGCAGTTGGGATCTAGTCGTTTACCTTTGTTTTGAGGAGGGCTGTGCAGAGTTTATATATCTGAGCAAGCAGTTCTTCAGGCTCAATCTGTGACTCGCTGTCCTGCAGACTAAGCGTTACAGTGAGGATTTGTGGTGCCCAGGAGGTGAACATACGGCTGAATAAACAGTGCGAGACCACCAGTATCCTTACATCCTTCAACAGAGGTCTGAACATTTTGGAAAATCCATCAATACACGCAGGAAAGGCTTTATTCATAAATAAAATACCTAAGCCTTATAATAGGGTTTATATTTAAAACCTCTGTTTCTTCTTACTCACTCTGAACTTTCCTCCATATTACACAGATCCTCCAAAACCACTGTCAGAATCTCTGAAGATGTCTATTGTGTCAAAATGATCAATTTGAACAAAGAGAAATTAATTCTCTGTAAGTGGTAGCCTGTTGAAATATGTAAGAGCCAATTAGGCCCTAGTTTACCTCAATCACATGCACTATGTACTCAGGATATATAAGCAGAAGACCAGTGATCCCTTCGGCTTGGGCGTTTTTCTGTATCTTGGACATGATTTGTTCATAATGGCCTAATAAAAACAATGATATATGATAAAAACAAAACAAACACGAAATGAAAACATGTAGCATGATCAGGTCCACGATTAAGTCCGAAATCTTAGCCTAAGAGGCTTAGAGCGCAGTTTTGTTTTCCCTTACCTGAAATTGCATTATGCTCTTCACCTCCAGGGGTACAGTTTATCTTTGCAATATAGACCAACCTATGAATGAAACATTTCTACGAAACATGATCGAAAACAAGACATTGGGTAAATCTTCAAAAACATCCTACAAGTTTTCATCTCCTAGGCCTATGGCTGCTAGCAGCTACTGGCTACAATGTTAGCGAAATTATCGATAGCTAGTTACATCAGAGATAGGCCACATCATCGTCTGAATAACGTTTTATGGCAAGATATTATTTACTCGATATGTAATGATTATCAAAACCTTAGTATTTACCTTATATGTAGATTTTTGCTTTTCTACTTCAGCAAAAAGAGAGTTTTTATACGTAAAATATGGATTAACGCCTGATGGCAAACCGTTTGCAAGCCTATTTCCAGCCATGACGAAATGTTGCATAGAAACAGTGTAACGTGCGCGAGGTCATGTCTGGGTCAATTCTAGGGCCAGTTGTCGATTATGCAGCAGGTCTTGAATGTTAAAACATTTTTACAAATTAGACACTGAGGCAGAAAGTCACTCAAATTATGGACCAAAGAGAGGCTATGGTTCAGCAAAAGCAAATTTATTCTCACAATATAAAACACGTACACCAAGCGGCATAAGTCTATGGCCCACATACTGAAGCCAGTAGCTGTACTACAGAACATTGATACTGAGATACATTATAACATAAAAACATATAAATTACATTATTAAACACAAATAAATAAGGGGTATTGACATCACAGCAGCCTTAGGCTATTTTTGTCACAAGCAAAAGTTATAATGAATCTGTGACAGAATGTGGGTCTGTTGTGATACTTTTGGTTCACATTGAGCAATGAGGCCTAAGATAAACCTAGCTACATAGCTGAAGGGGAAAACGTGAAGAGTGTGATATGACAAAAAAGATAACAAAAACAAAAACTCATGTACTCAATACAATAAACATATGCTCTGATGCTGTAATCTTTTCTCAAGGAGACAATAACATATTGACTCCACCATTAATAATAGTAAATCAAAGTGTTGACTGTACAAAAAGAAATAACAAAACTGAGAAAACAATATGACAGTGACTGTTACGCAAATAATTATACCAACAGTACCAGAATGTCTTTTCCTTTGAGTCAATATACTCAAGTTTGAGAACTGAAAAACAAACAAACAAACAAAACTGTTCCCTACGCCACATGCTAGGCTAATCACTGGTCTTAAATACGGTGGGTATGTCTCAATGAAAAATCCTGATCAGAACATTTTGGAATTGCCAAATGTCACATGAGTTAAACTACACTGTACTATAATGTCAGGGCACATTTCAGTTCTGAATGGTTTTTAAAAACAATGATAATTTTGGAAATTGCATGTGATCCATACTGTTACTGCATGTATTTATGCATTCTGCGTGTACTTATCTTTCTTATCATGTACTGGTGGCTTTTGCAGCATGACTGTAAAGTCTATTTCACTACTGGAACCATGGACGTAAGGGGGCAGCAAACAAAACAGATTAGTCCTGGCCACAACTTTCTAACTCAACTGAAAATAATAAATATTCTGGATACATTCTTTGCCACTGGCATTCAGAAGCCTTTGTTAGGTCCATACACATGCTCCACAATTCCACTGTGAAATATGATCAAACAATGTATAAAATATATATATATATATTTATATATATTTATATAATATTTATATCTCCTGAACATCGGCAATTAACTATGACATTTTTTTAAATAAAAGTCTGAATCAGACAATAGAGCTGACATTAAACTTTAAGCTTGAATTAAGTTTGGCCACACTGCCTGAACAAATTCCGTACAATGTTATCACTCTCCACACAGTCTTAGCTATACAAGCTGTTGGCACATTGGTCAAGAATCATTGATATGTCTGCTTCTCACCAAGCCAGAGGCGAAGTCATACGTGGGCTTCGGGGATTTTCAATGGCCTGAGTCTCTTGTAACGCACGCTGAAAAACAACAACACATTACTTTAGAGACCTAAAGAGAGTTTTTGCTGAAAAAGTCCACAGGCAAAACATGCCACATACAGACGGGCAGATGCTCTATAAACATGTTTTAATTAATTTTTTTAGGTTTTAATTTGAATTTATTTCTCGCCGCCGAAGCAATTTTTGAAGCATCTGCTTAGAAATACAAGAGCTGCTGCATGCGATTCCACCTCACCTCAAACTTGGAGGTGAACTCTGCAAAGATGCCAAAGAAGGCCTCTGTGGTGGTGGCCTTGCTGTCCTCCCCGAAGTAGGACGCCACTTTGCTGAACTCCTCCATGGCCCTCTGCTGGAGTGAATCTAGGGACTGCACCGCTGGGTGGCTGTTCTCCAGGAAGTTCTGACAAGCCGACCATCAAGGGGTCAAACTACATCACAGCGCCTCAACCACTCCACAGTCTTTTATATTATAGATTGTAGAAAAGCTCTGTTTTACATTATTAACAGGCCAGTGAATTTGTAATGGGAATGTGTTGTGTGGGGTGTGCTTTAATGCTATTCTATTTGTGAACGGAATTAATGAGGACAGTCGACTTTGTCCTCTTTCCAACACAGAGCGTTCAATGGGAATGTGGTTTGAGCACCCAAGGAAGGCACGGAAGCTGAGAGAAGACTGCTCCACCACTGGAACTCACAGTCTCGGTATCCTCCCTCGGTTGCGCTTTTAAGATGGCGTTCAAATATTAACAACTACATTCTAGCTGCTGCTTGTGAGGGCCTGGCTCTGTGACGCATAGAGTATCTGTAACTTTTTGAAAACATACTTTTAAAAACTACCAAAAAAATGTCATGGGATATTGCTGAGAGAGTGGGGGTGGAAGCACTCTAGAGTCTGGGAGGAAAAGGATACACTCATGACAACTGCAAAGCGATCCTCCACTGTGGCTGGGATCTTCAGACAGGCAGTCCGGATGTCTTCAATGGTGGAGTGGAGGTCTGTGAGGTCTGTAGTGATGGCTCTCTGATTGACTGTACAGGGATCGTAAAAAAATAAGATTAACTGGGTAAATTATTTCATGTTTTCCGTAACATAGTGTGACATTCACCTGTTGTAATGCCAGAAGAGAATGTTAATGAGAAGTGTGTAAACGATATTCTCTGTGAAGTTGTTGTTAAAAATTGGACTACTCTGAATGTGCAATACTGTTTTCATGACTGTTGCTTATGTACCTTTAGCAGCAAGTGGCACGGTTGTTAGGTCCCTGGCAAAGTTTAGCAGCTCTGGGAAATGTTGGCATAGTGATTTGGCAAGAATGTGGAGAAACGTTGACTTCCCATCAACAGTCTTTGTTGTGCTGAGCTTTAAAAGACAAAAATAGCATTCGGATACACAAGTAAGTCCAACATACTGTAGGATAACAAATACATGCATGCATATATACAGTACACACATACATACTGTACATCACAACAGCAAAAACAGTGCACTATACATACCTCAGTGAGAAAGTTAATTTTAAATCCTGTTGTTCTGTTTGTTTTAGGTTGACCATTGTTCAGGTAATTCCCCATTGCCAACACAAACTGTCAAACAGAAACAAGTCTCAGTAAGACAGCTCTATAAATAAACATTTGTAATTGCACAGTAACTGGCATGCCAATCATTAGGTGGCATATCTGGAAATAACATATAAACATGCAAAGCCTCCATAGTCATTGCATTGTTGCGT
Organism: Sardinella tawilis; assembly: GCA_030264315.1. Lineage (NCBI taxonomy): Eukaryota > Metazoa > Chordata > Actinopteri > Clupeiformes > Clupeidae > Sardinella > Sardinella tawilis. The sequence continues at coordinate 8,813,433 of JASCQY010000089.1, read as the reverse complement.
ATAGTCATTGCATTGTGACTGCATGGAACAGGTACATAATAGTCATGAAAAATCCTTAGAAAAGTACAGCAGAAGACATCCAGTCCCTAAGCTGTCAGGGTAGTCAATGAAAACTCTTGCCAGGCTGTGAAATTTACCTCAGATTTTCTTTTTTTTTCAAGATTGTCAGACAGTGTAACTGTGAGGTTAGTTGGTATTCACATTGCTTGGATCCCTGGCAGAGGAAATGATTTTACCTCCAGGATCTTTGCCAGCTTCTTGCTACTCTTAAGCTCCAGGGAGGCTTTGTAGATGCACTCGTAGCCAGCCCTCATTTCATCCACCTTCTCCTGGAGAGTGGTCTTAAAATGGAGGCTTCGCAGCCTGGTCTTGTACTCAGGCACCAATAACATCTGCAGTAAATAAACACACACACACACACACAAACACACAATCTGTAGTCATGCCTCATATGGAATTCATATGGAATGTTACCCTGTTACATTCATTTTATACCAGTGCAGTGTATTTTATACATAACATATACAGTATTTTATATTTCATGCAGTATACAGTATATTTTATTTACACAGATATAAGCATGTTCACACACCAACACATATACATAAACAAACAAACAAACAAACCCTAGTTACACAAACTGTACTGAAATCCATCTGTTAAATTTACGATGTCTCTTGAGGTCCAGTACAGTATATTGGTACCTGGAGGACAAACTGGTCAGGCTCGCTGAGTTTGGAGAGGTCTTGGTTAAACTGCTCGTACTGCTTCACCTCCTCGTCGTCGGGGGCGTAGAGCAGCAGCTGCTTGATGTGCGCCGGCTCCAGGCGGTGCTCCGTGCTCATGGTCATGAGGACCTGCCGCAGCTCGGCAGGGGACAGCTTCAGATGCGCTATCAGGATGGCTGAGCACAAGAAGCGGGCAGGCAAACACACAGGTTGTTCTGAGGCTCGACTCATGATACGAATTAGCCACAGAATGGGATGTTTTACTAAACACTTGGGATGCACTGTAGAGATACTGTATGTTTGACTCCCCAAATCTTCTCAGCAAAAGAAAACACAAAGTGTTCTAATCTCCCTGTAATTTCTCAGCAGTTGGAAAAAAAAATTCTGACAAAGGTCTAAATAATGGGAAAGGGAACACAAAAAAAGTCTTAAGAAATAAATAAGCGCAATGGCCTTTGCAGGCAAAAGAAAAAAAAAAAAAAAACATGAACAACAAAGAAAGCATGAAAGGGTTTGGAAGGAAAGTCTCTATTTGGACACCATCACTCTACGTCATGTCTGTATCCCTGACTGACTCATGCTCATCCTGAGGCCCACGCATGCTGCCCTCCATAACACTTTTTTTCCCCTACCTGGTTCAGAATGCAGTTGTCATTCTTAAGAGTGGACTACATTAACACCATTCCCACTGCCAAGGCGTTCTAAATCTATATGGAGATGTACGAAATGGGCTGATGCATTGACCTGCAACCTCTTGAGATTGCTGTTTGTATCTTCGGCACCACTGCAGCGCTTGAATGAGGGGCATGACGACGAGACCTCGATGAATCCCCCTTTGCCGCATGCAGACACAACCGCCCCCCCCCTCCCACAACGCCTCTGCTTCCTGTGGGCCTGCCCGAGCAGTCTGCGTAAGCCAATGGCGAAGCAGGAGCCCAGCACGCTCTACCATTCCGCCCGCTTTGCTTCGTTTCGCCCGCCCGCAAGCCAGCCAGCAGCAGCCACCACCACCACCACCACCTGCCGCCCACGCGCACCCAGTCATACTCACAAGCGTTGTAGGCCTTCTTGTGGGAGAGGATCTCGATCACGTCTTTCTTTTTAAAGCTCTCGGGGAGGAAGGTGGGCTCTGGAAGAGAGACTGACACATTTAATGGCGGTGTGAGCATGCGTTCTCCAGGCACTGGCAGTGGGCACATTTTTATAAGAGGAGGTCTTTCTTAAGATGGAGACGGACGGAGGTGCCATGGAGATGCCAGTGTGTGGAGAACGGATGACTGAGGGGAACTGATTCACACACATACTGTATGGAACGGATGGAGGAGGGCCTAGGGACACTGAAAGAGTCCAAGAACACACAGACAAACATGAGCAACACAGCACAGGTGGTACAAACTGTACTGCAAGTACAGTAGGGTGCTGAATGAACAGTCATGGGTGAGAAGCATTTGCAATTCAACTACAACATATATATTGATTTATTTCTGAGCGTAACAGTCATTTTGCACTTAAATGTATAGTCATGGTCTATTGCAAATCAATGTCCATGTAGCAATTGATTTATCATAATTAACATTTCACATCAACATTCACTGGTCTTACCTGAGGGAGGAATTATGGTTGCTATGCTTCTGTAATGATATAGCTATCTGCTCTCTGGCCAACCATGAATACAGACTAACACAATGCTTCTGTATGTGCAGTAAAATGACATGTACACAGTATATGCTTGTGGGATGATATGGGCCTGATGACCTCTAACAAAGTGAGAATGAAGAACGAACAACACCAAACTTACTGGAACTCCTCTGTGTACCGAAATGCAATTCCAAATCCAGGTACTTCACCATGTCACTTAGTTTATCATAGTCCGGATCTTCCCCAAGCTGGCGAGAAAAAGACCATCAGTTATTTAACTGCCAACCCAGTTCCTTCTCATTATACAGCAATGCAGCATATCTTAGCAGCCAAGCAGTCTTGCACTGCATAATAAAAACAAGAGTCATCAACTTGACCCACACAGTAAAGCCAACTAAAGACGAATCTGTTATTTCAGCTAAGCTAATGCCATTAAAGATTAACCCATACAACAAACATACAGTATAAATAACCAGTGTTCACACTCTTGGTTACAAAAAATGGTAACTCTTTACTTGAGGTTTTTCGACATAAGAGTGACTTTAACCTGTCAGAAATATGACATGAAACGTATCATGAACATGTAATGACACTCTTATGTCAAAAAAATGTTTATGACTTTGTCATTAAATGTCATTCGGTTTTTGTCATGTCTGACCCCCAAACAGTGTCAACTTTATATTACAAAAACCAAATGACACTTAATGACAACAGTCACAAACATTAAAAAAAGCATTATTCATGTTCATGGCACATATTTATGACAGGCTCATGTCACTCTTATGTCAAAAACAGTCATCATGTCACTCTCATGTCAAAAAAAAACTAAAGTGTTACCCAAAAAATGTATATCCATGACTTATACCATGCAAACAAGCAATCCAGCAACCGAGGAAACAGCTCTGCTCACCTGTCCCCAGATGGTGCCCTCTGAATTCTCCACCTGCTCCCAGCGCAGCCTCTTCACGCTCATGTGGTTGGAGTCGCTGGCGCTGGGCGAGGGCTTGGGCAGGGGCGGGGGTTCGCAGGGGGGCAGCGGCGGGGGCGGAGGAGGGGGCACTTTCTGGGCGAGGGCGCTCTCGTAGGTCTGGCTGGTGGGCAGGGAGGAGTGGGGCTGCCGCGGCTGCACCGAGGGGCTGCTGCTCTGCCGGGAGAGGAAGGAGGAGAGCTGGGGCTGCTGGGGGTTGGGGAGGATGGGGTGGGGCGCGTGGGGCTGCGTGGGCTGGGAGGCGCGGGGCGGCTGCGGGGAGGTCTGGGGGGACGGGAGCATGGCGGTCTGACTCCGGTGGTGCGGGTGGTGAAGCTGGTGGATGGAGGTCTGGGATCTGGGCTGGTGGGGGGAGGTGTGCAGCCCTGGGTTGGACTGGGTCTGTTGCAGCTGCTGCTGCTGTGGCTGTTGCGGGGAATGATGGAGGCGTTGTTGTTGGTGGTGGTGGTGATGGTGGTGGTGCCGACGCCTCTCCTGCAGGTCGTCCCTCGTGGGGAGCACCTTGTTGAGCGGCGGCCGGCCGGCCAGGAAGGGGCAGGGGGGCGGCGGGGGAGGAACCGGGATGATGGGGTGGTGCTGGAAGGCCAGCGGTGGCTGCGGCAGAGGCTCCAGGGGCACTGCTGTGATGGGCGGCGGGGGGTCGGTGAACTGCACGGGTGGAGGCGGCGGCGGGGGGCTTTGGGGCGGCGGCGGGATGTGGTCGGAGCCGGAGGAGTAGGTGAGGGAGTTGGTGTCGTCGCTGCTGCTGTGCATGTCGCTGCTGGCGCTGCTCAGCTGTCGGCGCAACACGTTCGCCTCCTGCTCATCCTGGAAACTCATCTGCGCAAAGAGACAAACACGTCTGAAAGTCACCTACCATTCAAGAGATACCAAATATAAGTTTCATCGTAATGATTAATTATTATCTAAGCAAGACTTGGACTTTATTTTAGGATATTTCCTAATATCTACTAGAAAATTACATTGGCATTTTGTAGTCGTATTGTTGAAAAAAAAAATGTTCACACAAAAAATATATATATAGTAGACTATGGTGTTAAATCATCAAGGTACTTAAGCACATTGGGTGGAATTCTCCGGGATGCGTAACTTCAAAAATCACTTAGCTGCGCGTTTTTCCGCCATTTGCGCGAATGATGGTAAAGCGCGCAGCTAAGTGATTTTTTAACTTACGCGCCGCGGAGAATTTCACCCATTGTGAATAAATACGAAGAAATAGCAGGCATCCTTGTCAGTGTGCACAGAACACTGTGGGATACAGAGTGGCTAAACAACTCTTAAGTCTCTAAGAAGTTTGCAAGAAGTGACTATGTTGTTTACCTGTTGTTTGTGTTTGTATGTGTTAGTGTGTACACGTGAGACACATGCCTCCTCATAGTCGTTCTCTCCACCCACAAAGTCGTCGACGATGGTGACCCGGTGGCCGAGCTGCTCGCTGAGCGCGTCCAGGAACTTGTCGGTGTCGCGGCTGCGCGGCGGACGGGAGAAAGTGAACAGCTTCCGACGGCGCGACAGCGGACTGGGCAGCCCGTCGTCAGCGGCCAGCGAAGGGAAGTTGGGCGAGGGCAGAGGGCTGTCCAAGGTCACGTACGGGTTCGACTCCACGCTGCCGGGCGACGGGTCAGCCGGGGCTGGGTAGAACTCAAAATGGGAGCTGGGTTCCTTCCATGACAGGGAGAGGCCAGGCTTACGGGTCCCTTTGGAGAGAGACAGTGGACAGAATAAAAATGTACTGTGATGTCTTCTACATACATCAACACAACAGGAATTTACAACAGTTATAAGAGTAACAGTTTTCTATCATCTCATGACTGTATGCAAGCTTATTCTTATCATCAACAATCTTATTATCAACAGTCAACTACACAAATCATATCCTCTCAAAATAGTACCCACTGCAAGCTTTATGGTCTTCTAACAATTCATGTCAGTTCAGGTCTTATCTTATAATACTAATGGTTCTAATGTAAGCAAGTCTTAACCATGGAGTGAGCCTGCTCTAGCAGTGATATGGCAAGCATTGCTGATGAAGAACACTTAAGCTCTGAACTCAACTAAGATCTGACCTCCAGCTAAACAGGAAGCAGGTCGGTGACAAACAGGAAGTGTTGCCCAGAGTACCTGAAGAGAAGGACGAGCGGGGGTGTGTTTGGCCCTCTGGATGGCCGCCGTTGGCTGGGGAGGAGTGACCCTGGAAGGATGTTGCACTCTTTCCTGCATACACACCCTCCAACTCGGTGTACACTCCTGACATCTACAGTATATGGGCATGATTAGATGGGGCAGTCGAGACGCAAAGAGGAAGCAACTGGTGGAAAAGGTGGCCCAGTCAAATGGCATCGGGACATATAATTATAGGTGGACTATTTTGACAGGTTCATCCTGCCTACTGTTCAGGAATAGAGTCCGCCTCAAGTGACTGACTTCCTACTGTTTACGTGCGAGGGATGTTACTTAAGTATTGTTTACTTTCCACGACAGCAATAAACAGCGAGGGAAAGTAGGCTGATGCATCAACAATACAAGGAGCAATGAGTTAGACGCCATTGTGCTTATTTTGAGAAGTTGATCTGTGTGATATAAAAAATTTCAATCCTGCTGAACATTTGGGATGTGTGTCTACCCTCAGCTGTGCTGGATTAACCCCATACTACAGAATTAGGTTCTATAACCTGTTTTGCGGATTTAAACAAGTACTTCTTTATCTAATTTTAAACGGTATATTGTACATTGTGCTATTATTTGATAATGAAGGCAAGAGTGTGGAAGCGAAGCATTTTCAACCATTTCTCTTTCCCTGTTCATTCCCTCTGTACTTACAGAGAGGCAGCTACTCATTTTCTTTTTATGAAAATCTCAACTGTGAAAGATTCATGCAAGGGCTTTTGAGAGGGTGGTCCATAATAACAGAGAATTTCTGACACCCAGTCATTGGTCCTCATTAAAATGATGACATTTCACACTAGCCAGAGGGGAGGGAGCATAACAATAGCCTACTAACTACCATGACAGCTAAAGTCTTGCTGCACCAGTAAGATCTCTAGCTGATTCAATAGGATGTAAGGACACCTAACACCTTTAACGTAGAGTAGGCAACAATGTTTAAGGTAAAGAATATACAGCTGTTTTGATTTAGCTGTCTATGTGGTTGGTTAATAGTCACATTCATGTGACCAGCCTAGCTACAAATTGATTCCTTTGGGAGCTGCAATGTGCTGAGCTTTGCTAGCCTGCCTCTGCTTGTCTCTGCTGTTGTCGCACGGCTAGGTTCCTCAGGGAGATCCGGAGTTACTTGTGCTCTTTTCCTCCTCCAGCAAAATCAATGTATCTTGATCTACCTCTAAAGGTTACAGCAACATTCTATCCCCTACACCAGATATGCGACACACTCAACCTGGAATACATTTCGCTTGTTGCCATTAGCTACAAGCCGGTGCCTTGAGAGTTGTTGCCAGGTTGGTGTTGCTATACATTTTTTACTATTTTTTTTTCGGAGAAATATGCATGCGATTCTGAGAATTCCAGGCAGAAATAGTAACAGTAGGAGGTATATGAACAAGGTTAGGGAGGTTAGCTGTCACTTTCGCAAAGCATCCATTTACCCAGTAATTTAACACTTGAATATTTGCTGGCCGCTTTCCAGTTCACCTTTAATCTTATGTCCCAAAGCTTGTTTTGATCAAGGCCATATAGCCAAGGGTCACCTATATCTGGTGAAGGACCATGGCACATACAGTACATGTATGTACGTACAGTACATTCCAGTTTTACAATAAATAAAACTTGTTACTTTTTCCAAACATTAAATCCCAGTGCCATGGCTTCAGCCAGTGTATATTTGACCTTTGAAGCTGCAAGGTGACACATAGTGATCGGAGCATGTGTGTGTTGTGTAGGCAGGCTGGGGTGAGAGAAGAGAAGGAGGGGGAGTAGGAAGAGGAAGAGGGGTGGGAGTGGGGGGGGGGGGGGGTGAGTGTTACCCACATGATGGCTCATGCTGGGCGACTCGGGGAAGGAGGTGCCGTCTCCACACTGCCTCTCCTCTGGCGTGGGCCTGGCCGCAGGCTCAGTGTACATCCCTGAGGCACACACACAAAGCACCAGCGTCCAGCGTGGAAGCCAACAGGGGCACCGCACACACACACACACACACTAATGTACTCACTCACACACACACACATATACACACTCACACTCATTTACACACACATACACACACTCACACTCATTTACACACACACACACACACACACACACACACTAATATACTCACTCACACACACACACACACAAACATACACACTCACACTCATTTACATACACATACACACACTCACACTCATTTACACACACACACACTCACGTACATACGCACACAAGCAGCCAGCTGCCTGCCCTGAAACACTCGTAAGCAAGCCGGGCTGCAGGGAAGGCAGCATCTGACGGCTAACGAGAGAGGTTAGCCAGCTGAGAGCAGGCTGGCAAACAATGACAGACTGCGCTGAAGGCCTGTGTTTATATTTACATTCCTTTCCTTTTCTTTTTTTTGCATTTGACAAATCACAGCTGCTTCTATGCCTTGAAGGCATGAGAACAAACGGACCTCCAGCAGGGAACATTTGTTGGTCTGTTGGTTACATCGAGGAGCAGAGAAGATGCTACTAAGTATGAAAGCATGGGATGTTGCACAGTTATGACCCTTAATGAAGTGTTTATCAAGCAACCTTAAACAAAATAAGCAAAAAGCCCTTTGCAGGAACACTGGCATACCCATTCCCAGGTGTGTGCCGATGATGCAGTCGTCGGAGCTGCGCTCTCGGACGCTGTTCCGGTGTGACGTTCCCGTCACGCGCATGGAGCTGCTCCGGCGATGGGTCTCGGGGCCCAGCTCTGGCTCTGTGGGGGCAACGTGTTCACACACACACATACAATCACATACACACACGCACAAACACACACAATCACACACACAAACATAAATATAAACACAGCCACATAAGCACAAGTTCAGTTCAATAAAAGCAACTCAGCATAAACACACACTCTTGTTTACAAACATTCACCCATAAACAACAAAC
>JASCQY010000089.1:8776966-8791957 GCA_030264315.1 Sardinella tawilis | reverse complement strand
ATCTCTTTTCTCTCTCTCTCTTTCTTTCTTTCTATCTATCTCTTTCCATCTCTCTTCTCTCTCTCTCTCTCTCTCTCTCTCTCTTTCCCACCCTCTTATTGTTCCTGTTCGCTGTGTACTCACCCTCTTGTTGAACTCCAGGGCCTTGTGCTTGCGGTCCAGCCTGAGGCCGTCGCTGCCCGGCTGCGAGTCCTCAATGCTGCTGCTGTGGCGCTTCTGCCGGCTCCCCATGCAGAGCACCCCCAGCCGCAGCGTGCGGCCCTGCGACGCCTTGATCAGCGACGCCGCCGTCTCGTGGTCCTTCACCGGGATGCCGTTCACCTCCATGACGTAGTCCCCCGCCCTCAGCCCGCCCCGGCCCGCCGGCGAACACGGGGAGCAGTCCTCCACCAGGAGGGGGCAGTCTCCCACGATAGTGAAGCCAAATCGGCCATCAGGGCCTGGGGTGATGTCCATCTGCAGCAACCAGATATACACTGGTTATTTCAAGCACCGGTTAAAATTAGCTGCCTACTCATGCTCACAATGTAATGTCATTTGTCAAGTAAACAACATCCATGGCATTTAAGAAGTATGAAGAGATGAGACAGTACCAATAAGGAGGAAATCGTAGAGAGGAGGGAAATTGAGACAGAGAAATGAATCTGTTTATAGTTTAAGACACCATGGCAACAAGAAAGGCTGCGAGAATTTAAAAATCTGGTATATTAAGGACACATATGGATATCCATGACTGGGTTTCGGAAAACGTTCTTAGTGCTAAGCAGTTCTTTAGGTATAGCAAATGCCATACGTTAAGAACTACTTAGCACTGAGAAGGTTTTGGGAAACCTGGTCCATGACTGTCAGACCTGGTGGATGCGGGAGACCACCCCTATGCTGGGGGGGATGCTCTTCTGGGACTGGGCCAAGGCTATGAGCTCCTGGGCACTAAGGGTGGACACATCCTGACCCTCGATCTCCAGCACCTGGTCCCCGGGCTGCAGGCCTGACAGCTGGGCGCTGCTGCCCTCCTCCACGGCCACGATGTAGCTGGGGCCATTGCCTCCCAGCTGGAAACCAAACTCCTCTGGCCAGCCCTGGTTGGATGCCGGCATAGTGAGGACTGAATGAGGGGGAGAGAGGAAGAGAGAGAGAAAGAGAGAGTGAGAGAGAAATATAGAGATAGAGGAAGATAAAGAGAGAGAACGCGAGACAGGGAGACAGAAATAGAAAATCTAACTCTTAAATCAGTGGATTAGTGGTGTTCGGTCTCTGTTACCACACACAATTTTTGGTCAACCACTTTTAAGCGCTGACAGACTTTCCCATGGTTCTGTTTTGTTTTTGCATGAACCATTGCTGTCTGCAAAGGCACCATCGAAAAATATTATGTTGGCAAGGGCTTCCGGTGTCTGGTTATGCTTGGATCTCGATAAACAGTACAGGCCAAGGACACTCAAAGCATGACAAAAGACTTTAAAAAGGCACACAGACACACACACACACACACACACAGTTTCCTATGAACAGCACTGAGGAAATGGACATTTGAATCACTCTGTAGAGCTCCACTGAAGTCTCCACTGAGATGACTGAACCTTTCAAGGGGACTGACCTCATTCAGCCAACAGATTCTGACCCGGAAAAATCCAAGAAGCATTGGGCCTGCACACTGCACTACAGCTAACCACAGATGTGATCATTTGTACACTGTGTAAAACCATCCACGACTGTACTGTTCTAATTCTATTAAAACCAAACCAACACTATGTCTACACGATAGATATTCAGATATCCAGCTGCACGTTCCTTTTTCGAAACAGGGCACAAAATATACACTATAGGCAACAACAAATTCCATCTATACAGATGGCTAAGCTTTCAGTATTAGGAGCATTGCAGCATTATTTTATTCCCCAAAATGTAATACCTATTTTTGGAGGATTTAGAGGGGGTGATACTATGCCATCCACAGTCTGATTATGATAAGTTAATTCAGCATTAAAGGCAATACTAGCATTACACACATTAACCTAGATGCACATCCCAGGGATCCTCTTGTGCACCCACAGCATGTGACACAGAATCACTCTATCTGGGTTAACAGGAAGATCTAGAAATGAAATTGCAGGTGCAAAGGCGTAACTTACAGAAATCTTTAGACGACTGCCGAGAGACCGACTTTCCCTGGCGCAAGGAGTACCGTCCCTTTTTGTTCTGCAGGAACTTCTTCATTGTGACTCGAATTCTGCTGGACAGCCGTCCAAAATATACAGCCACGGCAGCCAATGTCCAAAGCGCAAAAAAAAAAAGTCCCCTCTCTCTGCGCAACTACGCCGAAACACCTCAGCGCCTCCCCTTCACCTCCTTCTTCGAGCACACCAGGACTGTGACTTTAAAATGTCCTGTCATCCCACCTCGGCTGGCCCACAGGAGCACCGCAACCTCGAAAAAAACGTGCGGGGCAGGGGAGCGGTGATGATGGTGCGCGTGCGGAAAAACCAAAGTGCCCTTGCCGGCAAAGTTGACTCTGCAATCTCTCTCCGCCGGAACCCTGAGCAGGCCAGCTCTGGATGCCGCGCGAGCTCCAATCACGAAACTGGGACGCAGCAGCAGCACAGATCCTTAATAATTCTTCCTCCAAAAAAGGGTATTGTGAGGCCCCATTTTTCTATAAATACCACCCCCTTTCCTCTGCTCTAGCTGCCGGCTCCCTCTCCAAGGGCCAGTAAGTGGCCCAGAATCGGCTCGAGGATCCAGGAGGACGGCGAATGGCTAATTGGAACGTCTGTGCGATCCACAGCGCACGCACTGCCACTGCTGCAGACACACTCTCTCACACACACACTCACACACTAACTCACTCACACTCACGGCGGCAGCAGGAGGAGAGGGGCATTTAAAACCTTCTGCTCAAGGAGTAAGCAGCTTAAAAGTAGCAGTGTCTTGAGGTGCCTGCACCGCGTGGCAGAAACACATGCCTTCATTCATAATAAGACGCGCTAAGCTGCAGACCTCCACACATTTGGAGTAATGGGAGGAGCTTGGAACCCAAACCACTTCACTACAAGTTTTCCCAGATGGTTGGACCACACTCCCTGTGCACCACTTAACTCCACCAATGCTCCACCACACAGAAGACTTCAAACTTTAGTACAGCACAGTACAGTACAGTATACAATACTATACAGTACAAAATACAGTACAGTGTAGCATGGCGTGCTTGGCTACAGTGTATTGTAACATTGTCATATCATGTTGCAGTGCAATGAAATATATCATATCAGCTGATGAGTTTATCTTTATGATTAGTCCTAGATGATGTATCTTTCAGCTAGAGAGCTAGAAAGCTCACAGACTACTATTAATACCCCTCTCTCCAGGAAAGGGAGAAGTTGGGTCGAGCAGGTGCACTTTTCAAGGCCCAGCTCTACAGTAGCTACTCTCTCACAATGCCCATATCATTTTTCTCTCTCTGTGAAAAGAGAGAAAAGAAAACAGTTACAAACACACAACAAGCAATGCCTTACGATGGCTGAGTGAGCTGAGGCAACCCACTCTTGTGTCCACACTTGACTTCAGTCTTACCTGTGTGAAAAAAAATGAATGCAATTTCCGATGCCCCCAGTTACAGACACCTGTGGCAGGTCGACGTGTCATTTGTTTAAGGATTGTTCACGGTGCGTTATACAGGGCTGGCTGAATAATTTAACAGTGATGCTTGTATCACCAAACAGACAGTGTTCCACAGTCAGTGTCTCCCCTTACAGCTCTTGAGAAGTCACTCAAACCATCACACACTCTAGTAACTGTTTGCTACTTCAGACAGTATAGGCTAGACTAGAGCATCTACCTGTATGTTGTCCTGATGGTGATAAACTCATAAAAAATCTAATTGCAAACGTCAGGGGGAGACAAAAGCACTGGGCAATTTTGCAAACGGCCATGCAGAAGAGGTAAAGTGGGGGATAGTCACTTTTTCAAATAATGTCACACTACTGTAGATGCATTTTACAGCTAAAACAAGCGTAAACAAATGGCTGGAATACATTTTTGGTGGAATATCCCCACACTGGCAGTTAAATTGACTAGCCTGCACTCCTTTGAAGTCAGTCGGATTAAGACAGCTCATTCTCTGTATTGCATGTATTGTATTTGTACGTATTGAGGCTACAGTAACATTTACAACAGCAAATATTACTTAAAAATTTATCTCATCCATACCAAAACATGTTTAGCCTACCTACGAATAAGACTGGGAGAGACTGGGAGTAGCATCCACTTTTAGATATCTATCTTGCAAGTGTGAATTAGCATGTAGAAATGAACACCTACCTCCCTCACTCGGCTGGAATCCACAAGGGATGAATTAATTTGATTATAGGCCCGTGGTATCACAGTCTGGTGCAGGAGATGACATCGCCTAGTTCTTCGGTTCTTCCTCTGTTGAACCTGTAACTTGATAACAAGTTGGGGAGTCAGGTAGCCTAGCAACCCAATCCAAGAAGTCTGTCTAGACTGGAGACAGAAAATGTGGATGTATGTTAATTCTAACATGAATAATTGTAGCCTCATTGGTAGCAAAAAGTTATGATGGCAAATTAATTCCATACGGTCAATAAGTTTCTTTCTGTTAATATTAAAAAATAAATAAATTCTGAAATATTAAATCTGAAACCAATCTTCTTGGGTTACAAAATGTCAAATCAAGTCAATCGAAAGTCCGATGATATCAAAAAAACACATAACAGGTAGGCCACGCTGTTATGTACGTCATTGCGTGACGTAGAATGTGTGGAACCAGGAAGTGGGATAGCGCGGCTGGATACGGATAGCTTGCGAGTAAAAATTTGAAAGGAGCAAGTGGACACAAACCGAAATGCTATGATGCAGTTATATCTCAGGGGTAAAGTATATATCTACATTTTGAAACACGGCATTAATCGATTAACTGAACTCTAGAGTTAAATGCAATGTGGTTTATGAATGAAAGAGAGCTTGTTGCAAGTCATCAACATGAAACGACTGGGCAGCTGTTGTTGGAAATGCTGGGCGATAAAGTTATCGCTGGTTAGTTTCACTAACCTACTGTTTTCACTTGAATATGTTATTGATTGATTGATTGATTGATTTTGTTTATCTGCGCGACAAATCAGCAACCTGTGGAATCTGGGAGTTGAAAGACAACTTTGGCATGCCCATACGCCTTTGGGGAAAGTTATTGACAAACTGCATATTACTCATTTCTCAGATTAGCAGATGGACTTCCTCACTCTGTTTGCTGTATACGTTGTGGTTGTGCTGACTTGCATTGGTCTTGTTTGCAAATATGCTGGTCAGGAACAGACAGCCTTGGGGCGCCACTACAACAGCCTCACAAATGTAAGTCCATTTATGTACACATGGTGGAGCTATACAACAGTATTTAAGCCTACGAATCAGATAGCCTGAAGCTTGTTGAGCCAAAACCAATAGACATGTTTCAGCAGGCAGGCAAATGACTGTTGTTTCTTGGCTTTGCAGGCAGTCTCACCATATGTTCCAGTATGGCTGAAAAGATTATGCAGTAGAGCCATTCACAGGCTTTTTCATGAAAGGTGACCACATGCATGCCATACAAGATGCAGATGTATTTATCAGGGATATTATGCAATCTATTTACCTAAGATGTTACACATTCGCTTCATTGTTGCATTATAAATACTGATATTTATCTTACATTACAGGAACAACTTATTTATTTACATGCACCTCCTGCTGGAAGTTGCAGTATATACAGAATACTCCTATGAGGTGTTTGGCTACTGCAAGGAGATGGACACTACTCTGACAAACCTGTGCGTTCCTTATGTGCTGTTGGTCTTGCATCTCTTTCTTTTCTACCTCTGCTGTACTCGAGACCCTGGTGAGCAAGATGACACATGTCTCCTTTCAGGCTATTGTGTCTTAATCTTTCCATTTGCAAGGAAATTAATGAAGGAGTTGTTGATGTTCTGTTCCTTTTTTTTAAAGGTACGGTTACAAAAGCTAAGCATGCCACCCAGATTAAAGTATATCCATATGATGGGGAGCTCTTTCATCCAGGCGAGACGTGTCCAACATGTAACCTGGTGAAACCAGCCAGGTCAAAACACTGCAGTAAGTGCAGTGCCACAGCAAGTGGTTCATTCTACTAGAGCAGAGGTGTCAAACAAAAGGCCCGGGGGCCAGAACCGGCCCTTTGCATCATTTGCAGCGGCCCAACTCAAAAAATGAACTAAAAAGAATTGTACGTAGCTATGTGGCCTGCTTGAAAATAGCTTTAAAGGAACAGTATGTAAGAAATAAATGTAAATGAATCATAAAATGGCCCTGATGTATCACCAGACATTAAGGAATTATGATAATTTCATATACTTTTATCACTAACAACAGTAATCCAGCCTGAATATTCCCATTACAAAGGTGAAGTTGCAGCCCTCAACTTATGTTGATGTTGTCATTACTGTATGTGTATATGTGATGATGTGTTTTGGCCTTTTGTGCCGCCCTCCACCTAACTGATTTCGGTAACCTAGCTGGCAACCTCTTGTCTGGGAGGAGGGGAAGGGCATACAATGCTCTGAAGTATTTTGAATGTGATTGCAGTACCAGTTTTGGCCACAAACTTACATACTGTTCCTTTAACAATGCTCAAAATAATTATTGAGTTTAAGTGGAAGGGAAGTCAGAACAAAAACACATAAGGACTGTGTTGGTGATGGTCAGAAACATGAGTAAACATGCATTTCTTTGACCTGAGAGTTTTTTCTCACACTTGTACACAAGGTGTGGTGGCCCTCTGAGGAAAAACATAATGCTTATGAGACCCGTGATATAAATGAGTTTGATACCCCTGTACTAGAGTCACTATCCACTACTTTGTAGAGAAATCTAGGAAGTAGGTCAACTACCTTGTAGCAAATTTCAGTCAGAGTAAAAAACACCTATAGAACATCCATTATCTTGTCTTGATTTACATAATATGCAGATTATCTTCTCTACCTGGGCAGGTAGAAATTTCGGTGACCTTGCTGTTTCCTTTTAGGGGTGTGTAACAGGTGCGTGCAGAGGTTCGATCATCACTGTGTGTGGGTGAACAACTGCATCGGGGCTCAGAACACCCGCTACTTCCTGCTGTACCTGCTGAGCGTATGCGCCATGGCGGGGGACATCGCCATACTGACGGTGGACCTACTGCTCAATGTTGTGGTCAGGACTGGCCTCATGCACGCACACTACGTCGATTCACAGGGCCAGCAGCAGCCCACGGGTCCCGCCTTTGTCGTCCAGGTAAGGCAGACATCGATCTGTGGTACGGGGCCGGACTGTTTGTTGTAAGGCTCTACTTCAAGTGTGTGTATGTTTTTTAATCTTTATTTTTGGAGCACCTGATTATCCTACCAGAGAGGTCGGAAACGGGGTCTGTGAAGGACACAGTAGCCCAGTTATTGTGATACTAATGTAACAAACAGAAAAACACTTTACCAAAGATTTATGTTGGCAGCTATTTTTCAAAATTTCCACTGAGCTGACTGCACATTTGTCAGTAACTACACTGAGCTAAACTAGAGTTAAGTTCTTGCCACAAGCCAGACTATGAGGAACAATTTTGTCTGTCTAACTGACTATTTAACTGACCATCCTTCCTGCATCTTTTTCTCCACAGCATCTGTTCCTGACATTTCCCAGGATCTTGTTCATGCTGGGCTTCCTCATCTTTGTCTTCTTCCTGCTGGCGGGCTACGCCATGTTCCACATGTTCCTGGCGCTGGGGAACCACACCTCCAACGAGTGGTACAAGGCTCGAGGCCGGGGCTGTCAGCACTGTCACCCGCACTCGGGGCACCGCTGCCGCACCTCTTTCAACCCTCTCAGGGGGTTTTACAGCAGGGGAGTCCTCAAAAACCTGTGGGAAATACTTGTTCCTTTGAGACCTCTGAAAAAAAGGAAACACAAATAAACCCATAAACGAATTTGTATGTCGTCACTAATATGTTTTAAATAACTGCTGGAACGTTTTTTTTAAAAATGTTATAAAATAAAAAAAAAAATTTATGAGTGAATGTCCATGCTTAAGTGTATTTTATATTATTCCCACTAACTAAAGAAATATTTAGATAAAACATTTAATGTCTGTTTGTTCTGTGGAAGTGTAAAAAAATATCCTTGTAGTTGTCTAGAAAACCTAGTTGAACTGTGCCAGTGTAATCTATTTGGTAGTTACTTGCAGACTACTAGAATAATACACTGAACTGTAGTGGCGCTCTCAGAAGTCTACAATGCTTATGCCAAAAGAAAAACATGAGGAAGAGGAAATCCGCAAGGTAAAGTCCAAATTCTTCCTAGCATATAACCATACACTATATTTTTATTATGCTGCAATTCCTTCACCTATTTAAATAAAGCTTATAATGAAATCCTGCAATGATTCGAAGCTGAATAGACACGAAATATCAGACTGTCACTTTAAGCCGGTGCGGAAGTACACCGGCTGAGTACGAACCACTGCTGGCCGAGGTCACAAGCTATTCATTGAGGCAGCAAAAACATAGCGCACGGCTGATAACACCACTGAATGGAATTAATTAAAGTGATTTATTGTTTTCAGTATTATATGTTATTTTCGTTGATTTAATCGCAGGGGTATCTCTGAGTGAGTGTCACTAGCTGACAGGTGGTAAGCTATTTTTGGATATTAAAGAACAAGAGTTAGCGCAACGTTTCCTCTAGCACGTTTGTCAATGGCAGCGTCTAAATGCACTAGGTTAACTGGCTCTCTGATCAAGCAGTTGCTTGATTCCGTAGACAGTGTACTGTTTGACTGCGATGGGGTTATTTGGCGAGGTGACCAGGCAATCCCTGGTGCCCCTGATGTAATTAACTTATTAAAGAAAAACGGGAAGCGTGTGTTCTTTGTGACAAATAACAGTACAAAGACTAGAAAAATGTATGCAGACAAATTAGCTACGTTAGGGTTCAATGCAACTGAAGAGGAGGTATTTGGAACAGCCTACTGTTCTGCAATGTACCTCAAATCAGTGGCTAAAGTACAAGGCAAAGTGTACCTAATCGGAAGTGATGCAATGAGGCAAGAGATTGAGAATGTTGGGATCAAGACGACAGGAGTTGGTCCTGACCCCATCACTGGTGTTCAGATTGACTGGGCCAATGTTGCATTGGACCCCGAGGTCAAAGCGGTGGTTGTTGGGTTTGATCAACACTTCAGCTACATGAAACTGAACAAAGCACTTCAGTACCTCTGCACTCCCAACTGCCTCCTTGTTGGCACCAACACTGACACAAGACTTCCACTGGAAGGCGGAAAAGCTGTTCCAGGTAATGTACATTGAGCCCTTGCAAATGTGATGCATGTAAGTTAGTTTTATCTAGAGACCTTCCTTTCTGAAACAATGTGATGACTTAAGGTTGACTATATGAGGAAGTATATAATTGTGACACCATGGTTGTTTCAGACATGATGTAATCATTGTGTAGATCATGTCCCCTCTTGTGTAACTGTTTCTTTCATGTCACTGAAGGAACTGGCTGCCTTGTCAAAGCCGTGGAGACAGCTGCCCAGCGCCCAGCGCAGGTGGTGGGAAAACCCAGCAACTTCATGTTCGATTGCGTGGCAAAGCAGTTCGGCCTGGACCCGGCACGCTCACTCATGGTAGGAGACCGGCTGGACACGGACATCATGCTGGGCACCAACTGTGGGCTGAAGACCCTCCTGACCCTCACCGGAGTCTCCACTGTGGCCAATGCCGAGGACCACATGAAGAGCGGTTGTCCCAACCGCGCCGGCATGGTACCTGATTACTACATTGACTCCATAGCAGAGCTCCTGCCAGCATTGCAGGGGTGAAGGATCGAAAAAGAGAGTCTATATAATCGTCCACACTGATGGTGATCTTATAAGGGTAGCCAGAGGGAAGCGGAGTACAGGGAATGATGTTAGCAAATGTGAGTGTACTGGAGAAAGCTCATTGTAAGTTTAATTTCCAGGCATGGTCAGAGAGAGAGATCGGTGAATGTGTAATCAGCAAGTGTAATCTAAAGGCCTGTGTATTTTCCTATCGTCTACCATAGTCAGTCTCACACTAATTTCATCATTTGTGCAGTATGAAAGAAAAGAAATGGACAGTTTCGGATCTGCTCTGATATCCCTGTGTGTTTAAGAAAAGTGTTTGTCTAGGAATTTAAAGGTATATAGAGTTGTGTGAGGATAAAAATATTACATTTTAATGGTCTTCAATAGTGTCTGTACTGTCAAAGTGTCACTATCTATAAAATGCACGTCATGATCATTGTTGCCATTATAGCAAATAATGGGTTCTTCATACAGGGAATACCTTGTGTACCTGTCAGTGCTTCAGTTTTAAAGGGGTTATTCAAAGTTGCACTGTTGGTCAGATGTTGTTAAATTGTTGTTTTTTCCATTACACTGAAGATGCAAAAGTATATCATATGAACTGCTGACTGGCATTTGCCAGTTAATAACCACTCTGAAGCCCTGGTTTTATTCTGGCATTTCCTTCCTGTTCTTGACACTGCATCTGGACAGAAGTCTTAAGATGATCAATAAAAAAAAACGGTATATTTTCACTATCAAAGCCTTCCTTGTCATGTGTGGTGATGGCTGACTAGATCACAGCCTCTCTCATCCAAGTAGCCGGAAGCCCCTAAAAGTCACCTTGGTCTGTCAGCGGCTGCAGGCAGGCACCGTAGATGGCCTGAAAATACAGCCGTTGGTGACGACAAGACCCGTCCACAGCGGAGAACCTGTCTCTGGCCCTTTTGTCCATTGTTCTAGGGCGGGGTGGCCGGCCAGTGGGTTGGGCACATCACGTGTGTCTTTTGAAACAGGGTTAGGGGGGGAGAATGAGGTGGGATGGGGTGGGGTGGTATGTGTGTGGTTTGGGGGGGGGGGGGGGGGGGGGGGTATGAGGCAGCTTTTGATAGCAAAAGGACAGGTAGCCTAGCTACCACAGAGTGCTACTCAGTCTTGGCCATGAGCGCAGCCTTGGTGCAGATAGGCGGGAGACAGGCACTGTGAGGAAGAGGCTGAAGCAGAGACTGGGTGCAGGATGGTGAGGTGCTGGAAGCGCACAGGGGCCACGACAGAGGACTCAGAATGCACGGTAAGGACCGGATGGATCCACTCTGCCTATGGCTTTCAGTTTGAAGTCTGAGTGAGTTTGAGGTCAGTGAAATAAGAAATCTAAGAACCTATGCGTTTAGGATTGACAGTAAATCACAGTTGATATGTCACTATTGATTACAATTTTCTGATGAAAAAAAAAACAATATAAGGGTTTTTCATGGTCTTTTCGTGTGCCCTTCTTGTCCTCATGTGGCCTAATATAAATATTAAGCGTGGATGAGAATTAAAGTCATATTTCTTTATGTATTGAATTAAAGTGCTGTCCAATTATATTTATTTGTTATGATTGACCGAAAATCTAAAAATCTTGTTCAACAATCAATCAAGATAAATTGAATCTTGTGAGTCTTAACTAAAAGTCATGATGCAGGGTGAGGATGTCCAGATATTACTAACTAAACTTACTGACTTGTGAATTTCTTGCTAAAGGATATGGGCCAAAATGTGGCCCCAAAGTTTCCTCACCAAGTGTTCTGGGGCTGCCTGTCCGCCACTCTGTTCATCGTGATCGTGGCTGTCAGCGTTTACGCACATTTAGGCATCTCACAAGATGCTACCGAGGTGCCATTAACTTTTGCCCAATAGGCCTATAACATACAATTATTTTATTGTTTACATGTATTTGTGTAGCTGGCTGGAATCATGGTTTTGCCAAACCTGACCATTAACAAATCCTTTAGAAATTTAAATACATTTAAAGTTGAATTTGTGTTTCTAGCTGAATTTGCAAGTCCCCTCATAGCCTCACATGTCTATGTTGTGTAGTCTGCTGTGCAGATTGTCAGAATCACAGCTCCTGACCTATCTGGCACCACTGTCTTCAATCAATCTGCGTCGGTGGACAAACAAAACAATGTGATCACCTATTCAGTGACATCCCAAGCCAACCATACTTCTACGGTGCTCTACGACATGAAGCATGTAAGTCTACCTCATCTAATCACAATGCCATGACAGCCTGTCAAGAGTTACGGAAGAGGATTATGATCTTAATCTGTAGTCATATTAGATCCTAGGAATGCTTCCACATTCCTGTGAAAGTCTTCCGGGATTCCCCTTAGTATGGAGATTTCCTTATTTGAACTCTGAATGTTTATTTTTTTTGTTTTTTTTTTAATCTCTTAAATCTTTTTTTTTTTTTCCCTTTTTTCAATATTTTTTCATACCCAGGGATTGGTGTGTTACAAGCCAGACAACCAAGACACCTGCTTCCTGCGCAAAATGGAAGAATCCGACTATGACAACATGAACTCACTTTTGAATGTCTCCAGCCAGCAGGTAAGGCTGCTCTCTCTTTCTTGATGTAAGAGTGGTTATGAATGTAACAGGGGCTTGCCATATTACAACAGGTCATTTCAGTTCTTCCTCCTATCAAAGGCAGGTGACTGGGGTCACAGCAATTTCTGTGCTTTTGGCCTTAATTACTCGATTGTCTGTAAATGGCATTGTGAGTATGCATGTGCGAGAGAATTGTCAATTCAGTTTGAGTGACTGTCAGCCCCCCGAGCAGTCCTGCATCAGTGCTCACGGGCCAATTAAAAGGCATCTCTGGCCGCTTCGCTCTGTGTGGCCACAGAAAGGGGGTAATGGAGCGGCTCTGGGACACGGGAGCTCGGAGCGGCTCCGGGCCTGAATTCCACAGCGCACCTGATCCGACTCTCCTCTCAGCCCTCCTGGATCCCATTACAGGAGCAGAGCATGGGCAGCACAATGGCCACTCTGTTGCCTGGTTCTGTTGCCTCTCTCTCTCTCTCTCTGTCTGAGCCACAGACTGGAAAGAGAATGAAAGCTCTTCCGTAGGAGAAGAACTGGGACAGATGGGGAGCCTCAGCCTCAGCAGAAGTTGAACCTTCCGTGTAACGAGGAGAGCAGATGGCTGTTTCTTTTTTTTTCCTTTCTCTGTTTTTCTTTCTTTATTGATGTCTCCAATTCTCTTTTTAGGGATGAGCGTATAATCGGTCTGATAAATGTCTGAGAGTTTTGTCTGTTTTCATTTCAAGATCACAAATGGTGTTGCTTAATCAGAGACAGATCAGAACAGCTCCAGCTTCAAGGACTTCTCCTTCTCTTTTAGCGTAGGACATTCAGTCTGACCTGCTCAGTGAAGGCACTTACTGCAAACAAAGCCTATTGAACCTCAAGATCTAGAGATTGCTGCGATTTTTTTTTAATCTGTTTTAAGTACAAAGAGCTATTGAGAAAGGAAAACCACTCGTTTCCACGGTCACCCAAGCGTTGCACCACCTCAATAATCCTCAACCTGATCTATCAGTAGGGTAAATGGTGTAATTACAAATGCCTTTTGAGCCAGAGGACCAACATTTGAGCTCGGAAGCACTGGACACACAACAGACGCCATTATGTAATCTGCGGTAATATGGTGTGTTCACAACCCCAGTGTCGTGTAAACACAAGGCAGAGATAGAGGGGATGAGACCTGACTACTGTACATGTGCCTTGTCTCCAGGTCAACCAATTCTGGCTGGTGGGGAACGAGACACGCAGACACTCCGAGTTCTTGGGGGTTATCGCAGGCACTCAAGTGGACACCTCAAACCTCCATGAGCCCATTCAGGACCTCTGCCAGCAAAGTTCTGTGTACTGGACCAAGAGAGCTGATGGTGAGAATTCAGCAACAGACGGATAACTTCTTACATAATAGTTTGAAATATTTACTAGAGAAGATAAGCTATTCACACACTCATCAAGAACATGTCAACAGCAGAAAAGCTTAAAGTTAACATTAGTGGAGGGACAAATTTGCACTATGTTTCAGACCAAAGGCTCGTTCAAATGTCAAACCTCTCAGGTTTTCTTCTGGAGCCAGTTCAATTGACTTCTTTATATAATACCATTGAAATTTTAACAATACACAACTAGGACCTTTCTTAAAAACCTATGCCTGGAACTGGAGATGCATGTGGTGTCACTGCTTCTGAGCAGACTTTGAGTGAAACATAATCCCCGTACCTCTCGGGAGCATGACCTTTCTTCGGGCTGCTGTAGATAGAACCTTTACATCCAACAGACGCTCAATAAATACCGGGGTCCAGACTCACTAGACACAGAGCAAGCAAAGTACTAACAATCGGTAAGAGCAGCAAGTCTACTTCACATACAGCAGGGCAGGATCCATGACCACCGACCCTTTCAACTTTCAACTCATTCAGGGTCTCTATTTGTACTAGGGAAGCAAAGCCCCATTCTGATACAATCTCTTGTTGTCCACTAGGGAGGGACGGTTGAAAGACCACAGTTACAAACACATTGCAAGCCAAACAAACATCAGAAGAATGACTAGAACTAGAAACAGCATTCTCTTTTCAGGGATAGAAAACGTGCATTGTGATTTGTTTACATGTAAATAAATGCATTAACTGTGACTTCCACCTGAGAAGGAAGTTATATGATAAAATGAAAGCTCTGCACCCTCTCTCAACAGGTCCAGGGAAGCAACGGCTCATTTACTTCTGTATAGACATCTGCTTTCCTAGCAACATCTGTGTCTCGGTGTGCTTCTACTATCTGCCTGAATGACTGGGACTGGGACTGGGCTCTGGGGGTACAGTGTCCACTGCCACTGAGAACACAACGGATCCCTCTCTCCCTCTCTGCATCCCTGCCACACAGAACCCAACACAATGACTGTACCTAGGGATGAGAGCTGCAAAAGCACACACACACTCAAGCACATAATCAAATTTGTACACACACACAGGCAAAGGATCACATGCATACGCACACACGCACACACACACACACACACACACACAGATTCATCAGTCACATCTAGCCAGTTATTCCCCAGGGGGAGAAAAACGGAA
>JASCQY010000089.1:8756397-8769171 GCA_030264315.1 Sardinella tawilis | reverse complement strand
CCTGTGAGGATTTGGCAACAAATAAAGCTAGCTCACTCCTTAGCATCTGAATGCCAATTCAACAGGCTGTTTGACATGGCCATTTTTTTTTCTGTTCACATTTTAAGAACCCCTTTTCACCCAATGGTCAGATGCACATATAGACAGTGCTTTTGAAGAAACTTGGAATAGACACTTACCAAGTAAAACAAATAATTGGTTGATAACTCAGTCGGGTATGTATGACAAGGTTAGCTTAGCATCAGTTTTGATGCTCAGCTGGCACGAGCTTGTTGATAGTCCAGCAGAGTTTAGTTAGTTGGGGAGGCTGGGGTTCTATCTGAACATTGCAAAGACCTTGATGATCACAAAGCACAACATTCACTGGAAAAAAAACTACTTCAGAGAAAGCCAGAGATATTGTTTAGTTTAATTCATTTATTGATGCATAAAACATAAAACTGTACAAAATTAAACCAAATGTAATGCAATGCAGAGCATGTGGAATGTAGCAAAATGTCCTTATTGCAGGGAATTAGTTTACTGAAGGCTACACAGCATGAACTATGTAGTATGCATAGGTGTTCTCTTTGGCTCTTATATGATCAGAATGGGGAATTAACTTTAAATAACACTATACTGAAAAACTTGTTATCTACAATATGTGACTAACAAAATATATATACTCACTGATATTTAAATTTGAGGTAATCAGCAGCAATCATATTTTCAACATGCTACTCTGCAAATGAAGAGTTCTTTTCCAAAACGCTATAACAGCCATTTAAATGCCATTTTCTTAAATATTTCTTTAAATTATATTCTTAGGTAACATTAGCACAATTCCAGCTGGGTTAATGTTATCAGGCTTGTCCTTACTGAATTCAAACAAAACAACAGTGATTTTACTAATATTAACTGAGAAAAACAATAAAAATACATCATTTTTGAAAACAGATATATAGCGTTTTGGAAAAGAGCTCTTCAAATGTATGAAAATAAAATTCTATTAAAACAGCATTTTTTCTGCTTTCAAGATGAACACAAATCATCAGTGAACAGGATGGCGTGTTGCACCTTTTCCCCATCCACATCATAAGGCATTCATCCCTTCTACAGACTTGTGCGAACAACAGCAGTTGTTTGTCAGCCTCGCTTTACTGTCCGTCAACCTTGTCTGCAAGAGAGATAAGATAAAAAGGTTATGTGATCTCCGATTTCAACAAAACAAACCAAAGTGGTCCCATATATGTTTAACAAAGAGAGATAAGGGCAGAAAAAGCAAAAGTAAACGTCTTTTAGGAACCTTTAGGGACAAACTTGAGCGAGTGACTGAATATTCAGAAGCGTGACGTGCCATCTTCTGGTCCATCATTGACAAATTCATGGCCTAGTCCATTACCACACTTGCCACACAGGACCTAAATCATAAACACAGATATATATATATATTACTCTCTCTCAAACAGCACACTCATCAATTCATGTCTCTGTTCTATTAGTACATCCAACACAATGAATGATATTGAGGGCTGAGCATAAAATTAATCTTGTCTGGTAGCCACAATAAGGAAAAAAGTGGGATTACACTTTATTTGAAGGTGTCAACATAAGAGTGAACATGACACTTTTTAAATAATTATTACTGTTGTCATTAGATGTGATTATAATGTAAAGTTGACACTGTTTTGGTGCACATATTACAAAAAACAGACCTGATGACAACAGTCATAAACAAAACATTAATGTGAAGTGTCATTAATGATCATGATACACTAAGTCATGTCATGCTAATGACAGACTCATGTCACTCTTTTGTGGCCACCTTCAAATAAAGTGTTACCAAGAGTGGTATACTAGTGTTTAAATTTAGCTAACCTTACCAGCGGGAGAATGGGGGGAGGTGGAATGCTTTGCAATACCAGAGATTAGTAGAAAGGTAAGGAGGGTTAAAAATAAAAATCTCTATCAAATTGCTCTCTCTCTCTCTTGCTCACTCACACGCTCACTCACATGCTCACTCACTCACACTCACTCACACTCACACACACACACACACACACACACATACACACACACAGGAAAGATTAGTAGCCTACAGTAAATTGAGATATCTAACC
Organism: Sardinella tawilis; assembly: GCA_030264315.1. Taxonomy (NCBI): domain Eukaryota; kingdom Metazoa; phylum Chordata; class Actinopteri; order Clupeiformes; family Clupeidae; genus Sardinella; species Sardinella tawilis. Next base: position 8,767,072 of record JASCQY010000089.1, on the reverse strand, counting down.
TTGAAGGCTGTCAGACTCTCCATGTGTTTAGTCACACTATCCTCACGGATTGTTTCTGTGAAGGCAGGCCATGGTGAAGAGTGGGCATATTTTGATCTACTAGAAAACAATGGATGTCCACACTGGGAACAGGCGTATATTCCTATGACAAGGGAGAGAGAGAGAGCAAAAGTTACACACTCAAAAGGATTAAGTAACGATTTTATTGATTAGGTAACTTTTGACTTCAGTACCTTCACAGCACAAGCAAGCTGGCTGAACTGTGCAATTAAGTTAGATGGTCCCTGCATCAATTCTGTTGTCTACTGATGTGCACGGGGTCTGCGTTTGTAAACATATTTATGCTGTTTCTGATATTTAAGTTGTCGAGGCTTAACATAGCCAGTTAATCAACACTGAAGTTACCTAACTCTGTTAACGTTAGGTAAGTTAGCGTTAGCAAGTCTAGCAGCTACAAATAAATCTGATGGCATTTACCAACTATTCTTCTTGGCAGTCATTCCAGTGTTTTATACGTACCTGGTTTGAAATGATCTTTGTAATATTCTTTACCAAAAAACGAGCAAAAAGACATCTTGCTTATCTATGCACTACCAGCGACCATAGACAGTAAAAGACTGCCTGCGACCAACAAGCAAAATGCATTGAAGACTACAACTTCCGGTCACCTGATTCTTCGTCATATTACCATTTGACACACTACGGCCCCTGCTGGTGAGGAGTGTGCTGAAAATACACTCGACAAAAACGCTCCAATGATGCTACCAGATGGAGTAAAAAATACTTTCATATCTGACTACAATGGAAGAATACTATTTATTGGCTCCATTCAGCAATAAGTAGCTCTCTTAAACAGCCGAAGTAACTCTCTTAAATTAAGAATGAGGCCTATTTAGCCTACACCCGTGCATTGTTCAATCTCAAACATAGGGGCTTTCATATCCCATATGATTGCTGAGAGTGATACCCTGGCCACAGTAATACTTCTCTATTTCCTGCAATCAACACTCATTTGGTTTTCCTTTTCAGCTGCAGTTTCCTGCTTTGAGCAAAACTGCCTCTATAGCCTAGTGAACTTGTCCTGCATGCTTTCTAAATCTCTTGAAGCCAATTAATTGCTTTACATTGTTTATATTTAAAACCTCCACACTCTGACAATAACAGCATTTTTTCATGCAGGAATGTAGATTAACAATAGGCTACTGGAATGTGTTTTGTGTGATGCATTAGGTCTTCATGTTTTGTTTAGGTAAATTGGCTTTGCTGGCGTGAACAGAGTCAGTTATATACAGCTGGTGTTTATTAGTAATTGTTGTTATGCATTTTTTTTTGTAATATACATGTATACAAACATAAAAATATCTCAATAATCATGCCATTGTTTTCTTTGTACACTACACAGATGACCTTTGAAATGAGATGTGTCAACATCTGTCAAATTAACTAAACTGATAACAAATAAATTAACAACGCAGAATATACAGTATTGTGAAAATCAATCAAAAAATATTAAAGGCAATTCAAACCTTTGTCAGGGAAAGCCCAAGTTTTGGAATTTTGGAATAAGTAATAGAACAAAATGTGATTTTCAAAATACTTCACACAGTTTTCAAAAATGTGGGACATACTGTCAAAGATGGTTGGGCTCTAAAAGGTCCACATGATGCTGCAGTACAGATAGGATTGTCCATTACTCGTACTTGCAGAAATTTTTAAGCATCTCAGGAAGCTCCAGCCAGTCCAAAGCCATTCTGTGAACAATATTTTTCTGAATGGTCATCCGGCAGAGGGTTTGCAGTGATGCAACTGAAAAAAGGATATTGTTGGGGGTGAGGAGACCAAACAAACAGGAACATAATATATAATGAACAGCTGTGATCAGTATAATCAAATATTAACGTTTGGGATTATATAATGAAAATAAACTCTACTTACAGCCATACTCTACCTGCACGATGCGCACACGCTTGGTGGCAGCAAACACATCCACAACTGCATAGAGTGGCTGACTGGTGGGTATCCGTTTGGCCGAGGCCCCCATGTCCTCACCATTGATGATTATGTGCATGTCAGCAAAACCTGGCTCTTTGGGGACATAGACCACGCCGATGCGGCTCCGGCGAGCGGTGGGGGGTAGTGCATTCAGCTTATACAGGTCGTCCAGGATGTGACTGTACCTGCCTGGGCGGCTGCGGCCGACTAGTTGATCCATAGGGATGTAGATCGTGTCAACGCACAGGTGGGGGCTTGTGAAAAACACCTGGGGTCTGCTGGGTGCCTCTTCCTCCTCTGGTTCACCCCTCCCTAATCTGTGGCCCCCGGCTAAGTCCCCTGCCTCCCCTGCAGCCACCGGTGGCACCTCCTCAACAACCCTATTGTGGTTTCTAGTGATGGCAAACACCCAACTCTTGCCCAAGTCCACCAGATCAGGTAGAGAGTACTCCGGTACTGTCTCCAGGGCCCTGGGGTCGTGCGCTGTAAGTCCAACACGGAGATGGCCGCACCAGCCCAGCTCCTTGTCCTCAATCTCCACCAGGAATATTTCCCCAGGACTCAATGGGTGCTTGCTGAAACATATCCCATTGGCAAAGCTTTCAACACGAGTCGCCCTTGTCCCAGTTGGATCCAATTCCACATTTGTGCCATGGATAGGGTGGAATTCCATAAACTGACTCAAAACAGCAGCCATGTTTAAAGAATGTGCTCTCTGAAAGCGAACAAAAATCTTGCTAAGTCTGCTTAGCTATACAAACATGTTAACATGGTAACACATGGGGTGAAACATGCCGACAATGTAGCCTAAACAATCCAAATGAACAATATACGGAAAACAACACAATGCACTAAATAGACTGCATAAAAAATGGCCTCTACTGTTGCCAAGTTTAACAGAGACCAACAGTCTCTAATAGTCTCCAACAGTCTCTAACTCTGAGGCCAGGCAAAGAGAAGTTTCTAGTGACATACATGTGTCTAGGCTATTTATATGCACCAACCCCCGGTGTCAGTGTCTGCCTTAAAAAGATGCCGGGGTATGCAAGGGGGAGAGAGTGATTAATGGGAGGAGCCTTGGCCTCCGGAACAGTCCAAGTTTTCTTAGAGGCCATGCATTATACACAACAAGTGGCGGTAACATGCATGCAAGAACTGTTGTATTACACTGCCTCAATATGATTTTTTTTTTAAATAGCGAGGCCTATGTAGTCGCCCTGCTTTGATCATAGTATATTAAGCATTTTCAAATATGCCAATTAAGAAATGGTAAAGAATAATTGACAGCTTCATCAACAACATTATCATCTGTTAGGGTCATTTCGCACTTTATATGCCCTATAACTGATTACTTCCAGTTGTTCTGGGTAGAGGAGATTTATTGTGAGTGTCAGCCACCCGCCCTTAAGATGTCAGTGACAACAAGGTCTGTTTGAACTCTTCTTGTCAGCTAACAAGGGACCAGCAGCTCAGGGCCGCAGCAGAATGAATAATGTACTGTGTGCCTGCTGCCATTCAAAATATAGTTCACTTCCCCCATGGAGACGGTCATCTCTCTCTAGCCTATCCTGCTTTCTGTGTACCAGACATGCCCTGACCGAAGTGCTGACTTCTGCAAGAGGCTCAGGGTTACAGTACAAACATAAGCAAAAAATGCTGATGAGGATGGCCTGGAGGTTGAATTGGACACGCCACCACATGTGGGAGAAGAACGAGAAAGATTGCATGACAGAAAGCCCAGCATTTTAAAAGCATAGGCTATACCGAGGAGATGCATAATTTCGCAAAGATTACATTTTAAACATCTCAAGATGAAAGTTCTTAAAGAATACTAGGAATAAATGTGGCCAGAGAGGAGCAGGTGTTATAACTGCGCCACTGCACTGAATTTCTCATTAAAATATTTAACACGATCAAAAATCGAATGAAGGGCCAAAAGGTCAGTCTCAGACAGTTTCCCTTGAGAGAGAGAGAGAGAGAGAGAGAGAGAGAGAGAGAGGAGTGTTGGGGCTGGGATGTTTAATCTGGATTAAAGTGGACTGCAGCCATCCTTTCCATAATCAGATTGGTGCGCTGATGTTCGCTAAATCACATCTGGATGAAGGCAGCGAGAGGGAGGTGTCGAACTATGTGCGGGCGAGCATCTCGATGGTAACATTGTCTTTTTCCGATGTCATTCGTTCAGATCTTTAAACAGTTCAAAGTCGGCGAATTTCATTTCATCCGTTTTACGCGTCGTGAAAGAGTGAGGCTTGGGTCCGGTAACACGTGCACAGCTGTACAGCACCCAAGGGTACCCACCAAGTCCATCGTGCATAGCATATGCGCTTCCTTGCAGATGACAGCAAAGCCAGCGATTACTAGTACTTCAAAGAACATGTGCAAAGGCATCGAATAGAATGTGCGTGTTGCGGTGCCGTTAGCTTTCTGAACTCAGACTCGGAGGATGTAACGAAATGTCCGATAGCATACTCTGAGCGAACTGTTTTGTCTCACTAAAGACAACAACAAAATGATGCTGTAAAACATCTTCGTGTCTTTACATCGTTTTTAACAGCAGAATCGCAGAAAGTTTCTGCACCTGAGAAAAAATCTTGAACAGGATTCCCAAGAAGTCGCGTTGGGTCCCTGGTGCTGGAGGCTGGTGAGTGGCTCTGTATCTTGAGAATATTGTCATATTTTAATGTCACTGTTTACGTTTAATTTAACCACAATTTTTAGTGTATAGCCTGCACTTGTCATCAACTAATCATGTATCCTAGTTTTTATTTATGTAAACAATCTCAGGACAGTCAAATGTTGCATTTACGTGTTAGGGTTAGGGAAATACTAGGAAATACAATCATGTAGCCTACAACAATGATGACCATGATTAACTGAAAGTGTATTTGTGCAAACTATACGCGACTATGACTATGTGTGTGTGAGTGTGTCTGCCTATGATGCTTGTGCGCGTCTTCGTAATGACATAAGAATCAGCGTTCTAGTGGCTGACAGTACAAGTCTGCTTGAGGAGATTTCATATATCAGGAGATTATCCACCTTAATATTTTGTCAGCCTCAGCTCCGACTCTCCTAAAAGCCTGTCAGTCCACAAGATGCACAGTGGAATAGTTAATCTGCGTGATTGGCACCAACTGCCTGTTTGCAGGGCCCTCTTTAAACCCAGCACACACTGAAGAGTGGAGCCCATCACTTCACAAGAGGAAACATGCCAGCACGACACATGTGCTGTGCATAGCCATAAGCAGAAGCATCTGCTGATGCCCCAAAGGTGCACTGCACATACAGAGAGGAAGAGCAGGGGGTCTGTTCACATGCTGGGGTCTATTCAGATGTACAGGAGATATGTTCAGCTTGTGCTATTTCTGCACGTACAAACAGTGAATAAAAATAAAAAAAGATATATATATAATACAGTGGCTCTTGGTGCACTAAAATGGCCAGTAAGCACTTACAGAATGTGACACACAAAATGCAAAACCCTCATATTACACTTGTGAGATTTCTAGAGCCTGGGGGGGATTTCTGAGGTACCGGCGGTTTTGTATTAGGATTTGTTTATATTTTCCCCACAAGTGCTTCCTTTTTTAGAATCACAGTGGCCTGCACCGTCAGTGTTCTCTGACATTGTCCCAGGTCATCTGGTGTGTTTTTAATAGTTCTCTGAAATGCCCCTTGCTTGCAATGGCCATACAGTATGTTCATTTCTACAGCATGACCATTTGGTTCAGGGCACAGCCATAGTTTTCTCTCCCCGTCATTGGCCATTGAATCAGACAATTAATGTTCACAGTTTCAGATAAGTTTATTGACCTTGATAATTGTGCATCATCTCTGGAGGAGGGGTGAAAAACTTTAAAAATAGTTATAGCCGGTCAGTGCTTGTAGGCTTTGATAAAAAAAAAAAATGCCCTGTCATAGGCCTCAGCCTATGATACTCAGACACCAAACGCGCCAATATTGGCCAGGTTGTCGCGTGGCCTGCTTAGTAACAGCGTCATTTTATCATTGTCTCTCACTGTGCGCCGCAAAGGCGATTATTTTCAAGAAGAAGGAGGGTTTATGGCCTGATTGTTGTCCTATCCCAGGTCTGTCCACATCCCCAAAAAAAAACGCCACAGGTCAGGCGGCGCCGTGTTTGGACAGCTGTTGTTCATCTCCACTTTTGGCACCAGAGAGCTCCGCATACGATGGCAGCCTGAGCATGTTTTGTGAGTATCTGTAGAATTCGGTCTAATGCTGTCTGCCGGTTTTAATATCTCGCCACAGACCATTTTGGAGGGAGAGGAAGGATTAGCGAGGATCCACCAGCTGCTGTTGAATTGGTCGAATTTGTGTCAGGCTGTTACATAATGTCAGTACGTGGTCTTTAACTCACTTTGAAATACAGTCTTTGACCCAGAAAAGGTGGGGATGCTCTCCTCTCTATGCAAAAATCTAGAGATCTCTCGAACGGAAATGTTTGTTGACTCCTATACATAGTGCAGCTCTGGTTGCGATGCAGAAAAAATAAGCTTTATGTCATTGTTAAGATGTTCTATCAGGCACCACACAAGCATACAAAAACACAGACATGTAACAGATGACAAGAACCTGTGTTCCACTGCGTCTTTATTAATGCAACCTGATCCATCTGTTGTGCTGTGCAACTATGGATCAATGAGTATCAGTGACTCCAGCTTGAATTTAAAGAGCAGGATCCATCCCTTTGAAGGATGGCAGTGTGAAAGAGAAGCCCTGTGGCTGGGACTCTCATGAGGGTGAGGAGCAGGCAGAGCAGCGGCGCAGTCTGTGTGAGGCTTATGAAAGCACTCTTGGTGTCACGATGATCAAGAAGAAGAAACGTCATTCAAAAAAAAAAAAAAAAACAGCTAGAAAGAAACTCTGCAGAGGGGTAAATTCTAGAAATTTCTGCAAAGCACGTTGCAAGTGAAGCAAGCTCAGTGACACGCACACACACACACACTCTCTCACACACACACACACTCACACACACATGCTGTGCTACTTATGGTAGGTATGATAGGTATCCTTTGTCCTTAGCAACAGATTTATCTGTGAGCTTAGATGCTGGCAGTAAGCTATTGAAATGAAGTCAGGGCTCTGCCCTACTTTTGTGATCATTTAAGAGGAACAGTCCCACCCCCCACCACCACCACCACCCCGCTCTATTTTTATGAGCATCGCGAGCCCACACTTATTGAGCTTGACAGCGGGGGCAGAAATCTTTTGTTCACATTCACGAGTACTCTGTAAATATTAAGGCTTAAGTAATTACCTCACAGCAATCAGCGCTCGTCCTTCGCAATCACCCCAGCCAAGCTCCTTAATGGAGAGAGATAACAGCAGCAGGAGAGAAAAAAAAATGTCTGTCACGTCAACACTTTCCTGAAGTCTCTCAGGGTGATGTAACTCAGAATAACTCAGTATAACTCACTGTGTTTTTTTTTTTCTTTTTTCGATCTCCTTGAATTTAACCATAAAAGACTTTCGAGTGCCTACTGCTATGTGAAGATAAGATATGGAAGGAAATGACAGAGGACCCAAAAATCCTCTGGGGCACCAGAGCCCAGGGCTTTGCCCCCCTCCTCCAGGGGCTCAGGAAGTGACCAAGAGGGGGATTGTGATCCAGCTGACGGGCACGGAGGGTGAGTGGGACAGCCTGGATGACAACGAGCTGATCTTTAGCCTGGAGCGAGAGCAGGATGGAACCGGTGGGGCCCTGCCTAAGCAGCGGTCCTGTCCCGACGTGGACGACTGGGGGCTGCGCTCGCCGGCGTTCCACGTGCCGCTCTCGCCTTCCTCGCCCGGCTCCCTGGCGGATATCTCGGCCTCGTTGCCCAGCTTTCTCTCGCCGGGACAGGCATCGCCCACGCATCGGCCCCTGGCCAACTTGGTGAAGTCGCTCTCCACCGAGCTGGAGCTCAAGGAGGCCTCCTCCTTCTCCTCCTCGTCCCTCAAGCCGAGGCCCCTCCTCAGCCTGGTCAAGTCCATCTCCACCGAGATCTCCCGTAGCGAGCCGGAGGTGTCCCAGTCCAAGTCCGACTCGCGGCTCAACCTGCACCTCCTCCGGCAGCTCACTCAATCCAAAGACTCCCGTACCGCGCCGCCCTCTCCAGTCAACCTCTCCCCGACCGGAGAGTCCAAGTCGGGCTTCTTCAAGACGGAGCTGGAAGACACCAAACGGAAGTTCCACGAAGCCATGCAGGAACCGTTCAGCATGTTCAGCAAGATGATCGGCGACGACGGTGGCGTTTCCGGCAGCCCTAAGCACCACCGAACGGCCAGTTCCGTGGACTCCCCGAGCCATAAAGGTTTCTACGTGGTCGTCGGCAGATCCACCGGAGATTTGACCACCGCGGACTCCCAGGCCAGGAACGCCAAGCAGTCCGAAGGGGACTTTAATCTACCCGTCTGCAACTGGCCTGTCAAACACGCCAAAAGGAAGAGGTCCTGTTGCTCCCACGGGCATCCTGGGCGACCGAGGGACCTCAGTCCGTCTCTGGAGCTGTGCCCCCATGCCGGTGGCATCATGCAGGTGGTGGGGGCACCAGGGACTCACCAAAGCACTACAGTGCCAACCTCGGGACTCTGCCTGCTGGCGGCCCTCTTCTACTGTTACTTCATCCTGCCTTTGACCACATACATGTCTGGCCTCTGCCTGGGCCTGATCTTCGGCTTCATGCTGGGCCTTTTGCTCATCCGCCTGGGCATGAGCAGACAGACCACGGCACCTTACAGACGCAGCGCACACCAGTCTACCAACTACAGCCATCCGACTGACCTCCAGAGTGACCCACCCTGCTTAAAGGTGAGGCTCCTGTCAGTCAAAACAGCAAATCAGAAATTTATAATTGTAATCTAATCTAATCTAATCTAATCTACAATTACCTTCTACCTACTTACCAACTACCAATTACCAACACTACACCCACTTTACATTGTTCTACCCTTCTACAGCAAGTACTATCACTTTACACAGACAGGCATGCCGATGCCAGTTCTAAAACCAATGCTACCCACTGATGATTTTATACTGAATTTACTGTATACACCTCTAGTATGTAATGGTGTTTTATAATTCTCTGCTTTCCCGTGTTCCATACGGCGCAAAAATCGGGAAGCATGGCCTCTCTGCATCTAATATAATATAGAAAATCTAATTTAATAATACATTTTCTAATTTTCAGTTCATTACGCATATATTTCTTTTTTACGTTTTCAAGTAGCACACTATCGTGAAACAGATCATTGCACGAAATGTTGTCATTATGGAGCCTGTCTTGATCTCTCTTTGTTTCATCTGGGGAGGCTAATGCTTTTTTAATGCGCCACATTGCAGCTCCAACGGGAGAAGCAGCAATTACTGTCTTTGTGCTGCTTTAACAGACACACCAAGGCCACCATTAATGTGTCTCTTGTGCTGTTGGCTCAGCCAGACAAAAGCCCCATGTGGCACAGCCAGACTCCCACTAGCTGTGGACTTTGAAACCCATTGCCTCTCACTCATGTCAGGGTCCACTGGCAGATTCCATTCAGGAAGCAGGACTGAAGAACTGCTGAACTGTTTTGTGTGGCCGCTTCGGAGCAGGGCAAGGCTGATTTGAGAACAGCAGCAGTAGCGGCAGCGGCAGCAGCACGCCCACGTTAAACCAGCGGCTGCCGAGCTTGTTAGTGCGCGTTGCGAGTTGGGCTGTCTGAATCACTGACCCTGCCGTGGCCAAGCATTTCACAGCCGCATGAGCGACAGAGGCTGGGCTTGATTTTTTTGGGGATGAATGAACCCAAAGCCCAAGTCTTTGTCCTTATTAAGCAGGATGCTGCCAGAGTACGTCTTGGGCCGCTGTGTTAATTGTAAGTAATTCAATCGTAATAATAAAGCTAGTGCGTCGTACCATAAATCCAGAGACTTAGGTTCGAGTCCGACCGGCTGTCCGATCCTTCCCCCTCTCTTTCTCTCCACTCATTTTCCTGTCAGTCTCTATGATCTACAGTAAATAACTTATCTAAATAAAGGCAACAAAAAGACCAAAAATATCTTTCAAAAAATAATAATAATTGTGTCATGCGTGCTGCCTTCTTCAGGGCTGGCTGAATGAGATGTACACGTACGACCCAGACTACTACCACCCGTCCCTGACCCACTCGGTATTCGTCTCGCTGGAGGGCCAGTGTCTTAGACTGGACTACCCCCGCCAGAGCATCAGGCGTCGGGCCACCTTCGACGAGCAGCCTGAGGAGTCAACTTTTGTCCGCTCACGCAGGATCCAGCTCACCGGCAGCAAGGTCTCTGTGTGGTCCAAATGTTCCAAAAATGATACATCATTTTACACACATATTTCCTGTTTTAGTTTTGAAATGAAATATGAATATGAAAGCATGTCATCCACAAGGGAAGATCATCTCTATATGCCTAGATGGTCATGATCCAGTGATTCAGCTGACAGTTCCATCTATTTTGACCCCATTTCAAATATCTGTAAATGAACCTTTAAGAGCTCTTTTTGGAGGTAAACACACTGCCTATTCCTGTGTGCTGTAGCGTGTCTCTAAGTAAGGCTGCTTGCCTTTTTTTGTTGTTGTTTTTTGTGTGTGTGTGTGTATATTTGTGTGTGCGTGTGTGTGTGTGTGTGTGTGTGTGTGTGTGTGTGTGTGTGTGTGTGTGTGTGTGTGTGTGTGT
>JASCQY010000089.1:8715668-8736065 GCA_030264315.1 Sardinella tawilis | reverse complement strand
TGGGCTTGTTTGGCCAGACTATGTACGGAGCCTAAAGCTTTTGGTGGAGAACATAGGATGGCGCCTTCGCCAGGCTACAACAATCATGCCAACATCATACAATCTTGCAGGATGCAATAGCAATGCACAGTTATAAACACAGCTGTAAATAATACCAAATTGTGTTTTGTCATTTTAGTTACAATGTGGTCATTGGTTCATCCTCTAATATAATGGGTCCTCAAATCCCAGAGGAGACGAAGGAGACTTTTTGCCAGCATCTACATTCTTACAACTTCTGGGCTTTGACAGGTTGGTTCAGTTGCAAGCGACTCTCCAATGAATTGCTATGACATCAGTGCACCCTAGGAGGGCGCAATACTATCTGTGCATATGAATTTGTATCATTTTGACCATGTTATAAATGTGTTGCTATATAGTATGAAAAAAAGTGAAATTATTGAATTTAAAAAAGTATGTTTTTGTTCCTGCTAGGCCTGGAATATGTGATCACTCAGCTGAAGTCTGTAATCCTGTCCTTTGGGATGATTGACCGTTACCTGACCGTGGAGCAGGCAGTGCTTCTGTCACGCTTAGAAGAGGAATATCAGGTCTTTTTTTTTACTCTTGATGCTGAGAAAGCAAATGTCAGGTTGATGTCTAGCTTCCTAGACGGTTATTTTAGGGAGGTTAAGTTGATAATGTTCCTTATATTTCTGACATGCAATCTATTGATTAAATTATGCATGAATATAAATAACTCATAAATAACTTTATGGACTGATTATACATTTTGACAATGTTTGAAAAGGGCAGATATATTTTTAGTGGCATTCTGCCTTCATTTAGATAGGACGGCGTAGAATGAGAGGAAGTGAGGGGGAGGGAAAGAGAGATGAGGCGGAATAGGGAAATGATTGGAGGGGATTGGAGGTCAGGCTTGAATCTAGTCACATTGGCACTAGGACACCAATGTGATCTTGGTGCCTTGTGCCACAGAGCCTTTGTGTTTACAGTATGTGTTTTAGGTGTCTTCAGTATCACCATGGCTTAAATGCATGACTGATGTTTGCTATTTGTCATTTGTTAGATTCTGTTCTCTGAGACCTCTTTGTTTTTCACTTTTGAATGAAGTTAAACAGGTCAACATTAAACCTTGGATATTTGAATGTGCTCACAGTTCCCTCTGGTCCACAGATCCAGCGCTGGGGCAATGTGGAATGGGCTCATGACTATGACATGTTTGAGCTGCGGGCCCGCACAGCTGCTGGTGCATTGTTTGTCCAGCTAGCCTCTGAGAGCTCCACGGTCAAACGCAAACTCCTCCAGGATTGACGGACACTTTGCTTTTCTGAGGGCTGAAACGCAAATAGGACTGTAATGGCAAATATTGTAAATAAAGTGAGTTTGTTTCAAAAGTGAAATAGTAATGTGATCATTTGTTTTGCGATCTTGAAACTTACTGAGGAATGTTGTTATTGCCATTACTGATTTTTTAGAAATTCTTTTTTTTTATAATACATTTTTTTTTATCACAGTGGGAGGACAGTGATAGTTTACAGTCATAATAGTCTTCTCTGGTTACAGTGGAGTTGCATGATCTGTTTACTGAAAATATGTAACTAGACTAAGGCCTTTCCTGAAGACAAGTATGACTTATTACTCAAGGGCGCTGAACTCCTAGACAATAATTTGGATTTGAGAGTGCAATAAGTGAGTTCAACATATGTGAAAGGTGTGTCCATGATAACATGCAATAAAATTGTCGCTTATCTGAAATGATAAAACAGTGATAAAACCAAGACAGAAAAACGTCGATATTGTATGGTGTCTTTGGAGTATATTTACACTTAATTTCTCTAAGTAGGACACATACATTTTGGAGGAAAAAAGTGATGTTACTACTGGAGTTGGTCGTGATTGACGCAGGAATAGCCTAATCACAGCGAAACTCATAAAATTCTATCCAATCAGGTCCTTTCAGAGGCGTGGCCCTACTGTTTTCTTCATTCTGGACCGTGAATGAGTTGGTTTGTTGTCAAGATGGAGTTCTTACTGGGAAACCCTTATAGCACTCCGGTGGGACAATGTATTGGTATGTTTTCGCCATTTACCAGTTAAATATAATAGTGTTCTAATAACATTTCGTTAGTAAACGAATCTGCCTTATTGGTGTCTGTTGGTCCAGTTCTTAATTGGCTGTTGAGCTGCTCAAGCCCTTAAATGACACTAGCTTAGCCTCCTAGCTGCTTAGCCATCCATGTATGCCTGTAGGATGTTAACATAAACGTTTCTATTGCTGTAAGTGAAGCTATAGCATTTTGGCCCGCTGCATTGTTTGGCTACATTTTGCATCTCAGTTTGCATGTAAACAACCCAGTAAATTAAGCTAAGCAAAGATGAAACGCCAACCAGCAAGCCAGATAGCTCGCTAGCTTGCCAACGATAAATATTTGCCAGCTCATGTTTGCCTGCTAAGGTTAGCAATCGGCTAATATCAGTTGTCGTTCTCTCAAATGAGCAAATGCTTTGCTTGTGGATGTAAGTGTATGAAACGTTCTCTGATCAACTTGTTAGACAGCAACGTGGGCACATTTACAGTTTTCACAACTGCAACGTCAACCATCTGTCGTTAGCCACTGTGTCGCTCTTCATTGTAGGACGCTAACAAGTTGTTGCCAGTGATGTTTCCTTGATTTCTTATCATGTCAGCCAGATTTAAAACCAATAATTGACTAGATTGGCAAAACTATATATGGCATTACAGTACGTATACATGATGCTCACCTGGTTAACTTACAAAGCTTTAGGAAAGAACGTGCCGCTTATTTTATAAGCCTGAATGCTATCATACTACTTTGTACCTTGTTGGTGAAGGTGTTTTATCTTTCCATCACCTTGAACGAAAGGTTATGCAAATATTGGACAAATGACTCATACAACAACCACTACCAGTCCGATAGAGACATGTACTGCGTTGTCTTTGCTACACAGAGAAGGCCACCGATGGCTCTCTTCAGAGTGAGGATTGGACACTGAACATGGAAATATGTGACATCATCAATGAAACAGAGGACGGGTGAGTTGTAGGCCAACGCAGACTACTAGCCTAAGATAGGACCCACAAATGCATGAAAGGCATGGTTTTCCTATCTTATCTGTTTTGGTCATATTTGTCTGAGTTTTATTTCTTGAAGTTTAGTGGCCCTATACTCTTTAGTCTCAAAACTATCCTGATAAGATAGGACTTCATACAAATAAACCTGAACCAAAGGTTTGTCTTGGCATTGCTTGGTCTCCTGGCCACAAGGGATGACCTTTTCTCACTCCTGTCCTCCTCATGGTCTTGCAGCCCAAAGGATGCCATGAGGGCTGTTAAAAAGAGGCTGAATGGGAACAGAAACTACAGAGAAGTAATGCTGACCTTAACGGTATGTGTCTGATGTGCTGAGTTACACTTTTAGTATTTATTATGTACACAAGAGTAGCAACATGTTTATAGTACAGTTAATAATGAGGCAGTGATATTTCACTGAAAAGTAACTTCATTTTCCAGTGGAAGAGCAGAGCCTTACAAATTTACATGTTCTGACTGTTTTTTTTTTTTTGTTTGTTTTTTGCAGGTGCTTGAGACATGCGTCAAAAACTGTGGGTATCGTTTCCATGCCCTTGTCACAACTCGTGATTTCATTGATGGCGTCCTTGTGAAAATCATTTCACCCAAAAACAACCCTCCCACCATTGTGCAAGACAAAGTGCTTGCTCTCATTCAGGTACTCTTCCCTCATGCATCTGCTTAAAAGGTATAGATTTCCTATCAGCGGCCTGTTGCTTATTAAAGAGCCACCTCAATGTATACCGTATGTGTAGACACAGAGGCATTCTGGGTCAGTAAACGAAAGGAGAAGTTGAAGGGAAATAGTGAGAGCAGCTCGTCCTTTTTTTTTTTTGGAGTGAGCTGCTTGTTTGTCACCCGAGGCCCCTGTAGCCTAGGGGACTGCGAGCGTCCGTTCGCCCTGAGCCAGTCTGCCCATCGCGGCCCAGGGAGAGCTCAGGTTACCTGCTGCTGCTCGGCTTACCTGGCCCTCGGGTCTCAGGTGCTCTCTAATCGGCTGAATCTGATGCCTGATGTTTAGGGAGTCACTCAAGGACGGCCGAGGCCGAACCCATACAAGAGACTTGACTGATATCGCTTATCTTGGCCTCTTGGTTGCTTTTGCTGAAAACATGGAAGGCACCACACAACAGTTTTGGCCACTGCACTTCTTTTATACCGTGCATGTAATTTAGGACCGCTCGGTGGTAAGGGCTTTGTGAAAGGGTACCTTGTAAATGCTATGTAATAACATGGTGATATGACCTTTTATAATGTGACATTTAGAAGCCAACTCTTTCGGTCGATTGTTAGGAGGCTGCTTTTAAGGAGCGTTGGTGGCCACCTTTCTGTCGTTTGCTAATTTGACGGGTCCGTTCTCTGCGCCCCAGGCCTGGGCTGACGCGTTCAGGAGTAGTTCGGACCTGACAGGCGTGGTCCACGTCTACGAGGAGCTGAAGAGGAAAGGGATAGAGTTTCCCATGTCCGACCTGGAGTCCCTCTCCCCCATCCACACACCACAGCGGGTAAGGACCACATGCATCTCCAGCCTGTTCGGAAGATTGGATGTTGTCACGACATTTATCAGCCGTGGATATTGCTGGCCATAAATTCTATGCAACAAATGAAGAGTCACTCAGATGTGTGGTAGTACTGTATATCTGCCTAATGAGTTCTAGGACTAGTCATTTATTTGATATCTTGACATCTTCTCTGACTACACTTAGTTATTTGAATAATGTTGCATGCATTCACTTGCATATTTTAAGAGAAAAGGATTGGTTGAACCAAAAAAGAGCACGTAAGGGGAGGCATTATTTTGCTGACAAATGCGGCAAAAGTTGTAATGAGTTAGGGTGGCGAAATAGCCCCACGCGCCAGCATAACTCATAAAGCTTGTACCGCTTTCCCTTGTTTGTCCCGTCCTTCAAATATATATATATAAAAAAAGCTACAGACTGCACCTGAGGGGGACCAATTACTGAACAAGTATGGCAGCCCACCGCAGCCCAAGCCTCAACCCCACAGCGGCACCACCGCTCCCCCCTTCACGGCTCCGCCGGTGCAGGCCAACCCACAGATCCCCAACCTCCACATGGCCGGACCCATCACCCCTAACCCCGAACAGGTACGATTTCACTACATGTTGTACAGTAGTTAATTCAATGTATGTGACAAATGCTGAATCCACGTCAGTCTGCACAGCCTCTCTATGCAAGATTGATGTGCAGATAATATGTGATTTTTTTTTTTTTTTTTTTAATTTTCATTATTTGTATATATATATTTTTATGATTATTTTTCATTTGTGTAATATCATGTTTTTGCATTGGAATAATTCCATGGATGGTAATCTTTCTGATGAGGAGTAATTTCATGCTGTCGTCTTGTGTGAAACCCATTTTTAAATACTGGATTCAGCCTGTAATGGGGAAAGGATTTGAGCTGACTGTTGAGTGATGAGATGGGAGTTAGGTGGCATTAAAAATTGATTTTAACATTTGTTCTCCGAGTGTGGGAGATATGCGCTACACACATTGCACACCACTTTCTGCCCTGGGCTTTCAACTAGGGACTGTGTTCAACTCCCCCCCCCACCCCTGTAGATTTGTCGGCTTCGCAGCGAGTTGGACATTGTTCGTGGAAACATTAAGGTGATGTCCGAAATGCTGACAGAAATGGTTCCGGGACAAGAGGACCCCTCTGACCATGAACTGCTGCAGGTGACCACTTCTCATTGCACGCTCCATGAGAAAATATTGACCTATTCGTTGTCCTCTGTCCAATATTAAAGCGTTAATCAGATGAATAGAAGCCTAGTGTCGTTTAATTTGGGCTTTAGGCGCCATGTTGGACTCAAGTGATTATCAGATGTCAGGGTAGTGAAGATTAAGAGCTGTGGTTTGATCAAAAAGGATGCTGTCTGCATTCCCCTTGTTTATCCACCAGAGGGAGTTGCAACTTTGCTGACTTGAGCCAGCCATGCACCGAGCACTCAGTCAAGATTTATGACATTGGAGATGGCCCCATGTTGTGTGTGTGTTTGCGTGTGTGTCTGTGTGTGTGTGTGTTTGTGTGTTTGCGTGTGTGTCTGTGTGTGACTACAGGAGCTAAACCGCACATGCAGGGCGATGCAGCAGAGGATCGTGGAACTAATTTCGCGCGTGTCCAACGAGGAGGTGACCGAAGAGCTGCTGCACGTCAACGACGACCTCAACAACATCTTCCTCAGATACGAAAGGTAGCAGGCCTGCTCCCTCGCCACGCCTTGCCCTGCCCTGCCCACAAGCACAAGCTCAAGCACACAATCATAGACAGGAGCGTTGTTGATGCTGCACTTTATAATTTTTGTGTCAACACGTCCTTTATAATGCGCTGCTGGAAGACTGTTGTTAGTCGTGGGCGTGTTTAAGCTAAGTAGGGTGCTGAGTGAAGACTTTCCATTCAGGCCAACCTACCGTGAGTCACTGAGACGGCGCTCGCTCTTTCAGACACGTTTTGTCTGCTCTGCTTATATAGCAGATGAAGAGGATGAAGCATTATCAATATTTTCCCTGATTATTAACCTAGGGTTAATACATTACTTTCCCATAAATCACGATTTGAGTCTGATTCAGTAATTAGGCAAATATTTAACTAACTGTGGTTAATACATTGCAGTCTTATACTTAGGAAATTACTGTGTACAGTTTACAGGGCTACCCCACAAACATGGATCTGTTTAATTATTTGAGTTGGTTATAGATGTGTAATGAATTAAGTGCAACGCTTAATGTATGCAGTATAAGACGTCTATTATTAATCTGCTGTCTAATTCCGTCTCGTCTGTTAAGATACGAAAGGTTCCGGTCAGGCCGAACAACCCAGGGGATCAACAACGGGGTAAGTGGATGCTCCGTCAGCCCTGTGCTTCTTATTAAGTCTGTCAATCCTCACTGCCAGTCCAGCTTCACCCCCCCCTCTTGTATCTCCGGAGTCTGTTCCACTCTCATAGTCACATATATTAGTGCATGGGCTCGAGGGACAAGCGTCCAGTGTGATGGTGTCACTGGTGTTTCTTTGCTGCTGCTGTCAGCCTGTCCCATCTCGCCTCCACCACATCATCTCCGGGTGTCCCGTCACGAGTGTTGCCTTGTCTGCTTTTCCGAACGAATGTCGGCAGCACTGTGAAGTTAACGCCCGTCCTCCGCACACATGTATTAGTTAGTTCCATGAACGGGACGGCATGCTGTACTTATTCATAGTGTTTGGATTTTTTTATTTTAAATTTATTTTCTTTGTCTGTGTGTGTCTGGGTTTGTTTTCATCGTTATTTTTTTCCCCCCTTCTTGTCATTTGATTTGTCGCCAGCTGAGGGAGGCAAGTATGACCATGGCTCATAGTATATGTGCTTTGACATTACTAGGGTGTCAGGGACCATTTCAGGTTCTAGTTCCATAGCTGGTCCCCCAGGACTTCCTTTTTAACATTCCATATGTTATGTTACTGTAACAGGAAGTAAGTTGGGGACCAAGATAGAATGTTCAAGCATTGTTTTATCCAGCTATGGAATTAGAACCTGAAATGGTCTATGCTTTGACATTACTAGAGTGTCAGGGCGATGAATGTCGATGTCGAAACATGGCTGACTGGCGTATGGACACAACCACCCAGGCCACACAACCACCCCCACCCCTGAGTTCCATACCGCATGTTTTGACTGTGAAACACCACCACCACCACCCTCACCCACCCTGCCCTCCCCACCATGTGTTGCTATGAGATACTGTAGGCTGGTGCATGTTGCTAAACCCCTCCATCCCTCCTTGTCTGACCTCCAGTACCCGTGATGTGATCATGCCTCTTGGGTCCCATACCCCACTCGACCCCCCCCATCCACCCTCCTGTTACGCTGCCTCCGTCCCTGTGTGTAGTCCCAGTCTTGCCCCCCCCCCTACATCCACCCATCCTCCACCCATGCAGAATGTGTAGCAGCTAACTGTGCCAGCATGCCAGCTCTACCAAGCTATTTCCCACGCTTAAAACATCATGTGGGTTGCAGGCCACTGTGTAGGGGAGGAGTCTCCTAAACAGTCCTTACACTCCCTTTGAGCAGTTTTTTTTTTCAAAAATTTAATATTAAAGTATTATAATATACAATATGTGTAATCTCTGTTGGAGCTCCCCATGCAGTTGCCGAACTTGACATTTTTACCAAGGTCACTGCGTGTCAATTCAACCAGTGCCTCCCGCTTGACCCTCTCAGATTTTCCCGATTGTTTGATATGATATGGCCAGACATCTCAACAGAAGCTCTTCAAAATTATACCTCCATATCCCAAAATGTTTGTATTAAAATTCTACCTTAGAATTCTACCTTCGAATCACTTTTTTTTTAAAAAGAGGCAGTTAGCAAATTTGACAACTTCAGTATAAATCTCTAACCATGTGAAATACAGGCCTAGGTTTTAGTGCACTAGCAGTTCAGATATTAGAGAATGTCATCAACCTGTCAGACATTTGTCTTCTATAACACCTGTCACATGACTAGCAGGACCACGTGGGGCAGGAACACTGTTTCTTCTGATAGAGGGACTGTAGGCCTTTAAAGTGAATGGAAATGACCGCATTTGAAGGAGCTCAGACAGACCCTGTGTGAGTGAATACAGAAATGCGCCTTCATACCTCTCTGGTCTTTTCACACATTTGATCGTCGTTCATATCGTCTGCTCTCTCATTCGGCCAAATCCTTCCCTGGTGGAAGAGCAGACGCCGGAATGTAGCACTTGTCTGCATTGAGCTCTTGTCCAGAATTACACCACAGATGGACATTACTGGACAGTTAGGAAATTAACGGTATTTTCGTCTGTGTGCTTTAGCGGCTATAAAATTACAGCCCCCCACTTTTTTTTTACAGCGTATGTAATTTTTGTTTTTCTATGTCCACATCCACGTTCTGTAGTGGGCTGAAAGTACAGGCTTTCATATGGACTGTGGACACACAGATAATCTTAACCACCGAAGGCCTGTGGAAGGTCTTTGGCTGGAAGGTAGATTTTTGTCCCCTGCCAAAAAGGAACGGCAAACAAAAGTCAAAACCAAGCAGACCAAAGCTCATTAAGAAAAGAAAAGAAAAGCTTTTGCTGCTGGAGTGCCATGCAGATGGTGATGGGAGCATTCTCTTTTCCTGAGTGAAGTGACATTTTTTTATAGTTTCAAAGTAAAACGGGGTCAGACATCTTGTTTAATGTTTGCCTTTATATGAGACGAAGTGGCTCAGTTAATAATACTTTGTTTCCTGCTTCTTTGAAGCGCTGACATTTTGTTATTTTTGTGTTTTGAGAGTCAAACATTTAGAGTGCCCTACTCACCCCCCCTTCTCCTACTCCCAGAAGCACCAAAAGAAAAAAAAAACAACTTTAATCCTAATTTTGTCTTAATGAATCATCTTCCTGGCTATTTTTAGAGAATGTATAATCTTAATTTGATAAAATTGCTAATGCTATATGTTCTGTTCATTGTCACACAACATATGGCACAACCAGTGTATTTTATGTTTTATGTTTTATGTTATATACACAGTATATATACAGTGTGTATGTGTGTGAATATATATATACATACACACACACACACACACATAAATATCAGTCAGTCATTCTTTGTGAGCGCTGCATAGCTTCACCTAAGGGTAAGTCCTGGTTGCCTGCTCGCTCCTCCCTTCCAGGTTCTCAGCGAAGCCACGGAGGACAACCTGATTGACCTAGGCCCCGGCTCTCCCGCCGTGGTCACCCCCATGGTCAACGCCACGCCGCCCTCCAGCCTGCCCGCCTCCGTGGCCGCGGCCCCCGTCCGCTCCGCCTCCCCAGCCTCCCTCTCCTCCAAACTGGCCGTGTTAGGTGAGTGCCCCCCCACCTCATCTTCCTTTTCCCCCAGCCCCTCTCCCCCATGTTTGAGTCCCAGAGAAGGGAGCACGCCTTCTTATTAAGTGTTTGTCATTATTTAGGCTACTCTCCCCAGGGTTAAAAAAAAACGTTTCATAGATCTTTAGACATCAGTGAAGTCTGGATATTATTCAGGATGGGAAATGTTAGCAGGATACCTTCTTCGTAAGTGGGTTGTGTTTTGTGGCGTGCCAGTGAAGTACTGTGGGTGTTGAAAGAATGATGATGGATTTGTACCAAACCATCGCTGGCAGTGCGGAGAGGTACTTGGCATTAGAAGAACCTTCAGCTGGCTAATGTCCTTTCTCCTTCTGCCTCCCCCTCTCCCTCTCTCTCTCTCCATCTCTCTCTCTCTCTCTCTCTCTCTCTCTCTCTCTCTCTCTCTCTCCCTCTCTCAGATGTGGGCGGGGAAAGTGTGAGTGGCACCCTCAGCGCCCTCAGCCAACCACAGGATGACTTTGACATGTTCGCCCAGACCAGGACTGGTGCTGCACCGGAGCAGCGCAAGAAGTGAGAACTTCCCTTCCTTATCCTCCCCCCTTTTCTATTCTCCCGGTTTAGGCCCAAACCCCTTTCGTTTTAATTATGGTGTCCAGCTAACCTGTGCTTTTGTAAGCAAATCGGAAGATTTAATTATAGTATTTAACTAGATAAAGTGTGTTGAGATAACCGCTCTAAGGGAAATACAGGCTGCCCCTGTTTCTGTTCCACGAGCAATGAGATTTCCAACTATCTGCATTGCTTTTCACCACATTCAAGATTCAATGCTTTTTTTGCCATGCAACTTTTTTGATTCGATTGAGATTGGCTTCAGTGTGCTCATTGACAAAACAGAAAAGACATAGTAACATAACAAAAACATGAACGTGAAACACAGTACCGCAGAACATGACCCTGAACATGCACCACAGAAACACAAACTACATGTACAGCAAAGGACAAATGGCATCCATTTCTAGCCTGAATGTCAGACCAGATGGCATCTTGAGTGATACGAGTCTGACAGGAATAGTACTGTACATCAAACCACAAAATATCAGACTTAACCTACAGTAGTAACTCGTAAGTGGTTACTAGTGGCTACACTGAATGTGGAAACATTGAAGATCACTTTTTAGCCAGCAGGGGGCACCTTCACCCAACCAGGCCTCCTGACTCGGTAATATCTCCTGCTCGGTATCACGCTTAAAACAAATTGTTGAGCAGCTATGGTTGGCAAGGCGCTCATGTTTTTCCCCCCTTTCTCTGGCTGACTCACTCGCTCTGAGGTCGCGAGCACTTGCTTGTATCCGTTATGTATGTGTGCGGAGATTAAAACAACCACAGTAGCTGGAGACTTGCTGCAGATCCCTCCACTGCTAAATAATGCATTATTGCTGGAGGCACTGATGAGACGAGGTGGTGTGTGTGTGTGTGTCTGTGTCTGTGTGTGTGTGTGTGTGTGTGTGTGTGTGTGTATGCGTGTGTGTGGTCTTTAACCGGATGTTGTTCTCCCGTCCAGCCCACCGTTCGAAGACCCACAGGCCGCCGCCGAGCTGGCCCCCACTCTGGAGGTTAGACAGCAGACACATGCAGGGGTGAGTGCACTCACATATGTCAGGGGGAACAACATCTCTTGATTCCCCTTTGTGGTGATAAAAGTGTGTGAGTTTGATGTGTGTATATGTGGGTGAGGTGTGTGTGTGTGTGTGTGTGTGAGCACACAATATGTGAGTGCCTACCATGCGTGTGCTGTTGTGTGCTTTGGGCCTGTATTCAATCAGATGCGCTGTGCTGCCACTGCGCCGTAGCTGGCGAGGCGCTAGCGCTGCTGTTAGCGTCTTTAGCTAGTGCTCTGCGCTGTTGATCAGCACACAGTGGCCGAGGAGAGGAGCTGAGCTGATCGGAGCTGATTGTATCCACTTACAACCAGCTTCCAAAGGCAGGCTTGATTGAATGCAAAGTGGCTGGTTTGGACTGATCCTGAGACTGCATGCTCTGTTAGTTTCTGTTCTATCTCTGCAGCCTGCCTACCAATGGGCTGATCCAGCAGGATCCAGTGTCTCTCTCTCTCTCTCTCTCTCTCTCTGGCAGAGAACTGTAGTCATGAAGTGCTGCTTGTAGAGCTGACAGGGCACAACAGTTTTTATAATATTGCAAAGGGCAAATTCATATTCTCTGGCATATAAACTGCCAGCAAGGAATTCAGTTAAAAAAAAGAAATATATATATAATATATATATATATATCTTAAAAAAAAAAATATATATATATATAATATATATACGACAAGTAGGTGGACACCCCCATATTCATTCAGGCTTTTGGTGGAAGGTAAGTAGAGAAAGAAGCACTTGTGTTGCAGACTGCCCTCTGCACTGGTTGAGTGGCTCAGTGTTGTTGATCAACGACAGAAGTGCTGCTTCTGATGTGGTGCGCCATTAGTTTCTGAGCATTTAGGTCGAGCTACAATTGCCATCACTTTACTCTTGAGTGTATGATGCTTGGGTCTAATATTGGCATTTCAGTGTTCACCTGAAAAGCTGCATGCATGCTACCCCCTCATCCCCCAAGAGCATGGTCTATATAGGCCTGGTGTTTGCTGTGTTCACTTTGGCTGTTTTTTTTTCCCCTCTAAAGTAAACTTCACAAACATCTCTTCCTCGATTCAGTTCTTGCATGAAGCATTGAAAAACACATCCTTTTGAAGTTGTGTGTGTGTGTGTGTGTGTGTGTGTGAGAGAGAGTGTGTGCGTGTGGTATTTGTCATAGGTCATTACGTCCCTCACTATAAAAAATTTTATGTTTGAAATTGATTTGCGACTGTTTTTGTTTTTCTTTCTGTTTTGTTTTGTTTTGTTTTCCCTTGTTTTCGGGGGGCTGTTGTTGTGTGGTGTCCTGGGCCACGCGCACCCGTGCCTGTGTGTGTGTGCGTGTGCGTGGCTGTGCTTCACAGGGCCCCGTTGCACAGTCCTCTGTCATGGATGACATAGAGGAGTGGCTCTGTACCGACGTGGTGAGAATTCTTTTTTCTGTTGATTTTTGGCTTGGACCTTTTTTTTCCCCCTCCCTCCTGTTTGTAACACCTTGTCATTCCTCTTTTCTTCCCCTTTTTGGCACTAAATTCACAATGTCCTTCCAATTAACATTTCCCCCCTCACACATCTTTCATTTAACAGTCTCATTAAATCAGGGCTTCTGTCTGTCTTTTACTAACCAATGAGCACCGAAAGGGATTTTTTTGGGCAGCTAATTAGTAATGCTCGGTGGACGGCTCTTCACAAAATGATGGGTCTCCTCCTGTTCCTTTTTGCCACAGCAAGGGGCATTCATGTATGTTTGCTCTCCCTCCCCCCACTTATGACCAGAGTGAGTCCAAGACTTCAGTCCCGCTTTTGGACTTAAGAATTGGTGAATAACCTTGGCTTTTCGTTTCCCTCAGGAGTTTTTCATGTCAGGGACATTAGCAAATCGAGAACATCAACACTAATAACTGTAAAATTGGAAACAAAATGTATTCGTTTGTAGTTTTAATTCATTAACAGATCTGTTTTTCTTTTTTTTGCACAATCATTATTTATGTTGATAGGAAATATAAACTAATGCTCTGTACCAGATTTCAATTTCTAGAGCTTTATTGCAATCCTGATTTGGCCCTTCCCCACCTCAGGACTAATCTGAGACTTTTTTGGCCTGTTTGATTCTCAGAGGTGAGACAAATTGATGACTGAAGGATTTCCCCATATACTGGGAGTTTATGCCACGGTGCCAGTAGATAAGAGTTGTCAGTTTGATGGCCACTGTTGCAGAAATGAGATGTAGCCTCTTTCTTAGCTAAGGCTCTAACACACATACTGTATAATACACAAGCTAACTTTGTCTTAGACTGTTGGCAGTGAAAATAGTGGTTCTCTGTGAGGACTGTGCTTTTTAGTGCTGCTCTCTCTAATCTAGTTTAGTGAATATAATCCTGACACAGAACTCAGTTCTCTGCTTTGAAAAACTAACACGATCTTGCCAAATAGTCTGACAAGGAAGCATTTCACTTCTTTCTGAGCCGATACGCACACAAGCCATCAGGGGAAACAAACGGAGAAAGAGTCTTTGAAGGCTGAAGACGCGGGCTTACTTGAGTGTATAATCCTCTTTTATAAACTCATTACGGCCTTAATTTCTGCATGACTTTGAAGCAATCTTGTGTCAAGTTCTGAAACTCAATTGCAATAGAGTCTGGGAGAAGATGGATGGGCATAGGTACTCTGCACCAATCTACGTTTATGGGATCTAGCGGTTTCTACTCGATTCTGTTCTGTCAAAAGGAGATGCCTGCTTGAAGTGACAAAAGGCAGAATGTGGTAATCTGGAGCATGGGTGGTGTGTGTCATTTGGACCTCATGGTGTTTCCCCCTCTGAGATAGTGCTTGTCTTTTCTGTATGGATGTCTGTATGGACATATTTACTATATATTTGCCTCACTGCAGCGGGTATGTATGTGTGTATATATACTGTATGTGCGTGTGTGTGTGTGTGTGTGTGTGTGTGTGTGTGTGTGTGTTTTGACTGTTGTTTTCTCTATTTTTCCACCTGTCTTGCTTTACCATTTGGCTCTGAAGAGAGGAGATGAAGGCGAGGAAGGAGTGACTAGCGAAGGTAATTATTTAGCATGATTCTCTTTTGTTTTGGTAGCCTGGGCCCCAGACCCACACCAATGAAGACTGAGGTTGGGGTTTGCAACAAATGATTGACCTCCCTTTTCCAGGGGCATAACCAACATGAAGGTTGTTACCAAAACTCAGTGCAGCAATCTCAATGACTGTCATTGGTAAATCTGGCAATGATGGCATTTTGTAACTCCTGAAATGATCTAGCAAGGATTTACTTGAAAGAAATAGAAGTACAGGTGACATTTCCCCTCTGTTTTAAAGGTACGGTATGTAGTTCTATTCTTTGGCCATTTTTTAGCAAAATTACTTGAATTCTCCTCATAATCTACTCATAGCCATTGAGTTGGAAGCACTAAGAATTAAACGTGTCAATCATCTGTGGAATGGACAGGGCTTGAAAAACCATATCCTTCATCCCATATCATTTGAGAGACCAGCATTGCCCATTGGACAGTTGTACGTCATTCAAATAATCATACTCAATTCCCGCCTCCTGGAAGCATTTGGAAGAATTTCCATGGAAGAATCTCTCAAAATCTGCCAGTGTTTTGAGAATACCATACCCTACCTTTAAGCACATTATTTAGAGTTGCAGTTCAATTCTTGAAACAGAAGTGAACATTTGCAGAAAAAAAAAAGAAATAAAAATCGACATTTTAACAGCTTCAAGTAAACAGCCAATTTCAATGGTAAGCCTTCATCCGGCTACCTCTTTAAACTATGTTCTCAGAAATCATCAGTGGCTGACCCATGACTGATGTCAGGAATGAAAATGAATATTTGCCCATGTTCTCGAATCTGAACGCACCTCCGACTCTGATCTGCACTGATTGTAGAGATCTGTACAATTCTGATTCACCAATCCATTTCTGCCACAGAGTTTGACAAGTTCCTGGAGGAGCGGGCCAAGGCTGCAGAGATGGTGCCCACTTTACCATCGCCCCCTAGTGGTGACCTCCCTCCGGTGGCCACGACAGCGGCGAGCTCCACCCCAAGTGCCGGCAAGAAAGCCGAGCGGCCTGCCGCGGACGCCCTGTTTACCATGTAGACACCCTGACCCCCCATACCGTACCGTACCATACCATACCGTACCATACCAGGCCTCGGCTCCCCCTGCGGCACTCGGCACTACCGGTCGCCTCCTCTTCAGGTCTTGCACCAACATAGCAACCCCACCTCGACCCTCACCACACCTGCACACCGCACCCTCTCACCGACTCTGTGCACTACTACCCCACCATCCACAAGATGGCCGTCCTTGCTGCTGCGTCCACTCACACTCGCTCCCACCCCACCGGCCATTGGACTACTTTTGGCTACTTTTATGATGAAGGGAACCCAGAGACATTTTCATACCTATTTCATTTCTTATTCACGGTTGCGGTTCGGATTTATTTTCTCATTGACTGAAGTCTAAATGAACAGAAAGGCAAATGGAACAAGGCTGTGTACTCAGTACACTGAATATAGTGCACAGTACGCTTTTGACAGTTTTACATACCTTTTTTCGTAACAACAGTATTGGTTTTCATTTGGCCTTGAAGCAATATTGGACATGGAACAAATTTTGGTTGATTTCAAATTTGCCGTTGGTTGTTTCTGAAAAGGGAAGTGAATCATTATCATCATCACAAAGTTAAAAAGTTGCCCTCCATAACATTAAGTAATCTTTAGAAGCACTAAAAAAATGTATATTTTCAATGTTGTTTATAGAAAAAAGTCATATTCAGCATCTGTTATAAAAACACAGTAAGGTTAGCAAGCTTACTCAACTAAAAAATGTGTCCAGTTTAAGATTGTTGGTTTAGTTACTCATGTAAAAATATTGTTTTGAGTTGGATTTCGCAAATGGCGTAGCTATAACTGCAATCCTATCTGCATTTCACCAAAATTAACCATAGCTATGTTTTGAAAGGGAAAGTGCTGTTATTCAACTGTCATTCTGGGAAATATTGCTTCAAGGTACATTTGACAAAGGCAATCATACAGTCTTTTTTTTTTTTCTTTTCTTTTTAAATAGAAGTGGTTTCAGCCATCAGCTGACCATGTCAGTCACATCTCCTGTGCATGCTTCTATGGCTCTGTCAGTCAGTCAGTTTAGCCACACGCCCCCATAGGGAACTCTTGGGAGTTGTATACGAGGTTTACGCAAGGGAGTTATTAGTACGCCTCTAATCCCGTGGTAGAGTTTCTCCTTCTCCATAGTGCGTAGTTTGTCAGCTGTTTGTATTATCAGTAAACCCGTTCTAGTATAGCATCATAAGAAACTGGTTGCTGTGTTGGTCTATTTGATTTGCAGACATTTCCTTTTTAAAAGTTTCCTGGAAGCCTTTTCCGTGTTCTCCATTTTGATTAGCACCCTCCCAGCCGATTTGAAAGGAATTAATGGTGGCGTTGGCGTCTGTAAATGTGAAAGGGCAAAAAGTTGACATCCCAAGGTCTGACAAAATAAGGGAATGCAGGAGCAAAGGGAGAAGTATGTGTTATTATTTTTTTGTTTGTTTGTTTCCCTCTATTTATACAAAAGCAGAAAGTGAATCTTTTTAGATGCTATGGAATTTCTCCCTGTGACTATTTTACCTCACTGTAGGAATGAGTCTAATAGGAAGGGATGATGGGGAGAGGAAGAGGAATGTGTATGTGTGTAGGTGTGTGTGTTAACTTAGGAAGTCCCTTGACATGCCATAATATGCACACATGCAGGATATAGATGGAAGCGGACAATTTAACGACTTCACTGTGTCATTAAGTAATCTATCATCAAGTTTATCAATGCTCAACCATTGATACGTTGTAGAACAGGGAAAAAAGAGGATATGGGAACTTTAGCATGGATACTGACCGGTACATAATGATGTTTGCTGGAATGGCACGAGAGGGTTGGAACAATGGAGTAGAATTAAAAGGAAGTTACCGTAGTATGCTGGCATAAAGGGATGTTGCGTTATTTGGTGCTTAGAAGCCACTAAAATACTAAAAAGTTGGAGTTGTGGACAGGTTGCAATTGGACTTGGATTCTCCCATCTGTACGCATTATGTAATGCGTGAAGCTGTCTTCAACCGGTCCATGTGCAATGAGTTGAGCATAACAGAACAAATGGACCAAATGAAAACTAGTTGGCTGTTTGAGTCTTCAAAGGCCCAGTTGGTGTGTTGGTGTTTCCTGATCCTCTACACTTTAAAATCCAGTTGAGTTGCTGCTTACGAACATGTTGTAATATGTCTGATTTGTCATATTTCTTTAAGGTGGAGTCCCTCCAGAATGGGGGATGTTTTTGTCATTTAGACGACTTATTTGACTGGTTTTGTTTGTTGAAATGGTTTACCAGCATCACTGTATGACCGATGGCACTCTTTAGTGTGATTCTACTGCTAAACGCTAATCTGACTCAGACTCTGAGTGCAATTCAGTCAGATCCATGGTTATACTAACTGTTGAACTGTATATATACTGTATATTGACATATACAGTATATGGTGTATTGAAGCCTATATATATTGACATTCATTGATCCTAGTCAAGCACTCTTGGTATATTCTGACACTAAATTGGTTTCTTTAGCTGCACAATCAGGGTTTGCTACAATCCTTGCTGGAAGGTGCATGTTGCTCAGTGTTTGACTTCTCTGCACTTTTTGCTGTTAGTTTACTTTAAAGGCAGGAAACTCTAAACAACTCACACTTTATGTTGTTCCCATTAGAAGGAAACATTTGGTTGGAATACTGTAAAATCTTTCATTTGAGAATGTAGAAATAATTTATTTGCATTTTACTTTTAAATATTGTTATTATGGAGTGTCTTATGGTATGTATGTGAGATGTATTTGTCAACTAAAGAATATTTTAAGTCTGTATGTGTGTGTATGCAAGCAATGTATCGGTATAAATTTTTCCTTTGCTGGACCCTGGCACTACAAATTTCAGTATGAAAAATTTCCAAGCTTTTGTAAACTGTATACTGTATGTGTGGGCAGTTGGTTGTCATGTTTCTTTTCTTTTTTTTTTCCATCTTTGCAAACGTTTTGGCTAAATAATGCAATTCGTCCAGGCTGTCAGTGCTGGCTTTTTACCTGACATGATCATCAAAAGCAAAATCCCATGGCATTTAGGTCCACCCCAGGCCATGTACCGTATTTGTTTGGCTGGTCTGAAGTGGGAAATTGCGTTTGTCATTCCCCTCGTCACCGCCTGCTAGTCCTGTCCAGCTGTACCTGCCAGAGCCCTGTTTGTTTTCTACTTGCCAGGCAACAGCCATCTGGTTCAAACAGAGAGAGCCTCCACATTCTCTTGGGCATCAGTGTGCTCCAGCAATGAATGGATGCTGCTCTTGGGGTAGGGGGTGGGAGGGGATAGGAGGGGCGGGTTTAAACATGATCAAGCTATAGGACTCTCAATTACCTCATTGGATTGTGGGTAATTTTTTGTACTTCTTGCTGTAATGTGGGCTCCAGCACAGGCCATGGTCAGGATGAACTGAGTGAGGTTAATACGAGGAATCGGGGCTACTGAATGTGACCGTGCCGAGACCTTCATGAAGGGATCCCGTTTGACTGTGGCCGTGTTGCATGTGCCGGCCGTAAACAGAGCTCCTCCACTTGTGGTGGGAGTCGAGTTTGGCAGTGCAGCCGTCACTGAGGTGTGTGTGTGTGTGTGTGTGTGTTTGTGTGTGTGTGTTTGTGTGTGTGTGTGCGAGCATGTGTGTTTCTGTGTGTGTTTGTGTGTGTGTGTGTGTGTGTGTGTGTTTGTGTGCTCCCTTGCTGTTGCCTCAAGTTTCTCTCTCTCTACTGTTTGACTCATGCATGTGTTGAACTCCAATAAAACATTAGCAGATGCTGACCACTGGGCTACCTCAGTCTTTCTTTGGAGACTCTGTTGTTGATGTTGTTGTTGTTGTTGTTGATGTCTGGCTCTTGTCACATCTACTACTGTGTCTACAGCTTAGAAAAGGAACATTCTCTGACATTCCTTCACTGTTTGCCTCCGCAAACTTAACATTACCATTAGTGAAGCCAATTTTGCGTTATCTCTCAGAACAAGTAGACATGGCCTTTTCATTCCCAACGATGGACATGGGGAAAAAAAAAGGATATTTTCCCTTGTGCGTAGATTGAGTTAATCTGTATGAATGTATAAAGCAACAAGAGGCAGCCGACACATCACTATCAGCCCAACTCCAGGCTGGTTTTACAGCGACGTTCGGCCGGCAGAAACATTTGCTCTCGGGAAGGGGTCCTGACAGGCGTTGTGTTAAGCAGAAAATGCCACTTCCACACATCATTCTGGGCCTGTTTTAAAAAGCTGCCACGCTTGTTCGCTTTGTTTGTTTCTCCGGTCATCCTCACGGCGATGGGCCTTCACTCTTCTTCGTCTCCCCAAGTCATTTTTGTACAAAAAGGAAGAAAAAAAAAGCCCTTTCCTAGCTCTCCTGCAAAGCACAACTGCACGGCCTAACAGCTACCAGAGGGAAAGTTGGATAAATGTGAAAAGTCTTATTTAGTGTAAACAAGTCTACAGTGTCACTGAGTGACAGCTGGTATTGCTGACCTTGTTTAAAAACAAATAACAATGCATGAGTTCTACACCCATCTAAACAAACAGAAGCTGTTATCACCTACATGACAAAAAAATAATAAATTCTCTGAAAACAAAATTACAAAACTCTTCACCGCCAGCATAATATGAAGCCCTGTTGCCCAGCTTATTCTAACATAAATATCTCGATGTATTATAAATACAATTATATATATATATATATATA
>JASCQY010000089.1:8705811-8715568 GCA_030264315.1 Sardinella tawilis | reverse complement strand
AAGCCCTGTTGCCCAGCTTATTCTAACATAAATATCTCGATGTATTATAAATACAATTATATATATATATATATATAATTGTATATATATATATATATATATATATATATAGTATATAAGTACTGTACTGTGTGTATATACTGAATATATACAGTATGTAAGTATGTCTCCATATTTACTTGGGCTTTTATGTAACAATCACACCTTAAGGAAATGATGCTGATTAATCAAGAGAAGAGAAATTACATAGCCCTCTCAATAAGTAAACACACATAGTGTATTTAAAAAAGCAAGTGTTTATCATTGGATTCATCTTGGTCATCACTCAGCAATTATGTTCCGGCAAGAATCCAATTACAAAGTACAAACACTTTTGGATCAAATTAGCGCGTTGTGTTTACGATATGGGCTCTATTGGCGTCGCACACCAGTGATTTCTCAATTTCCTTCCCCGACGCCACCGCAGCTTTCGCCGTAAGCCCCCAATCTCAGTCCCTGCCTGCGACTCCCACACTCCCTCTCCAGTCAACACAATCAGCTCCAGCATAACATTACTCAGAGAAACGTAATACAGCTCATATTTGTTAGAGTAAATAATGCTCCATCTAAGTGTTTAAGGCACATTTATTTGCACTCACACATTCTCTTGTTTTCTCTCTCTTTTCACATGCAAACACACACACACACACACACACATTTTAGACACATACAGTATGCACACACATTTGAGACGAGTAACACTACATTAAAAAATGGTATTGCATAATTGTTTCTCTGACATGATCATCAGTGGACATGCTAAATGTGTCTATGATAAGGCAGTGTGCCAGACCCAGGCTGTCTGAAAGTGAGACAGTGTGTGCCTGCAGTGTGTGCTGGGCCTGTGCCTGCCTCTCTGTTTGTCCCAGTGCTTTTTTTTTCCCAAGCCCAAGCCCAGGAGCACTTTATGCTAAGTTAATTTACCCAAATATATCCACGGCACAGCCCACCACCTCACCGGCTCTGTTAATAGAAACCTGCTGATCCATAACAGCTGTGGTGCTAGACGTTCGCTGGGGGGCAGTGTGATATTAACAGTGATATCAATGATCGATCAGAGGATTTGCAAGCCGGCATAAGGCCGTTTAATTATAATTGCGTCGGGCGCGGCGTTGTCGTGGCAGCTGGATTTGAATAAGGTCACATCTCCGGCTCACCTTGCAAGTGTAACACTATATTAAATGCCACTCACGTTAAGTGTGTTGAAAAGCTCTCCTGATGTAGTCACACCATAATATAAAGGTTAAATTGTAAAATGTCCCTTCACGAGCACGAAAGCAAGAGATGATTGATACACCTAGAAAGGGAAATAAATGTTAACAGGACTCAGTGATGTGAACTCCTGCCTTTATGAGGGGATTATATTTTAATGGAGTGTTTGCATCAAATTTGGAAGGTCTCCATTCCAAGCCAAGTGAAAAGGTCAATAAGATAGATTATAGGGACTTGTGAAAGGTTGGTCTGGATTGATTTGCAATATGTTAATTGTCACTGATTTGAGCTATGTGGTGCATGCAGTTTTGTGATATTTCCCAGGTGTATTACTTATGTATCTCCGGACAATAGCAATCACTTACTAAACTGAATTGTTCACGGCAAAAGAATTGGCAAATGTAACTGTTTTTGTACATTGAAACAGTGTTCATTTATTTGCATTTTTGATTGTTTTGACCATACATGCCTCTCATAGTTATCCTTAAACCAATTTTGTGTCCTCACATTGGTCTTCATACAGTGCCTCAAACAACTCTTATTAATACAACAAAAACACATTTACTTTACAAGTATTTACAAATGTATTGCCATGACTAAATATGTAGTTGTATCAACTTCTCATCACAGAAACACCTGTTTCCTCTTCCAAGTCATCTAGGAACAAGACTGTGGTGTTTTGTCTTGCTTTATGTTGGACATAACCTATTTAAATGAAACCCCAATACGTAATGCGCAACAGAAGAGTTTGGCCCCCTCATAAGTTGTAAACATCATGGTGTTTGGAGATAAGCCCTGGTGTAAACATAAACATGGTTCTTATCCAACTTTACACACATTTTTCCCTTCTCAGCAGTCATTACAGCACTATCAGCGTTTCATAATACAAGGTGATTCTTTAAAAAGGACCCGCAATATAACACATCAGACTATGTCCAGATACTGTCGAATAAAAACGTCCCTGGAGAAGCTCCACCGTCTATTTTTTTTCCTCTCAAATAAAGCTGACTGAATTGCATAGACTGGCTGGTATGGATTTGTAGAGAATTGGTGCAATGAACATTTGTAGAATGGCTGATTTTACAAAAAAGTAATTTTGCTTCCACAAATATTTGACTGCCTTTTCTTAATCTTCTTTTTCTTTTTGAGCATTTTAATTCATTTGCACTTTTCTGTTTAGCAATGTTCTATTGTAATATTGGTCACAACATATTTAGGAATACATAAGCCACATATTGTATAAACACATTTAACCTATTCAAGAGTCAATAGATTACTTTGACCATATGTGCTTTACTCTGCAAGATCGACAGAAGTTTTAGGACACAATAGAGCATTACCTTAATACTGAACGCAGTGACACTTTGTTGCCTTCAGTGTCATTTTAATAAAGTACATGGTTAAATTACATGACGAAATGGCATCAATTCTACCATAACCATACTGTATATCAATGCTTAGGGGAAAGATCCTTAAATCTATGCTCCTCAACAGCTCATTCGCCACACTATAAGTAAAAAAAAAAAAGTCTTGGCCAAGAACTACTCTTCTGATTATCTCTGTGTTCTAATGACTGGTGTAAACGTGGTCAAGAGGCAGACCACCCACACCAAGACCACTAATAGCTTCAGTACAGTATGGCGACATAATGGGAAGGTTTTTTTTTCTCTCCTTCTCACAGGATATAATTATCTAGTATCTATCTCTCTATGGCCAGTCTGTACATGTCTACAGTGTTTACCGTACCCACGAGTCTGTGTGCTTGCTTGCTCCCACTTCTTTCGTTTAGTTTGGTCAGGTCAGGTAGAATTGGCTCGCTACAGAGATGAATATCCAGCCATGGGCGGGCGGAGAGGTCAAAGGTCACAGAGTCCAGAAGTGCAGGTTAAGGTGCTGGGGTTCTAAGAGTGTTATGGAAGGACCGGCGGAGGCGACGGTGGCACTGCAGTGGTGGGGTCTGAAGCCCGGGTGGGGGTCCGGGGTGGAGAGGATGTAGTCGATGCTGAACTTTATCTCCGGCTCGGGTTTGCTCAGCCCTGCTGGGTTCAGCTGGCTCGATCTGTCACAGGGGGCCAACGGACAGAAGGACTCGGAGTCCCGGGGGCGCTGGGCGTTCGAGCCAGTGGCAGCGAAGGTGTCCGCTGGCTCACGAAAACCCACTTTGAGATTTCTGCGGCGCCGGCGTCGGCGAAAGTTGCCGTTCTCAAAGAGGTCCAGCATGGACTCGCAGCCGGAGGCAAACGTCCAGAAATTTCCTTTTCCCTTTTCGTTGCCTTCGGTACGGGGCACCTGTGCAGGACATTACAATGAAGTTCAACAAATATGTATTACTGTAAGTGAAAGTAAAGCAAATTCCAATAAAGCCAATGCCTGCTATTGCTCAGCACAGAAATTGCCCTTTTATGGACCAAGAATACATTTGTTTTCAAGTATTTAGTTTTATTAAAACAGAATGACTCAATGCCTCTATTAAAACTTCAGAGGTTCAAACTTATTTATTAGTTCAGTGCAAAAGCAATGGCATGACAATATGATACATGTGCACACACTCCTTCAACTTGGTGACAAAAGGTGTGTTTCTATATGATAAAGCAGGCAGCCCCACCGATCAAATAGCTGCTGAAATGATGACTTGTCACTCAGGAGAGATTGAGGACCTGAAATAAGAGTAAATTGCACTTGCCTTGATGAAGCAGCTATTTAGCGAGAGGTTGTGTCGGATTGAGTTCTGCCAGGCCCTCTGGTTGGATCTGTAGTAGGGGAACCTCTTCATGATGAACTCGTAGATCCCTGAGAGGGTCACTCTGTTGTCTGGGCTCTGCTGAATGGCCATGGCGATAAGGGCAATGTAACTGGGGCCGGGGAGAAGCAGACAATGCACAGGTGTCTTAATCCACAGATTAGGGTGATGCATTTAGGATCTAAAAGTGAGGCACTGATGACGACTGAAAGTTTTCAATTAATGTGACAAAGACGTCTAAAGGGCAACATGAAAGAACGAAAGGAGGAATGAGGAAGGAAAGGAGGAATGGAGGAAAACCAACAATTTAAAGAATAAACAATTATATTGTTTAAATGCTATATATGTGTTTAAATGGCTAAGGTTTAAATACTGAACATACAATATTCTTGACAAACTGTGCAAGATGCAATGCATAGCCTCAAAACAGAAATGTGAGGGGAAAACACTGCAATTACTTATTAAATAGACACTTCAGAGAGATCATAAGGTAACAAAGCATGCTAAAATGAAAAGAAAGAACTTACCTGTACGCAGGTCTGCATATTTTCTTCTCCTCATCAGAGCTACATGGGGGGTAGCCATCTCCATCATAATTAAAACAATTATATGGATACTGTGAATTATCAAACATAATTCAGTTGCCAGATAGCGACACCGTTGGGGACTGTCTCCTTCAATTAGAATTCAGTGGGAAGAAAAAGTCGCTTTGACAAACACCAGTGACGCCCTTGAGTTGAAAATGAACGCCTGCCAACCTCTGGCTGGGGAGGAATGAAGTCCACCTCCCACAGCTGATCACTTTGGGAAACACCCCGTTTTGCTCACCGGTAGTTGGTCAAGCGCTGATAACGGGACAAAATGAGTTGGCCGGCTCCCGTGGACGTCTGAACTTGGGGCGTGATCAAACAGGGTCATACACACTCTTTGATTGTGGGTGGTCCAA
Source organism: Sardinella tawilis (assembly GCA_030264315.1). NCBI lineage: Eukaryota > Metazoa > Chordata > Actinopteri > Clupeiformes > Clupeidae > Sardinella > Sardinella tawilis. Next base: position 8,710,631 of record JASCQY010000089.1, on the reverse strand, counting down.
GTTCTATTTGAGACCATCTTAGTGGGACTATTTGTTTTGTTATGCTTCTTTTTATAGCCCGAATCTAGCAAACAACAATTAAACAAAGAATCCAACATTAACAAACATGGGACGCGCATATCTCCACCGACTATTTGAGCCGAGTTGTTTCTAGTGCTCCCAAGACAAAGTTTTCTGTAGGAATTACAAGAACTTTTGGTCAACAACCCAACTTAAGATGTAATCTATAATGCAGTATAATTGCCTATAAATTGTGTTTCCGTGACTAAAAGGGAGTGATGTGTTCAAAAGGACTGCAACGGTGCATTGGAGGCAGTACTGTCAGGGAGCACAGGGCGATTCAAACAGCCTGCGGCACGGGGTCTCCGTGTGTGGCCTACGATCGAGCGGGGAGATTGCGGCAGTGGTCCTAGGTTGCTCTGGCGCGACATGAGCAATTAAAAAAACGCAGGGCTGCTTTCCTTTTTCCAGACAATTGCTTGTAAACTCCAAGACTGCCACTGTTTTGTCTGCCCCGAATGTGATTTAGCATGTTGCGTTTAATATGGCGAGCATTGCGCAAAATGGCCTTGTGAGTATATCAGACTTCACTAGGCATACACATAACCCTGGCCTGCTTTTATCTGAGGCTAAACAATAAACACAAACGGCAAAGAGCTTTGTTTTTTCTTGCAGCGTTTGATGGACTAAAACATAATATTTAGATCTTGGACAACAATTACATAACATTTCTTGGCTGTTGGGATTGCAAGCATTAGGTCATCCTTACGGTCAAAAATAAATGACTCTAGTCCTTTCAAGCTGTAGCCAACAATCAATTATTGATTCATTTCTGAATCTGTGTATTGCATGTCTACACGACTGAAACATACCCACCATAAATGCTGTGTAGGCTACTCTTAGCCAAGGCGAAGTGCGCCCAGACTAGCGTTAGATCAGATAAGGTCTGGAGAACCTTCTTGCGTTCCCATGACGCGGTTTCCTCTGCCGGACTGTCTGCGGCTTCTGTGATTACGGTAGTTTGGTTTAAGGTCCCTGTCCCCTCAGAAGTTAACCACAAATGCACTTCCGTCCTTCACGATTGGGAGACATTATTTATTCGTGCCTAGGAACAGATGCCGCGGGCAGTGGAGGCTATGAAAAGGTCATGGAAACAGAAAATATCCATCAGGATGTTGAATTCTAAACATGTCAAATAAACATAAGATAATTCCTCTGATCACAAGATCTGGACTGTATTGTAAGAAGAATTGCAATCTCAATACACATCATTAACCTAGAATTCCCAAAAGAGATATGCAATTGCCTCAAGCATAAAACAGATTATGTAAAACTCTTAAATGACTGCAAAAAAATCAAGTTGTAACTATGAATTAATTACAACTGCAATAGGGCTGACTACTGTACTATATTCTTAAATGTACTGAATTTTCTGACCTCTGGAAAAACAAACAAAATCTATTTTCCTAAAATCCTTTGAATGCAGCCCAGTCTAGTCCAGTCCGATTCTCTAAATAAAAGATGGCAAATGATTCCAAATGACCAGATGATAAAATACTTCGCCTAATAAGCTTTTTGTTGTACTAAAGAAGGCTACAGTACATTTTACATTATTCATGTAAAATTATATTTTTGCATGAATTGGATGGTGTGAGCAGCTTTTGGCAATAGTTGGTAATTTACAGAATTCTGAAAATAACAGACAGTTGAGAAATATTTTTGCCAATTTTTGTTTTATTGCACTTTTACCATGTAGCAAAAACAAAACAAAACCCACAGAAACAACACTTAAAGGTAAGAGAAGCAAATGCCTGCCAAATTAGCCCATGGTGTTGTCAAAGTATTCTGAGTAATAAACACAGTTGTGAAAAGTCAGGAAAAAAAAAACAAAACAAAACAAAACAAAAAAATTTTAGGTCATGTATTCTTGGCTAAAAGTGCCCCCAAGATGGGCATGCCCTCCCCTGCCCCTGAAACCTAGTACCTAACCCCAGTATAGCTTCCCCATTTTTTCATAGTTTTTATATTTATTTTCTTAAAATCACCTTTAACCCAAACATTCAAGTATTCCTATCATTGCACAGGCACTGGATTCACATACCTACATAAGTTTTCAGCAGTACAGGAAATGTGTTGTCTAGAATAGCGATCTCTACTATTAGAATGATATCAGTACCGGATATCATTATGAATATCTCTACACCATAGTTATCCTTATAGAAACAACCTATAAAAAAAAACAAACTTTTTTTTAAAAGTCAACAATTGTATTTTATACTGCAAATGAATGACATTTGGTAATGTAAAAAGCCTGTGGTATAATAATGTGGAGAAGCAGTGGCCATAGCAGTGTAGTGAACCTTACAGAAGTGTCATGAGTGAATGCACAACCAACATAATATGATTATGAATGAGGAGTACAAAGCTATGGTCACCAGATTTGCATGAGTGGACTTAAGACTGTATTCTCTTGGAATGGGTGTCCTCTGTGCAAATATGCCATAACAAAGCTGTTTTAAAAAAGGTAAGACTGGTAAAAGTAGCTGTAGATTATGAACATAATAAGTGTATTTCATTTAAAGCTGTACAAACAGGCTGAGATGATGTGACTGGAAAAATATAACTCAACATATCTTTGTGGTAATAATTCCGTTTTTGTAAAGCAAAGGTCCACAGTTATGAAAGTAATTGTACATGAACATAACAGCACGTTCTGTGAACTAGATTACAGGCTTTTTGATCCATCGTAGCATGTTTTGGTCTGAAGCAAAGAAAGCTATGGTGGCTTGGTATCAACTGACCATGTCATACCTCAGTTATTTTATGTGTAGTGATGCTGGCTCCAGACCAGTTTCCACAGACTCAGAGCAAACAAGTTTTCCATGTGACAAAGACGGAAGGTTTCTGACTGTGAAGCTGTCTTTTGAGATTAGCCTGTAGTGTTTATGAAGTCTTCATAACTACAGATGTTTTCACTGAGGCACACGATAAAAAAACATAATCTCTTTTGGAATAACATCAAAGAGTCTCCGTCCTTCTATTAGAGTCTGTCAAGTCTCATTGAAAATTTGCCTCTTAACCTCCCGTGGTTACAACAGATACAGACAGCGTGTTTAAAAAAAATAAATAAAATAGAAATGGTTGCAGCAATGGTAATTTATCCGTTTTATCACATCCAATTTTGTAATAACATAATAACACTGTTTCTTTTGACCAAAATATTACTTCTGAGATGCTGCTGTTGTTGGCCTGAATTACCACGAAGAAAGCTATGGTACAAATGGAATGTGACCTAAAGTACCCTGTAAAATCATTTATGATTAAATTGTTCACACAAATGTTTTTTAAAAAAGCCTCTCCGAACCTCTACCGAACACTCTTAGGACTTTTCAACTGATGTTAAAACAATAAAATCAATTCTGGCTCTTGAGGCAATGCCAAAGCAGTGACTCATCCGCCAAATGAGATCTCACTCTGACCTGCAAACACTGGGGTGTATTATTTGGACAACACACTGTCATTTGATAATAAGTTAATATGAGAAACCTGTAAATACGGTTAGTCCTGGACAGCAGACTCCGTACAGGCACTGAACTTTCACCTGCACAGGCTCGATACGCATTTCTCTTTAGGCCCATTGATTTGTTGACTCTAAAAATTTGTTCTGTTGATCAGTCTATGTGGAAATCAAAAGTGTCAATCTTTTTTTTCTCTCTCTCTCTCTTTCTCTCGCTCTGAAATAATAAATATGACACTTAATAAATAAAATTTTTGAGAAAGGAATATTTGGTGCACATGTACATGGACATTTTGGAGCAAACCTGCGCTCCACTCAAAGCTCTTTTAAATTAGAAAAACAACAACGACAACAACGACAAAAAAAAATAAACAACAGAGAAGTCTCTTGCTCTCTCCACATGTTGTCATATTATGCGAAGATGACAAATCTCCAGGAATATTGACAACTCCAGTCCCAAAAAATTCCCTTTTTTCACAACTTTTTTTCACAACTGCCACTGTGTGTGTGTGTCCACCTCATATACACACACCCACATCCACACACACACACACACAAACACACACAGGCAGTTTGAGGAATGCATAACCGAGTCTTATGGAATTCACTGAATTCAAAACAAATGCTAAGAACTGAGGTTCACCCAAGAACACAGAAGCGTCTTTACTGTCGCTGGTCCGTACACAACCTCTTTCCTCCTTTGTCCTCGTGTCCGTGTCCAGGGGGCAGCTAAAGAGCCACTGCCCCTTGCAGAGGCCGTCCCGCCTCAATGTTTGTCAACATCTTGTCCAACCAGGACCGCCGTCAGTCGACTTCCCCGGCGTCTACTACCTCCGGTGGGTGGCGGGAGCCGGGGGAGCGGCGGCAGCGGCGGCGGTCTGTGGAGGCTCGCTCAGGTCGTCCTCCACCACGCTGGTGTAGCCCTCCTTCTCGATGCAGTCGGACACCACCTGGAGCACCAGGCGTAGGCGGCGGTCCATGGCGTCCAGGTGCGGGCGGATGAGGATGGGCGCCAGCCGGTCCTGCTGGAGGGACTCCTCCATCAGCGTGCTCAGCTTGTACTCCTCCTTGGCCAGCAGCTGCAGGCGCAGGTGGGTGGACTTCCTCACCCTGAGAGAGAGACAGAGAAAGAGAGAGAGAGAGAGAGAGAGAGAGAAAGAGGGTAAAGAGAGAGAGAAAAAGAGAGAGAGAAAGAGAGAGGGAAAGAGGGAGAAAGAGAAAGAGAGAGAAAGAAAGAAGAATAGAGAGAGAGAGAGACAGGGAGGGATAGAGAGAGAGGACCAAAAACATCATACAGTATGCT
>JASCQY010000089.1:8700811-8703311 GCA_030264315.1 Sardinella tawilis | reverse complement strand
CGGCTTGCCGCACAGAGCGTGCTCCGTGGAGCAGTAGTACGAGCACTCGCCATAGAAACACACGTTATTGGCTAGATGGAAGAAAATACAAAACGACAAGACAAATCTGTGTCAAAAATGCATCCTTATCAACACATCCATATGACAACATTGTTGTTTTGTTTGTTTGTTGACTCGCTTATTTGTATTCCTAAAGAGTCCCTCCACTGGCCTGACTAACTGAGCAAGCTGAGGCCAGGATGTTAGTGTTGTTTTTGTTTAGCTTTTCTCCCCCCCCCCCACCCCCACCCCCCCGAGTCCGGGACTTAATCTGCCGTGAGCAGATGTGAGCACAGCCATATGTTTGGGACGGGTGGCTTTAGAAATCCTGACATCCGCATTAAAGCGCAATTGCTGCTAAGAAGTGGGCCACAGTGCTGTAATTTGGTCTTTTCTCTTGAGAAATCCCAGCTGCCCTATTTAAGAGCAGCCGGATTGTGGAATGCCTCAAAAGACTGTCACTTTGTTTTTTTTTGTTGTTGTTTTTTTTGGACATTTACTTTAATCTACCAGACTCTACAGACGCCTGTTTGATTATTTATTGTGTTTTCATCAGTCAATCTGTCATTAAAGTGGAATTTCTACGTTGTCGTCTTGTCAAACTAAGGGGACTTGCTCAGTACAGTCCTTTCATGTGTGTGTGAGAGAGAAAAAAAAAACCTGGACAGCTCAGCTGTGCCAATACTGCCCTCTAGTGCTGCTTAAGTGAACTACCAGTACCAGTGCTGGTGTGTGTGTGTGTGTGTGTGGGCTGGGGCTTGTGGCGGAAGAGAGAGCTTAGTGCAGCTGGATCGATACCTGGAGATATGAAGAAGGTCCTCCAGAGCTTCTTGTCTCGGGTCACATCCCTGATCTCCTTTGTCATGTTCACCAGCCGCCCGGCCACCGGAGGAACTCTCCGGAAATCCAAGATTCTGTTCGGAAAAGGCACAAGGCAGGGTAATTATTATGGAGAAAAAGAAAGGGGAATACGTGTGTGTGTGTCTGTGTGTGTGTATGTGTGTGTATGTGTGCATGCGTGTATGTGTGGATACAAAGTGATGGCGACAAGCCAAAACATACTCTATGCAGCACGCACACACACACACACACACACACACACACAAACACACACACGGTGGCACAATACAAACACAAGCCGTCCCTCTGCGGGCGTTCTAATGCCGAGCTTTGGGGGGAGCCAAATTTGCAGCTTATCACCAGTGGGCGGAGTCCAGGTCTCAGCGATCCAATGAATCGCTCCCTGGCTGTGATGCGGCCGAATCAATCGGCGCTCATCGGGGACTCTCCTGGCGAGTAACGACAGGAATCATTTCGCCCGTGACAAAACAATAACTGCATTACAATGCACCGGGAGGCCATTAGGAGCAGATTAGGATTCCGCTGTTGTCCTTTGTCACTGTAAGTCAAACTTCTCCGACAGTCAGGAGGGGGAGATGGTGGCACTGATGTGGTGGGGGGTGTGTGGGGTGTGTGGGGTGTGTGTGTGTGTGTGTGTGGTGGGGGGGTGGTGGGGGGGTAGAGGGGGAATCGGAGCCCATCATTTCGCCTGTGACATTTTAATTGTCAGCTCGCTCATCAAGCCGACAGCTCCAAATAAAAACACATCCCGAGCAAATTACGGCGCCTTCCGTCTTCCATCTGAGACTTCTCGACGTTTAGAGCCCGTAACACACACACACACACACACACACACACACACATACATACACACACTGAGGCTTGTCTATACAGGCACCGCACAAAAACACACACACACACACACACACACACATGCACTCTGATTACTGTGACTGTAAGGGCTGTGATTCTGAGTACACACACATCTGCTTAATGTGTTTTTAGAACTGCATTGCACTGGGGAGGGGAGGAGGTGTGTGTACATGCTTGTGATTGTGTGTGTGTGTGTGTGTGTGTTTGGGGGGTGGGGGGCATCTGGATGTGCCGACCCAGGCAGCAGCTGGAGGGACCTGGACCTGAGTGCGTGCCAGGGCTTCGTTTTATGCCCGTGTTGCGCCCGGCTCTGGGAGGCCTGCTGCTGACACGGCTACTTTAAAAATTCATCCCCACAGAAAACACCTAATGGAGAGGAGAGGCCTGAGCCTGGCCTGGCCTGGAGGAGGAAGAGGAGGAGGAGGAGGAGGAGGAGGGTGGAAGCCTTGGGGCAGCTAATTGCACTGTCACGTTGACGTAGATGATGTAGAGCTGTGTGTGTGTGTGTGTGTGTGAGAGAGAGAGAGAGAGAGAGAGAGAGAAAGGAAAGAGAAATGAGAGAGCTGTGTATGTGTGGAGGAGGTTCTGTTTGTGTGAAAGCATACTTCCTCCACCCACCTCAGATGTGTGTACACACACACACACACACTGGAGTCCTATATATAGACAGCACAGCGCAGTTCCAAATGGAAGGATGGAAGAGTTTGTGACAGACATAAGAGCAGGCTTCGCTTTCCATTTCCCTTCA
>JASCQY010000089.1:8659072-8666572 GCA_030264315.1 Sardinella tawilis | reverse complement strand
ACACAGCACAGGTAGGCCTATCCTAATCTTGAATGTCTTGTCAAAAGCAAATATAATCTGCATAGCTGAAATGTAAAAGTGGGTATGTTTTAGGATTTCATTATGGCACGTTCTCTACTAGCCTACAGGGGAACAAAATAATTCAGAAACGAGGTACAAATACCATTCTTGGTTTTCTGCAGCTTTCGGGTCAAATCTTATGTCCGTGTTGACGTTGAATAATGTGTCTTCATCTGTCAGTGTCGGTAAAGGTCTTTTGTAGAGGGGGTGTTCATACAACGTAGCAAGTCGGGAACCTTTGACAGGTAGATTCTTACTTCTCTTTGCGTCGCCGATAAATTGTTTCTTACCCTCGCTGTTTTGTGCGAAATGTTCGAGTCTTTTTAGAGCCTCTGTTTTATCTCCCGTAGCTGTTATTTTTTCCAGTGAATGCGAGGACAGATTGGAGCTCGGCTCGTTGCTAAAGTCTTGAAGTATTCGCAAAGTATGCTTGTTAGGCCAGCCCGAATCTGGTCCCGACCTGGGTCGATGTTTGCCCCAGTTCTGAGGCTCCTCACTCGGTCGGTGAGGGCAGGAACAAGCGCCGTTGCTCCGTCGCTCCAGTTTGGGCAATAAGTCTATCATAATGTGCATTGAGCATGCTATGAGGAACACCATGAGGATCAAAACTCGAAATTTACGAAAGAGTATCATCTTCATAGTGTCCTGTTCGATAAGAATAATAAGAGCAAAAACAAAGAGACACACTACATCGCAAAAGGTGTACACCACGCTGACCGCTAATTTCACAAGGTATATATTAACGTTATCATGTTCATTTGCCAGCTTTGTAAAATATAAGAGCACAGCTAGCTTTAAAAAAATACAACTTTCAGTTTTCTACGCCTGATATTCTCTTGGCGGTTTACAATAACAAAATTCGGATCATGTCGCCAGGTGTAGCCGAATAGGTTGACCAGACACGGGCCAGTGGCGAACCTGTGCATGCAGCATTCAAAAATATCTCCTTGCTCCGAAAAAGAACCACACATTCAAGCTACTTTCGCGACGTTCATGCCCCGAAAGTGGCAACGTTCTTTGTGCAGGCGTTTTGAAGAAACAACGTGGATTTATCCACAATGATGCGTGTTCGCCAGATCCTCAAAAGAGCGGTCCATCATTGGATCTGCAGCGCACAAACCTCCGGTCCACATCATCTCAGCACTAGGAAGACATTTGTAGCTGGGAACTTGTGCTCCATGGCAGAACAGATGTGTCGTAAGGGGTGTTTTTCCAATTTCTGTCAGTTGTTCTTGAAGAACCTCCAATAGCCCAGGCTTGGTCAAGGCAGTGCAGTCATTTGAAGCACAATATAAAACCAATCAACGTGCGCAGAAGACGAAAGTGATGCACCACTCTGCTTCCGTCGGGCAAAGAGTATATTTCTAGATACTTGCGCCACGATTCAGCAGACTGACCACAACCACCACGACGAAAGAATGCAATTTCTGACAAGTGCGAGATTTGCTGGTCGGTCCAGAAGCTACACCTAGGCGTAGACTTGAGGAAATACTTCTGTGGAGTGCGAGGGCTGGGGTGGGTGTGTTATATGTCATGATGAAGGCAGCGGCGCAGAGCTTCTAAATCCAACCTTGCTTAGCGTCACAAGAACGAGATTGGCTGAGTCTTCGCAGTCACTGACAATGGCTTTGAAAAAAGCAGCAATCACAGCAGTGGAGAGAAGACTCGCTCTGCAGAATCTGTTTGCACAGCAAGAGGGCGTCACATTCCCTTGTCCACTCTCTGGTGCTGGGTAGCCGGTGCATTATAAACAAATGCCAATCTCTTATGTTTCTGTAGATATTGGGTGTGAAATACGAATTTTAACTTAAAATTCCTAGACTGTCCCTCTCATTAAATTTGGCTGAAGGCTCTCCAGTGTGGTGGAAGGTGGAAGGAAGCCAACAAGGGGGATTTACTGACCTTTTCCAGGGGCTATTTGGGGGCTTTCCCTCTATTGGCCTGTCAGTGATCTTGGGTTACATGATTGTAGCCTGCTAATATTACAACGTTTGCCACAATGTCTCCGATTTGCCACATAAGGCCCTTTAACGAACTATTATGGAGCCCTAATGCTTCATGGTGGGAATTATTATATTGCAGGTGGGGGATAGGCTATATTTTACAGCTATATTGTGCTCTGTTGCAATATTAGTTTTGCATTCCATTGCTCTGCTTTATTTGCTAGGGAATAGCCTAATAACCTTCAGTGAAGGAATGAAAAAGAAAAGTTACATACTCCAAGACAATATTTTCCCACCTCTGAGCTTTTGAGGGCTTCATAAACTACATACTACAAGGTAATAATAGGTTCAACCCCTAATGACATTTCATGGACCTTCATGGAAAATGCAATACTCTGAAATTTAAAGATAACAGTGCCACCTTTATTTAGTGTTTGACATGGAATCTTATTACAGTTTATGGCACATTGCATTATAATATCTAGAAAGGTAGTTATCAATAAATGTGGGAACTGGAACTGTTAATAGCACAGATTTAAACATCACAATGACAGGTTTTGTCAGGTAATGTCCACCATGACATTTGAAATGAAATCATTATTAGTCTGACAAGGACTCAAATGGCTTCTACCCATAATATCCCATATCCTAACCAGTGTAACATTTATTCAGCTCTAACCCACTCTATGGCCTACCTAGTCTGCATGCAAATCGTTACAGCTGACTGGAACAGTAATGAACCACCAGGCCAGGGGGGATGAGGGACTAATGACAACCGTTACTCATTACAGTGTGCTGTACAACGGCAACACTCTGTCAGTGTGGTCATAAATTGCCAACTGTGTTTTTGCGACTGGCCAAGCGATGATAATGACCCTTTGAACATCCTTAGCTAGCTGAAGGAGGTGCTACTGGTGTATAAATTGCCACTGGGAAATGTTGTGAATGTGGATCTGCTGTACTCCTTTGTGAATTATATAGAACGATATGGCCAAAGATGCTTGACACTGGGCGATTGTAACCATGAATGACAAGCAATTGTCATTCATTTATCACAAAATGCCTTATCTACCTAAACACTCCTGCTATCATGAGGAATGACAATTACCAAGCTACAAATGACTTTGTAGATGAGGGAGAAAGAGAGAGATACAGACAAGAGAGGGAGAGATAGAGAGACAGAGAATGAGAGAGAGAAAGAGAGAGAGGCCATTGCTATCATTAAAGGCCAAATTACATGCTGATGGCCAAGTTGGGGGAGGAGGTGACACTCGTGATTGTGGTGTATGATGGCAGTGATACGGACACATGAGCCGACACCAGCCTTGTCCGGGGTCTTGTGTGACGCACACACACAATAGACCATTCTGGACAGCTCTTTGCCTGGGGCGGTGGCTTTGACAAATGAGCATTGATTTCAGCAAGGGTTAAAATTCCACTGTGTGTTAGTGGGCTAGGGCTCTCGCTCGAGCCTATAGCTAACATGAGGCCTTAGCCGTGTGTGCCATCCTTTAGGCTGCAGTCACAGCTATATTCATATCTCACCACAGCCCTGGGTTTAGTGAATCACGCCAGTTCATAATGCACAATAACCTGGATGCCAAGCTTACAGTATGTGCCAGCCACACCCGCACCCACTTGCCTGCGACCCTGGCACCACAGGATAACGCACGAGCCAGTCGGGCAGCTTCTGCCTGCCTGGGCGCTGGCAAAATTGGCGAGTTGGCAAGTCAACGTGAAGGCCACACCGTTTCATCTCCCTCGTCCCGTCAAGTTAGCCAGCGGGTGTGTGTGTGTGGACGGGATGAGGTAGGGAAAAGAGTGGGGGTTCCAGGTCCCCACAGATGAGCAAAGGCAACGGAGGATTTGTTCCTCTCAAAGCGCTGACTGCAGCAAGGGCTGTAAATAAGACGGAATAGATTTATGGCCCTCTCCCGCACGTCTCAGCCTTAGGTATCAGGGCATAGCATTAGATACAGTCCTGTGGACAGAGATAGGGGATTATTCTCCCGATAGATATAGCGATAGCAGATATAGATAGGGTCATACGGCGAAAGCATGGCCTGACAACCCTATTTATTATGGAGTCAGAGATGTATGCCGGAGCCCCCTCTCTCTCTTACGAGAGATAGGGAGTGAGCAGCCACCCTCTCGCCTTCAGATGGAGAATGTAGTCAAACCGAAATGAAATTGAGAAACGGGAGCAAAAGTTGCCACACCGACATCAGATGTGCTGCTACTGCCCGGAGTACTCTGGCACAGTGAGTGTTTGGGGTGTGTGTATGTGTGTGTGTGTGTGTGTGTGTGTGTGTGTGTGTGTCTGTGTAGTTAGGGGGTGGTGCGCTAAAAAAGTTGTCAGTCCTTAATGATCTATTAAAAGGCTTTGTGAGTTCCGCAGGCTTAAAATGGGGTACCACTTTAGCTCATGGATCACTCTGGGGGTAATAACCTTGATACTGTGCCAGCGCGGCGGACTATTTCTGCTGATTAGGCCAAACTTGTTACCCTCCTCGCTCTATTTTCTCCACGATGCCATTTTATTCCTTAAGCACCAAAACGTTTAGTTACGTCCCCTTCCAGAGCCGCCCGAGAGAGCTAAATTGGCGGCAGGCTCGCTCGCTCGCCACCCCACCCGCCTGCCCGCCCGCCCACCCTTCAGTGTGTGTGTGTGTGTGACCACCAGGGCCGAGGCGAAATATTCAGCGAACAAAACTAATTTACCTGCGGAGCAGCGCAGAGGGAGCATCTGATGGGGCTGTAGCAAATGGATCTAACAGAAAACATTGCCCTCCGATGCCCTCTGTGTGTGCTGTGTGGATGGGGCCATTATTATTCCACTCTGCATACACTAGCACTCCCCACCTATTAAGGCTTAAGTGTGTGTGTGTGTGTGTGTGTGTGTGTGTGTGTGCCCATCCTTGTGCATGCACTCGTGTTCCTCTTCACATGCCTGCACCGAACGTGTGCTATCTTACTCAGCACCGCATCTATTTAAAAAAGTAGAATTAGCTGATTTAATCAAGTTAAGGCCCTACATTTTTTTTTTAAGAAGTCAGCCAACTAGCATCATGGCCAAGAGGCATGAATGTGCTGCTTTTTTCGACCGCACATGCCTCGTTAACCAGGGGTTCAAAATAAGTGTGAAAGCGATTCAGTGGGGATTTTGAGTTTTGTTCAGATTTCAGTGTTTTGAGATTTGACCTCAACTATGGAGTTATCCCATCAGAGTTGTCTTACATCCAGTAATTGTCTAAAGTCAAACATTACTGTTAGATTTATCAAACAAATTATGACTATTATTATTCATTTATTAAACATTTGTACAGTAGTTTGTCAATACAAATAGGCTTATGACTAAAAATTGTATGAAAATGTATTAAACCTCCATACTGAGGGACTTTTGTGATATCGAGAAGCTGAAAATTGATTTGTTTTAAATATCAATATTTCATAGGCCTAGTTGGGCATCTGTTGTCATCTCTTCATCCTGATGCTTCTGCAGCTCGTTGTCAGTCAGATGAGACGAGGACACATCGTGTTCACAGAGTGTGGAGCTTGTTGTCCCAGGGGCCAAGGAGGGCCTCTCCAGGCCCCTGGAGCTGCTGGAGGTGAGCGGACGGAGGTGTGAAACAGAGGCTCCGTGTGGGGAATAGAATGTGCCGTGGCTGACAGCAATGAGGCAGGGAGCGCAACCAGAGCTAAAATAAGCTAACTTCCGTTGCGAAAGAACTCTTTGCCTCTGTTATTCCCCTTTCACTCTTTCTCCCACTCTCTCTCTCCCTCTCTCCTGCTCCCACCCTTCTCCTCTCTCTCTCTCTCTCCCACCCTCTCTCTTTGACTGTCTTTTCTATTTATACCTCGTCTGGTCACCTACAGTCTATATGGTGCACATGAGGCAGAGAGGAAGCGGAAAACTGGTCGTGCCCAGAGCGAGAGCCACGCCATTGGGAGAGGATTGTTTGCGCCTCGTCTCCTCCAACTCCACTGTGATTGGCCGGGGAGCTCCTCCCGAGTCTCATAATTACAGATGGGTGCAGGGAGGAGGGGGGCCGGGTTGAGGAGTTTAAACGAGACCGAGGTCTTTGATGGACGGCAGGTCCGTCCGAGTCTGTGGTGGCTGTCACAACACAGCCGTTCATTTCAGCGTGTGGTTTTTAATATGCGTTCCTGGCTCTCTCTCTCTTTCTCTCTCTCTCTCTCTGGCCGGCCAGGGATGATTATGGAAACGGCCCCCTTACCCCGTCAAAATAACAGTCATCAGTGGCCGTGTGTTTGTTATTCTGGGCGCGCCCTCCACATGCTCTAGAAAGCGATAGACAGGCATCCCATTTTTGCCGGATGTACTGTACAGCATGCATAGCAAGCAGATGGAAGCTGATGGAAGAATTGTTATTATTAATTTCAAAAACAAACACAACAGAACGCTCGACGCTGCGCGTCTCACAAAAAAACATCGACGACGATGGGAACAGCAGCTGCAACGGCGGGGGAGGGAGAAAAAAATGCACCGTCCTCCCAAGTGAAAACCATCCCATCCTTTTTTTAAAAAATGGGCAAAAGTAGCCATTTTAGCCCTCCACACTTCTCCTGTAATTATGGTCATGGTTAATGGTCTTATCTGACGCTGCCTAGTATTTCAGCGTGCGAGTGACTCACCCAGCAGTTTTGGCCTGGCATGACAAACAGGGCTCCATTCCATGATTTCGCCGCGTTTATTTTATTTGTTTCTTTCCCTCCCCCGGAAATAAACTTCCTGGCTGCGACATCCTCTCAACCTGCAGTAGGAGAAATCAAACTCAATGGTATAGAGAGGGGGGCAAGCAACCCGTGTGGGGATTGGCATTTCACACCAAGTCATCCATTCCTGACTGCTAGGGGGGCTGTTTTGGAGCAGCGTTCATTTTTAGCCAGGCTGAGGCTGTAGCTGAAGCTGTACACAGATCCTGTGGCGCTTGCCAGACCTCATTTGACTGGCAGGCAGAGGAACGATGGATGCAGCCTCTCTCCTGCCCTCAAAAAAAAAACACTGCACTTGCTTTTTTAGTGAGAGTTATGCAGTGTGCACTGTGTGTGTGTGTGTGTGTTTAAAAACTGCTACATACGTACATGTTGGCATCTCTGTTAATAAAGCCTTTTGCTTATCTTGTCGCCATTATGACTAACGGACATATTGCTGCCTCCACCACTGTATATACCACAGCCTAGAAAGCAAAACATATTACACATTACATACAGCAAATAAATGAGACTGCAAACACAAATATAAGCAGCGGAGTGATAATTCACTCCCTCCATTTGTTTTTCTTTGTTTTTTTTTTTTGCCATATGAGTCAGAGAGGCTTTCCAACCCACACTGGGTATGAGTATGACTCTCACAGCCATCCCAGGAGCTTGGCTCGTTTGTGTCAAACAACACACCAGGCCAGAGACCCCCCCCCCCCCCACACACACACACAGCCCCGTCTATTTGCTCGCCATGGATCTGAACAAAGCTCTC
>JASCQY010000089.1:8499285-8509818 GCA_030264315.1 Sardinella tawilis | reverse complement strand
GAGAGAGAGAGAGAGAGAGAGAGAGAGAGAGAGAGAGAGAGAGAGAGAGAGAGAGAGAGAGAGAGAGAGAGGGGCAATACTCCAAAACAAAGAGATAAGACATATATTTTGATGTAAGGGACAGCTTACCACTACTTTCGGCAAGTCTTTATAAATCTGCTTCACAAAGTCCAGAAAGTGATGAATCTAGAGAAAATAAAATTAAAATTTATTAAGAAAAATACTACTGACCAACAGATGGAAAAAAAAAAACATTTACATGATGTAGTCGTTTTACCTCCTGGGAGATGGGAGGCCTGAATTGCTTGTGGAGTTCGATAATTATGCGAAGACATATGAGCACGTTCTCCTCACTCTCAATCTACAATGTGTAAAAGAAAAAAAAAGAAAAGGCATTGCTCTATATCTTTTGTCAAAGGACTTCATTAGCCATTGCAATCATCTCCTGCACAATCATATACATTCATGCACGAAGTGCAGTTTTACCCCCCGAACTCAGTGTGTAGTGTGCCCTTAGCCCATCCAGGAATATCTGGTCTATCGCTATACGTCATGGTTAATTCATGAAATTCATAGTTGGCTTTGACAAACGTCTTTGGGAATGTCAAGGCAAGAAGTGAAACACGTTTTAATGGGTATCTGGGACAGGACTGACCTCCAGGAATCGGAACATGACGGAGAGGACGTTCTTGGTGTGAGGTCGCAAGTGCTCATTGGTGGGGATGCGGTGGATGATTTCAAGGACCAGCTTCCTTAATTGCTGCAACAGGGACGGGATTTCACAGACATTAGCGCCAAACTAACATCACAGAATCACCCTCACGGGAAATCAAGCTTTCCAAAAACCAAAACTGTATGGCCAGCCAATTATATTCAAAATCTAAACCATTCCATTGTAACTGTTCCATTGTGTGAAAAAAATTGAAGTCAGATAATGCTACATCTGCTTTTCCAATGCCTCACAAGGGATGCTGTTAGAACCAGAAGAGTAGCCAATGAAAAATGATGCCCTCTGGTCAATGAAATCTTAATGACCTCCTAGACCAGCTGAGGCCATCGTTATCTATGCTCCATGAATGTCAATGCAAAGGCAAGACTTTCCTGCCGCGCCCTGCCATGGTTACCTGTGTGGGCTTCTCCTGTAGGAACTGCACTTCCCCATCCTGGAGGAAGGTCAGGAAGCGAGGGATGATGTGCTCCAGGAAGGTGGAGTACTGAGGTGAAGATGTAACATTCTGGAAAAAAAATCAAACAAACACAAAGTTCTTGTGATATAAACTGACAACAAAATGCTGCTTTCACAAACTTTTGAGATGAACAGCAAGGCCTTTCATCTCCTGGAATCAAATCTTGAAGGGGGGAGGGGGGGGGGTCTAGACTATGGGCCGGTTGAGGACGAGGATGCAGTCACAAATCAATGAAAAAGTTTTTCAGGTACATATCAAGCCTACCTCAAAATTTTCGCTGACTTCCTGCATCATCTTCAGCTTGGTCTCGTCAGCTGACATGTAAACAATGTGCAGTAGAGATCGTCAGATGCATGTACAGGGTCTTCACAACAGAAATTCCTCAAACTGAAACAGGCCTTCAGATCTTATCAGTTTTACTTTCAGCGCCCAGATTTGTGGTACAAGGAAATTCATGCACGCACGCTCACACAAACAAACACACACACACAAACACTCAAGCACTCAAAAAGTACCTATCAGGGCTAAAGAACATCGCTCTCATCATATGCCTTAAAAACAATTCTTCATTTGAAACCAAGTTTCCAAAATTATGTAGTACTTACGCGTGTTGTTATCTGTGAGTGCTGCAACAAACTGCAGGTACTTTTTCATCAGGGTGGTCTGGTCCACCACCGTGGGGCTAGGGGCGGGCACGAAGGCCATGGTTGCAGCCGGAAGAGACAGTGTTGCGATTTTTGTGAGGCAGACGAGTGTCTGCTTCCAATCTCAATGTGAATTCATACTCCCTGTAGATGAACAGATCCGGGAAAGCACGTGAACTATATAACTAGGTCCGATGTCTACATATGATACCAACTATCTTGAGGGGTATGAATAGTAGCCTAATTTAGAATAACCCAGCTGCTGAGGAGTCTCGACAAACCATCTGCTCCCTTGCAACATGTTCACTTATTGCAATCAGGCTATTAATCAATGAACACAAAAGTAACAAAAGCTAGATTGGATTTGTGACATCTGAGATATTTGCTACTAAAACCTACAGAAAAGGTCTACAGAATTGCTAACGTTAAGAAAACACTCCCAAAACCATAGCCCAAAACTTTTGGACCAGACTTCCGACGGCAAGGCAACAACACAGAAGCGACCATGGATCGTCTATTAATTCATCCGATTTATGTATATTACTACAATCGCACTATATTATAGGCAAAAAAGAACTGATTTGAGATAATTGATTTCCCTACATAACCTACTATATAGCCAAGTCAGGTGATCTTCAGCAGAAGGCGTTGAAGCGCGAAACTGTTTGCTAGCGTCCTCGCGTGAGACACAGTCGCTTTTAAATGACATCAGAAGGAGCTAGCAGATGCTAAACCACTGCACACCAACGCGATTTATAACGTTGTGACAAAACAAATCAACGGAGATCTTAAAATGTATCGCGCCCAAACCAAGATCTGGCAAAGCGCTTCGTTTTTTGCAATGAAAACCCTTTAAATAACTCAGGATCAGTAAATTCATTGGGGGCTAACCGCATGATTCTCAAAGAAAGAAACCGCTAACGTTTAGCATCATTTGCAATCGGCCAAGTCTGCCCTCGTTCTTCCTTCAGCAACCTAAATTTCTCGAACGGATGTAAACCCCAACTTTGCACCTTTCGCATATCAAATGAGTACAATGTGCATTGTCCTAGAAACGCCAAAAAGGATTTTTAAACCCTTTTAAATAAGAAATCGACTCAAGGCTCTTTCAAACTTACCTACACAGACACCGGAAAGAGTGTTTCTGCAACTTCCGCTAGGCAATTGGGTCGGCGGAGCTACACTAAGTGCTACAACGTCAATAAATTACTCTTTTCAATCAATAATTTTTACAAACTCACCACCCAGATGTGTGATATCTTCCAAATTAATATGATACTTAAAGGAATTCATGGCCCCATGTGTACATTTGTCCCACTCCACTCCAACAATATCATCACAAAATAGTGCCAGGCGGATTGATATTAGTAAAGTACATGTTACAAGACCATCGAAAACGATGGTCTTCTATCGCTTTGTGAAATTCCAATATTCTGTCATTACAATAAAAAATAAACTGATATTATTTGTTTGAAACATAATAAATGCCCTACTTTATACAAACCCACTGATGTATGCATTTTGCATCCATTGCTATTTCATATTAATCTGCACATGGGCCACCAAAATAGGCTATAGTAGGCCTATTGGCTAAAAAATAACACAAATATAACGACTTAACTACAAATGTATTGGAATTGAATCTCATACACTATAGTAGCCTAATCCTATAGATAGATCACCACAGAGAGACTAGCTAGCAACATTAACAGCAGATGGCAGTAGTGTGCGCCTCAAATAGCCTAGACATAAAATGTTATTATTCATGTGGAAATTAAGCAATCACTCTAAGCTGACATCAGTTTTGTTGTTGCTGTTGTCTCTGTTTATTGGACACAGCACATCGCATTTAAGACTAATCTTCATATTTCATCCTCTCAACAGCTAGGCCTATCCTGAAATCCGGCCAATTCAAATCAGTACTCAGCCAAGGCAAGAAATCGCCTTGGTAACATTTTGGGACCATGAAAAACAAATAAAAATGCCAGTATGTATTTAAATAAAAGGAATAATGTTCAAAATATTCAGGTAGGCTGACAGATATTAACATTACAGCTAGAGACAATTAGAATAATTAGTCAACTCGTCCGTATTTGAAACAGAGCCGTAATAAAAAATCCTACGTCGCCACCTGGTGGATATTTCATCAGCTTTATTTTGCCATTTCACTTCTGACTTCTCCGTTTTTAAACGGTGTTGTAGGGTTGCATGAAGCTGCGACCTCGCTTGACAATGACGTCACGCCGCCGTAAGTGATCAAACAATTGCGTCACAATAGCGCAGTGGTATATAAATGGGCGCGTCCGATCATCTGATTATATTTGTTTCACAGCTGGACAGAGTGAATCACTTTCTCATCAATTCTATCAACTTTTGAAAGGTAAGCCCCTCTGTGTAAAAAACAGTCACATAAAAATTGATGTTCTGATTCCATCAACACAATAAGACAAGACTAACTTTTCATGCACAGAAACATGGTGGCCTATTTATACAGTCTTTGAAATGACTTTACTCTAGATCGACACCTTACTGCCCTGTTATGAGTAAGGACTGGCCTAGGCCACCCGCTGGCCGGCCGCCCACAGCCAAGTTGCTGCCGCGTCGTGAAAGGCGACCAAACGTCCAAGGGCTTGTCGTTATAGAGGGTGACAAGCAGAACACCATCCGCTGGCCAGTGGTCCATTCACCAGAGCCCAAAACGAGATGCCCCCTGCTTTCTAGAGAGCCAGGACAACCACTGGTGCCAATTCAGCGGAGGGTCATCAACAAAGTGCCAAACACGATGACCATCCTCCCTCGAATTGATGACGTCAGCTGGACCCTCAGGGGCGCTACAGGGAGCCACAGCCAGCGGCCCTCAACACCTCGATCCCCAGCAAGCAGCCCGGAAATTGAGGAGGACATCAACATGGCTGACCCCTGGGAAATGCTGATGAAAAGCAAGCCTGTCTGTCCTCGAAGCCTCGCTGGCCTCAACAAGGACAACAGCGGCAACATCGGCACGGTCGCCCCCCGCGGTATCCCTCTGACAAACAGGAGACCTCAGCCACCTGCTGGTCCTCCCGTCAAGAGGACTGTTCCGCGGAGGTTGAAAAAACTCCCCTAAAATGGTCTCCAGGGACCAACATGGGCCTGCATCTGATGGAGAGCGCAGACCCTTCTGGCAGTCTGCTGCCCCATCAGATGGACTCCATCGACACAGTGCCCCATAGAGCTGAAGTGACGCCACTGCCAAGGTCCTGATGGAGAGCGCAGATCCCTCTGATGGTCTGCTGCCCCATCATGTGGCCACCACCGGCAGAGCAGCACAGTGACCAATGGCCTGCTGACCCATCGGGCTCCAAACTGGTCAATTAAACTAATTATGTTTTTCATTAAAAATATTTTGCATGCATCCATAAGTTGATCCTTACCATCTTTATTTCATCTGTTCACATAGTAAGACATTTTATTCATATACTGTACGTACTGGCTGTAATCTACAGCACATGGCACAGGACACAGACTGCTCTGAGTGTTAGGGCCTACTGAACTAATCAAAAGCTCTCAACTTATATCAAACACCAATGGCAATGTAGCCTAACTTCCCATGAAAGTATCAATTATTTAATTTGTGAGGAAGTTTTGCCTTCTACTTCATAGTGAGTGTCTAAAAGACCTTATGAAAAGTGATAAAACATGTAGTCCTTCTAAAACTGACATGAAAATTGAAAGCAAACTATGAGATCAGAACATGAGGACAGTCAGCTGATTTTGGGGGGTCTGTCCCCACTATGACAAGCCATTTTGACCCCAATTTTGGAAGTTAAACTTTACTTATTTCAAAGTAGGCTAACTACTGAGAAAGACTGCCCCAGTTCCAAAGGGATAAAATTAAAATATCTGACTTTAGTTTTAGGCTATTTTAGTCTATATGTTACATTTAGCCTACATTATAGTTATGGTAACCTTCAAGTTTTACAACAGTCTACATTGTTTAGCCTTATTAGGATGTTAATAAAAATGTGCATGGTTTTTACCGGTAATAAAAACAAATCGAGACCTATATTATATTTGAGAAAGTTAAAATGAAGCAAGGCCTTCTGGGAATTACAAGGCAAAATTGAGAGCATGTTGGGTTGTCGGAGGTTGGATGTCGGACATTTGCTGGCCATACAGCTGACTGAGGTTAAAATAGAAGAAAAGTGAATCAAGGCACCAAGCGACACAAGGAGGACAGTAAGTCATGTTTGTATTTGCCATGGTGATGAAACACCATGACTCTGTATTAGGCTATGTCATAAATCATGCTATGACTCATACCTCTACATCTAGAAATGGGAGCAAACGCAAATCAGACTCAAGTCATAGTGTGTCTGAAAAATGAATTGTCCGCTCTGACGTATCTGGCTTTGAGAATTCGAAACACTGTCTATTCTGTGGTCTCATATGTGAGCCCAAAGACCCCTAACACCCGGGCAGGTGGAATCCAGTTAAACAGTGTCAGATGCTAGAAAGCTACAACGCCTTGGAAGGTGCCTTTTGAGAGTGCAAGCACGAGTTACAGAACAGTTGGTGGTCTGCTGACCCATCAGGCTCCAAGCGGGTTAATTAAACTAATCATGTTTTTCAATAAAGGTTTTTGCATGCATCAATGAATCGATCCTTGCAGGCTTGTCATCTATTCACACTTGTACTGCAAACCGACCAATAGCTCTCAACCTAGGTTGGTTTAAATCCAACACCTACACCTACACCTGTTACCCAGAATGCCTCTGTGCTTGCCAGTTTGATTGTGAAACCTTAAAACTGGGCAAAACGTTGGTGTCAATAAATATAACAAGATTGAGACTAAGTGTGTGGCAACAAATTATTTTCCTATAACTTACGTCCCTTGCCCGCACCATGAAGGGGTAGAAACTGCAGTCATATACTACAACTAGTATTTAGTTTATGAGGAAGATTTGATGTCATCTTCTCCCACTACAATATACAGTGTCTAGAAGACCTAAGAAAAAGTCATGTATCACGTAAACTTTGTAAAATTGTTGAAAATTTGACATGGAATTTGAAAGCAATCAGATCACATGAAATTACTTAGTTCACAAATGGCAAAAATCCCATTTTGTAAGCAAGTTAAATAAAAAATTCTCTATATTTCTCTGACAACACTTCCAGATTATATACTTGTTGTACATTGTTTGTCATATAAATCATTTACCAGAAGTCACAAACAACACAAATTGTGAACTCTGTGGTGCTGTTTGGTATTTGGCCCTGTCTTTGGTTGGATCGGCTGGGTTGAGTAACAAACATGGTACTTATGAGAGCTCACATACAAAACAAACAACTATATAGAGGCTGGTTACCACTGACTGATATTATAGCAAAAAAGATGTGGCTGATTTATGATACTTGTTGGTATTGATTATTTTTAATAATGCCTAGGACTGGATTCCTCCTGTTCCCTCAGAGTACAATCCAATCCAATCAGTGTCCTCAGGAGGGTGTAACTGGAAAAGGCTACGTGATGTCCAGATGGTTGAGTCGGCCCCTGGAGAGAGATAAGGTCGCATTAGCATTTCAATAGATGGCTTTTCAACTGGACTATGAATGTGTGTGCCCAAGAGGAGGTATAACCCACACTGATGCCCAGCTCAGATCTCTCTGTCACCCATGCAGGAAGCTTACAAATTATCTTGGAGGCTGTCTAGTGGCATGGGTCACATCTGCCACACTGGAGACCAGTGAATTTATTTTGCACTTTTGAATTTCAGATATGCCTCCGTCAAACTAAAGTGACATTTGACATTTGTATTTCTACACACTTTCATTTGTAACTGACAGTAAATACAAATAATAGCAGACATGAGCTAGTAAATTTGA
Organism: Sardinella tawilis; assembly: GCA_030264315.1. Classification (NCBI taxonomy): domain Eukaryota; kingdom Metazoa; phylum Chordata; class Actinopteri; order Clupeiformes; family Clupeidae; genus Sardinella; species Sardinella tawilis. Next base: position 8,502,122 of record JASCQY010000089.1, on the reverse strand, counting down.
GAGGGCGATGCATTAGTTAGCAAAACAACGACAAGATGAGAAGTGGGAAGTGGTGCAGCTATTTGAGAACTTGAGAAGAGCAATCACGTTGAATCAACTTACTGTTGACTTGCTTACTGTTGATCCAGTCTGATATGGAAAAAGAACATCTTGTCTACTTCATCCGGGTGAGTGTGATTGGATACAGCACTCAAGGTGGGAGAGAGTAATTCACCGTAAATGTGTTAAGAGCCTATCTTGGCTGTCCCTAATGGAGGTACTTACTGTAAGCTTGAACAACAATGGGGTATGATCCAAAGAGCATTAGTGAGTAAATAATTACTTAGAGGCCTTATTTAGAACATCTAATTTAATGTGCAAAGACTAAGATCTTTTTTCTTCATCATTTACTTCTTCACTGCTTCACAAAATGGTTAGAGTGAATGGGTAGAGTTAAAAAAAAAAAAAAAATCTAATGTGTTCCACTTCACATGTGGTCTTTTATAAGGGTGCTTTGTGAGTGAGTATTGCAGACCACATAGTGTACCCCACTCCAGGATGGTATGGCTCAGCTGCACAAAAGTGCTTTTTGTTCCACACTCCAGATCTGATGGTAAGAACGGGAGAGCGGTATGTTCCGGTGAAATCAAAAGAAATGCATCACATGTATTTTTAGACAGTCCCATTACAGAGCTGTGTGGAGGGAAACTCTGACCCTCAATGGGGTCCATCATCCCCGTCAATAACCCCCCCTGAAAATGTTCAGTATAGATTTCAATGTTACACAACCTTCTTTGATGAGTTGTGCGTAGGCCTACTTTAGCGCATGTCCTGCAGCGTGACAGAGGCAATGTTGAGGTATCAATATCTCCTCCTTTGAATCTTTGTATCAACTGCTATGATACAGTTTGGTGTCAATAAAAAGATCACCAGAAAGCCCCTCCCTCCACTTCACTCAATAAGGACTCTTCTCCAAAACTTTATTTTTCTGCAAATAAACAAATCAGCTGGTCTGTAGCCTATGCCTTGATGACAGAAATAATGGTAATGGTGGATCTCTGATGAATGTGGATTATAAAGCTGGATCTTGTAAGGTAAGAAGCATGTTTTTGTCTACTGCAGATGATGGTGGCTAAGCTGTGTTGTTAGCAAACTGATGCTAACGTTATGTGTCACTGTACAATTTAGACTCCATTACAGAAAGTTTCACAAAGCCATGCAATAACTTGATGAACTTGCAGAATAAAGCGTTTATTCTTGCCCAGCACTTCTGCGTGAGCACATAAATAAGAAAAGAAAAAGAAAAAAAGAAAAATATTGCAAGGATACAGACTACTTAAAGCTCAGATCCAACTTAAAGCGATACACCGGTGGATATCTATTTTAGGTTATATATCTGCATGAGCGTGAGTCAAACTTTGTGTCGGATAGCCTATTTGCGACACTCTATTGCACGCGGAGTTTGTGCACGCTTCTCTTTTTGAGCCTCATAGGCAAATAATGGGAGTGAGCCAGCACTCTGGCAGCGTCCAAAATGAAGTGAAATAGAGGAAATTGGGTGTTACCTTACTCCCACAAGTCAGTATTACTGCATGTACCCAGAAGGCAGTGTTTTATCACCTTTATTATTTTCCTCATGTACAAATGAATTTGCTCTTAATAATGACACGGTTAAACTGATTAAATGTGCAGATGACATGTCCTTTGTTGACCTGTTTCGGAAAAATGATCCCTGTGGTGAGGCCACCTACTTCACCCATGTGAAGGCACCCACCTAGTGCTTCTGCTCAGTTCGTCATTGCTCCACAACTATGGTCAGAGAGCAAGCAATAAGCTTGCGCTCGCTCAGTCTCAAAACCGTGACTTACCAATCAGCAAAAGTGATAATATTGAATTCAAATGATACATTCCAGCACGTAATATACTGTATTGTGCATCACGACTAAACCGTAGCGATTGGTTTAAAGCAAAAAGTATCTGCCCACCGTGGAGCAAACAAATGCCTTTGGCTGGGGGTCAGGCGCTTTGCATGAAGTGAACGATGTAAAAGCGGCTGGTGTATAAGGCTATTTTTCAGGCTTTGGTAAATCAGACCGCATTAAATGATGTAAAGGGTCAGATCCAGAACCCCTGCTCTTTAGACTGAAAGGCTGAGGAGGAAATCTAGAAGAAGAGTGGCAGACTGTTCCAATCCTCTTAAAAATATTGGTGCCACTTTACTTGACGGGTGGGTTCATAACACATTCATAGCAGCTGTCATAAATTGCTCACAAAGCATTTATGACTGTTTCATAAGACATGACTCAACATTCATACCCAACCTTTCATAAAGTGAAGACAGAACCAAATTTAAGTCCAATGGTCTCAAAGCAGCATTGCTGTTTTTGTTTTAAACCTGATCATGTCACATCTAAATATTTCATCAATATCTTTTGAAGCCTACATCAAATGTCACTTTCCTATACAGGTTGTGAAGTATTCATGATCACTTCTCTGAGTTTAACACTGAGAGGACCAGTATTTGTGGACCTTTTATTTTGATATGTTATTGCCATTCCGTCTTCCACATTTATGAAGGTTTATTCACATACACATACTCATACAATTTATGACAGCTTCTAGAAATGTGAAATGAACTCATCCGTAAAGTAAAGTGAATCCTCAAGTAATAATCAATCTTTGCTTCACAAACACTAAAGATTCTGAAGATAAACTCACTAATTTGTACAGTGTATAGTATACTTACATGAAATTCATTCATGTAGCTTTGATGATGATGGACTGACTCACCTGGAGGAGGAGAAGGGGAACTATGTGAGAATGCTGTTCATTGACTTTAGTTCAGCATTTAATACTAT
>JASCQY010000089.1:8485899-8499185 GCA_030264315.1 Sardinella tawilis | reverse complement strand
TCTTTGGTCAGATTATCACATGAGTCCATGGAATGTTTCCAATTCGGCATCAAACAGTTGGTCTGCCCAAAGGCAGCTTGACAACATTATGATGTCATAGAACATAAACCAGCAAAATTCTACTTCCAGAGAGGTTAAAAGTGGATATTCCATGATCTTTGGTCATTCTCTCTAAAGTTGGTGGTGAAGGTGGTTTCTGATTTTTTTTTTACTAATTCCATGTGGACCTTTTGGTTTCTAACCTGCTGCCTGGTGCCACAGGATGATGGTTCACCTAAGGCGATTAAAAAAAGGGTTAAGAAATACAAACTGCATGAGTTGAGGAGAGAATTGGAGGCTTTTGATATCCACTTTGAAGTAGACACTGATTGGTATAGAAAGAAAACTAAAAAGAAGATTAAAAAGGTACTCCAAAAGCTCCTCATTCAGGAATTACTGAAGGCACGGGCGTCTACAGCCCAGGAAGAACTTTCTGAGGAAATGGCTTTCCCCATGGACATTCCAGATGATGTTGAAAAGGTTTTAAATGATCTGGATATCTTTCTGGACAAAAACTTGGCAGACATGAAGAGCGAAGAAATGAAATTCGAAGGTGAAGTGCAGGGTGTTCTTAACAGCCTTCTGGACAACGTTGAACTCAATGACAACACAGATGGAAAAAACATGATCCTGGACAAAGCAGAGATCACTCTGAGTGAGTATAATTACAGATAGGCAAATGAGAATAAAAGACCTAAAAAACATTTAAGAATTCATACAAACTAGTTTTTTAGGCAGATTGTGTAACATACAGTATATGGAATACTCCATCTAACAGATGATGGCACTGCCACGGCAGAAATGCCCCAGAGCATTGGAGATGGAGACCAGGAGGGGAGCATTAAAGAAACTTTGGACGGGACAACGGCAGAGGACATTTTCATTCTCAAGGATCTAATGCAGCCCCAGAGTAAGACCTACTTTACTAATATCTAGTAGCCTAATATCAGAGACATTTACTCACATAGGCCACTGAACATCTGAGAAAAGAGCTATAGCCTACATCATTCATGTCATTGTTTTCCAGCTTTGACTGAGATGAGTGCTGACGAGTGCGGAAGTTATGAAATCATGGACAAAATGTTAAAGGATGGTATGTACAATAACATACTTATTTACAGGGAAATTGTTCATTGGAACTGGAAAAACAGGAGGCTTAGGTTTGTTGTATTTGTTTTTTACAGATGTCGACAGCATCAGAGTCAATCAAGGTGCAGAGGCAGGAGGAGACTCAAACCCCAAAATGGTTGATGAGAAAATGTTCTCAAAACACATAGAACTGGAAAAGGAGAATGGGAAAGAGGAGACGACGAGACAGGAAATCCCATTTTGGTGTCATGGCAAACTGATTCTTGGTGGCTCTGCTGCTGTGGTGGCTTGTTTATTTTTCTCGGCCCTGCTCGCAATAATATTTAAGTAAAAAATTTAATTGAACCGAACATCATCATGTCTCTTTCACTGAGTCCACATTGATGCGTATATTGTCAAAGTAGTGCGATGAACATAATTGATGTGCCACTGAAACAGTGAAGTGGTGGTGGTAACAGAAAAAAAAGTTTATTTTAATTACTTGGAATTCTGCCAAGTTAGCCTTATTAGAAGTTTGTATTGTAATACCTTATTAGAAGAGTTTTATAGCTTAGTCCTTCTTGACGTTGTTATTATTGCCAACATTACTCACTCATGCGAAGATGAGTGAGTAATGTTAACTAATGTCATTAGGATCTCAGGAGCATTAATTACAGATATTAGGCCTACCTAGTAGCATGCTGGCTGGCACTCTGAACGCCTCCCGGTGGTGTGACGTCTATACTACAGCCAATCCGATTTCCCCATATGGACCGGCGAACCCAAGGCGGTAATCTGTGTCAAAGACGCTGTCCTTTCAGCACCACAACGCCAGGTCAACGATGGTGAGGTACTGCCGAGGAGCTGCATTGGTTTACAAGACAAATTCCTTTTGCTATTCATTTTGTGCCGATTAGACTAATGTTTTTCTATTTTTACTGGCAGATCTCCGCTTTGAGGACAGGCTAATTAAACGAGTTTACTTTTAATTTGCACAATGACACCGAAAAGACTTTAAAACCTGTTGCTGTTCAATCTAAGGATTCATAAAACTTCCTTTAGCCTAGGACATGTCAAAAAAATATTTTTTCGTTATGAATAGCTTTCAGTTGAGGATTTTATGTCTTTACGCCTTGGCTTTTGTAAGGCTTGTTTACAGCCAGGCGGAGAAAGGCGAACGTTTTCTGTGCACCGCTATACCCATCGGGGCGGACAGTTGCCCGGTACCACCGGAGACTTTACAGACCTCTTCGGCTCAAGAGGAAGAGCTGCGGAATACCGTGATGCAGCTCCGTGAAACCATACTTCAGCAGAAAGAAACCATTGTCAACCAGCTTGGCACCATTAAGGAGTTGACATCTAAACTAACTCTTTGCGAGTCTGCTTCTGACGACTCTGGCTCTTGGCGGAAAAACAAGCAGGATACGATGGACGATGTTCCCCGGGATCCTAATGACACCGTTTACAATCTGGGAAAGACCATGCAAACTCTTAAAGACCGCCTTGAGAATTTAGAGGTAGGTAATGATATGCTTATGATATTCACATAGGCCTACACACAAACATCAGAGAGTAAACATTTCTTGGGCTAATCTTGATTTCATCAGAAGGCAAAACCAACACCTGTCACCGGGAATGTTCGTGTAGACCTGGTTATTTTAGTGGTTTGGTGTAGGCGTCAGGGATTTGTGAGGATCATCCCACTAAATCTGTCTATATCCATTCCTTCTGACCTCTCTGCCATAGCCTAGGTTACAAACCGGAAGTTTTCTATAAACTTTTGGAAAAAAAAGATCGAAAACCGTATAGGCTAATTAAATTAGTAGTTAATAGTGGTTATTTTCAGTTTTCTGACCAGACTGTAGGCTTTCAAAATGACCTCACAGCAACCTAACATATTCATGTTTTCATGTGTATAGACTGTTGTAAATGTGGAATGGTTAATTTTTTTCATACTCCAGCAGCTATTTGACTGTGTTAACCAAAAAAAGCAAGAAAAGAAAAAATATTTAGAGAATGATTACACATTAGTGTATTTGATCTAGGCTAATTTGCCTAAAAAATGTTCTCCCAATGAAACTTTGGATGTCTCCATCTTAAAGCAACAGCAAATGAGAGCCAATGTCTCGGGGGCCTCCTTCCCCAACGAGCTACGTGACCTGCTGCAGAGTCGCCTGGGCGACCTGGAGAGCCAGCTCCTGAAGAAGGTGAACGAGCTGGAGGAGGAGAAGTCCCAGTTGGTTAACGAGACGGCCGCCCACCGGCAGCAGACCGAAAACACCCTGAGCGCTCTGATGAACCGGATCAAAGAGCTGGAGAAAGGTAGCACTCTGCCAGTCACTCTGCCCTTTAATTAAAAGACCTGTTCCATTTCCTCCATACAGCGGCCATTTCAGTCCCCTTACTCACTCACTCACTCCACTTACACACACTCACTTCTTCTCCCACTCTTTTACTCTCTCACTCTCTCTCACTCACACTTATTCACTGAATCATCTTGTCTCTGATTTTTTTTTTACTCTATTTAGGTTGCATACCCACTCACTCACTCACATCATTCACACACATTCATTCGCATCCAAATGTACAGTATTCACGCATATTAATTTCATATACACACACACACACACACAATATTAACTCATTACGTGAGTTTACTTGATTTGCCTACTCCTGCCATTCATTCACACATTCAGCCTCTTCCTCAATCATTTTCACATTGTTCACTCCCTGGAGCTCACTCCTTCATTCCATTTCCACATCTCCTTTTCCTTATCCCCCTTTCATTTTCTCTCCTGTATCATCTGACCCTATGGCCTCATTCACCTGTTCAAATAGCGGTCGCTGTTGTTCCTGAGGTGTGAAAACAACAATTCTCACTCATTTCGCCACAGGTAACAATGGCTTCCGGTCTCCTGAGAATTTCAAGCTGTCGCTCCCCCTGCGGACCAACTACCTGTTTGGCCGCGTGAAGAAGAGTCTGCCCGAGATGTACGCCTTCACTGTCTGCATGTGGCTCAAGTCCAGCTCGGCGCCTGGCATCGGGACCCCGTTCTCGTACGGGGTTCCTGGACAGGCCAATGAGATTGTCCTCATCGAGTGGGGCAACAACCCAATTGAGCTCCTCATCAATGACAAGGTAGGTCAGCATTTGGAGAGAACTATGGCTGTTTCTGGAACGTTATTCTATATACTGGCCATATAGTGATCTTCACTGAAATTAACTATTTTTCAGAGAAGATCTATAGTATAGGAACAGTAGATTACAGCAGAAATTTTTGGATGATGAGTCACAATTTCTGTTTTTTGGGATTCAGCCCAGTATCACAGTTTGTCTAATTTGCAAAGAAGCACTTCCCAAAATGCTTTTAGTTTAATCCTATTCCTATGTATTTGCCAAGAACCTCACAGAATCAAACTGTGCCCTCACATTGCCATGGCAAAGCTTGTGTACGTCAGATTTCAAACAAACACACCTCCTAGTGTTCCTTCCTTTCTTCTAATCAAATAAGAGGTGTACAGATCACCAGTTGTTTTGTTTTTGACATGCTGTTAAAGAAAGGCTTTATCTCACTTTATGGATTATTCTTCATAAAGTTCTTCATAACACTGCATGCTCTTGACAAAGCTGTCTAAAAGAGAACAGTGTCACAAAGACTGCAGTATTATTGGGTGGTTTAGCCTGGCAGTGATCTGCAAGATGAATGAAAGCAGCAGGACACCTGCCTGTGGTGATCCACTAGATGACATCTCTGTAATTGTTTGGATGGTCGGCCATTTAGATACAGCCTCTGGACCTCCTCTGTGCAAACTCCAAATCAATCATACCATGCCAAGATCCAAAGCCCGGGCAGGAAATGAACTTACTCGCTGGAACATTGAACAATATCAAATTAGTGTGGCAGCAATCAATACACACTGTCTTGTGCAAGCACTTGAGAGTGTTTACTACAGTACACATCTCATTGAGTAGCACCAGTATAGCCTACTTCTGTTTGGGATGTTACAAAATCTGATTTTCTGTTGTATTTTTATTCGTAAATCTTCATATCTAACAAAGGGCCTCATTCACCAATTTCTTCCAAAAAAAAAAAATCATTATTAAGGTCTCATTTAAAATATGTATCCTGTAATATTTTACAGATGCAGAATTGAAAATGCAGCATTTGTTTTGCTAGAAACAATTGACTGTTTAAAAGTTCAAGTGAGCATGGTGAATGCAAATAGGAAAAATGTGTTCATTTTGTAGTAGTAACACATTTCTTAATAAGAAGAGTTGATGAATGAGGCCCAGTATGTGAAAGTGTTGGTTATAATGCAGAAAAAAAAATTCTACCAAAGATTGAGACAAGCATTGCTAGCTGTTATGCTGAAAGAGTGACACAAGGAACTGTTACTGTTACAACATGGCAGAAATGAGAGTGAAGTTGGAGAGGGCTGTGATTTGATTGGAGGTTCAAGGCTTGTTGCCCTGTCTGAAATGAATAAGTTGCTTGAGCTGACGAAAAAAAAAAAAACAGTTTCTACAATATGCTAAAATTCAATATCCTAATGATCTTACATAAGCCTTGTCAGAGAGGAGACCACAAAGGCAAACATGTACAAGACATGGAATGAGAGAGCAGCTGAGTGGAAGGGGAAGTTGCTGTTCAAAGGCACGTCACATCTAGTAGTCTCTTTCAGACCACGGCATTTCATCAGTGTCACAGCTGACGTCTCTCCCCAGAGATGAAAGAAAAAGAAAACTGCTCAGTGTCAAAGGCCTTCAGGGGGAGCGGCTTACTGGAATCACATATATCACAATGACCTTTTCAATTCTACAAACACACAGGTTTTTTTTTGGGGGGGGGGGGCGGGGTGAAAAACGGTGTCTGTATGGGTCTAAAATGTGTAGAGCTTCTTCACACGGCAGGTCAAGAAGGCCAAGGCCACCTGTTTGTGAATGTAGAATTGCAGTAGTTTTCAAAATGCTTTTGAATTACAGTAGCCTACCATTTCAATTAGATCTAAACAGAATGAAAACTGAGGCAAGGTCTTTGATCAATACATAAATGTTGAACTTTGAACTTCTTCAGTATGTGTGTTCTTTAGAGAGAACATTTCCACTAATATATTAAAGGGAATGACAATGGGAAGAACAGTACTGTTCAGTCAGTGAGGGCAATCTTGTGCAATTCTATGTTTGAGAAGAATCAGAAAATATGATTCTTTATGTATCAGTGAAATCCATCACTGAATCTTTTTGTTGCCATGCCTGTCATCCTATGAAATTCCTGTCACGTGCACTGTGATACAGTTTGCCTCGGAATACTTGTTATGGTTCTTTCCTCGCTCGCTTTTGTGGATTTCATATTGGTCTGTTTTTTTTTAAAGATATTTTTTGGGCTTTTTGTTGCCTTTATTCAGATAGGACAGTAGAGACTGACAGGAAATGAGTGGGGAGAGAGAGAGGGAAAGGGATCGGGAAATGACCTCAGGCCGGACTCGAACCCGGGTCCCCGGATTCATGGTACGGCGCACTAGCCCGCTGAGCGACGGCGCTCCAATATTGGTCTGTTTTGACTGTAGGTGGCCCGGCTCCCCTTGTCCCTGAATGACGGAAGGTGGCACCACATCTGCATCACCTGGACCACCAGAGACGGCCTGTGGGAGGCCTACCAGGATGGGCAGAGGGTGGGCACCGGGGAGAACCTGGCCCCCTGGCACCCCATCAAGCCCGATGGAGTGATCATCCTGGGCCAAGAACAGGTTAGGGCATCAAAGGTTCTCTCACTCAATCAGTGAATGTAAAAGACCCTATCTTTCTTGCCCCATGTGAGTTATCTCTGGAACAATGCAGCAGTAATTCTCACAATATATTTTGTTAAAAGTTTTTTTTTTTAATATATAGATGATGTGTAGTTGGTGAAACAGAAAGAGAAATGCCTCTAGAATTCCATACTGATTTACTGTATGCACAACGGTGACCTGCAAAGAAGACGGTGTTTACTTTACATTGTAATGAGCTTTACTGAAGTGATCTTTGCTTAAGGATACTCCTATGGTGAGCACTGATACCAAACCAAATCGTCACGTGCTAACTGTTCTTGCCGTCAGCGGCACTTTAACACCACCTTTGATAGAGAGTAGGCCTAGCAGCATCCATCACGTCCTCCTAAGAGGAGATTAAAAATAGCCTGTTGTTGTTGTCTTAACGAGGCCTGTCGTTTATGGCCTCAACAGGACATCGTGGGCGGCCGCTTCGACGCCACCCAGGCCTTCGTGGGCGAGCTGAGCCACTTTAACATCTGGGACCGTGTGCTGCGGCCCCAGGACGTGCTCGGCATAGCCAACTGCACCAACTACATGCCAGGCAACGTGGTGGCCTGGACCGACAGCGACGTGGAGGTGTTTGGCGGAGCCACCAAATCCTCGGCCGAGCTGTGTGAAGATCGGCTCTTCAGTTCCTAGAGGGCAGAGACACACCGATATTAAATCGGGTGACTCACTGTCGAGACAGTGTGTATTAAATTACGAAGCAAATGTTTTTATGTTGTTATTGTTTATATTATGTCTGACTGAGGTTTTGGAAGGAGCAGGAGGGACTAAAGAGAGGGAATAAAACAATGTTTTATTTTTCAAAATCTACATTTAATATATTTATTTAAAGTTTAATTTCAACATGTGCATATACCCATATGGAAATGAGCTGTGGCATATGTGTGTATGGTGGTGTTTTTAATGTAAACCAAAAATAGTCGAGGCGTCAGGCATGTCACGCGTTGCGGTGGCTGTCGGCGGATTTGTCACGAAACGTGTTTGCTCGTCTCGTGGGTCAAAGGCTGACAGATTAGACAGGACAAGAATTAAAGTCCTGACGGGCTCGTCTGAGGTCAGAAGCCAAGGCTTAGTGCAAAAGCAGGGTGACAAATCAATTAAACAGAAATATGCCTGAGGCCAGACTAAACACCAGTGCACCAGCATGTCTTTCCAGGAAAAGACAAAGCTCTGCACCTTCCTTTTTGATGTTTTTGTTTTTTCTTTTGTTTGTTTGTTTTTTTTGCTACTGTTGTCAAAGTTGAAATGTTTGACAGTTGTAAATGTTTGATGACAAATGTTAAGAGTTGACCTTTACCAGGCACTCTAATGAAGTAGGTGACAGATGCAGCACTTCAGCGGGAGAAGTAAGGAGGACTACTAGGGGTTGTGCTGTGTATTACCCGATCACCCACCCCCTCCCCAACATTATCTGTGCGCTTGAGTTTGCATTAAAGGAGAAGTTCGGTGTGAATCAATCCATAGCCCTGTTGGTAGAGGTCACTGAATGCTGTCTGTAGCAAAAAGAACGAAAAAAATTGATGCAGCATAGGCCGAGTTATAAATAACTATTGTTAACTGAATGGGGCATAGCGAAATGAAACTGAAAGTAAGACACTGTGCCCCATTTACTTAGTGTTAGTTGCCCGGTTCATTATTCAGCCTATGTTATACCAAATTTTTTGTTCTTTTTCCTATGAACAGCATTCAGTGACCTTGAACAACTTGATTCACACCGAACTTCTCCTTTAAGCACTACCAACTGTGTCTCTTATGTTTCAATACCCAAAGTCAAAGTCTCACATACCCAGAATCCTCTGTGAAAGAAACCCATATCAAGCACCTGTGTGGTGGCTCCTGGCTGTTAGATTATTATTCAGGGTCGGTGCCATTGGGAAAGAATGGTACCATCATGCGGTGTGAGCAGCTGAAGGTGAAATAATGAGGATTGAAAAGTCGAGCCTGATTTCATATTTACAGCGTGATCCGAGTGCAGGTGATGCTCCTGTTCTCAGGCCAGGGGAATGTATTTTCTTCCTTTCTGTTTGTTTTCTTTGTTGGTTTGTATTTAGATTTTACACATTATTTGTATTGTTTGTGAGTTTAGAGATGATCAGTTATTTATTTGTGCAAGCCCCAAATGTGAGTCTTATGTAATGTGTTAATTCATTGAAATGCCTTCTAGTCATTTAAGTGCCAAGGGTACTATTCCCAAAGGTGGAATTGATACAAAATAGTGGACTTACCAGCCCTGCTTTTGCAAAATACTGTAAAATGTTTTTTTTTTTTTTTATCTGTGTTTTATCTGTCTTAGTATGTTTTATCATTTGTCTTGAAATGCTTTTGTGATTTGTGGCTAAAGTTGGTAAGTTTACCATTCACCTTTGCATCAGTATCTGCTGTCTGAATTACCCAGGAAGGTTTCTCTCAAAGGTCCCATCTACCCATACCATGCCTTTGCCAATGGCTGAAATTGTAAAATCTGAATAAAAATAAAACTAAGTATTAGTCTTCCTTGTTTGGCTTACTTCGTATACTGTTGCTATTTCAACAGTCACACATTACGTTTTTCAAGACACTGGTCACTGCAGTGAAAGAAGGACCTCACTAACTAAATTGAAACAATTCCACAAACCTAGTTTTTTAAAATTCATTTTATCCACACACTCAGATAGTCCTACTGCACATACAGTGCATCACCTGCTGGCGATGCCAGTCTCCATGCCCTCTGGTTTGCCTGTCAGTATGAAAAGGGGGCATTTGGTGGCACAGTGCAGTGACTGGCACCTGATCCCCGGGGATGACGGCCTTCTTGAGTCTCCGGAGAGGACAGGTGGCGTCCAGAGTATTAGCTGTGATTAGAGGATGAGGGCAGCTCAGAGTCAGCACAGCACCACCCGAGGCCTACTGTACGTCACCGGCGGCTGTGTTCAAAAGAGCAACGTGTCTTCCCTCCAGTCGGATGGCAACACAAGATCAAAGTTGCTTAGATCAAAATGGAATAAGAATGACCAATGTGGGATGCACCGGACTCCATAATCATTCCAGTGTGACGCTAGTTGGGAATTCAACAGAATACAAATGGGATACTGCCTGAAAAACACCCCAAAACATTGAAACAAAAAGCTGTGAAGTGATGATATTTTTCCAGATATTTCTAGTTCATCTTCATGACAAATAACAGGACATATCTCAGAAGCATGAAAAATAGAAAGGACGGCCAGAGTGAAAAGGTCACAACACTGGCTGTTCAACTTTTTTTTTAGTGTGCCTAGGGAGGACCTTTGGGCAATGGAAAATTTGTAGCTGAGTTTTAGGCAAATGAGGGCCAGTCGAATATTCCCATTAGAGATGCGGAGGGAGGGAGAGCGATTGAGAGAGAAGCATGGAAACATTTTATTTAAAGTAAAAAAAAACATGTCCTGTTTCAATATTTCAAGAGCAAGAATGCTGCAGCATAGAGATTCCAATGCAGAGACAGGTTGTATGAATGAGTACTAAAAGTGATAGTGATAGAAATCAAATCACTTCCTCAATGAGTACATTACCTGTAGCTACCCATAGGCCTATACACTGTTAATGTGGGTGTTGCAGTTTGAACTACACAGCTGATGGATGATTTAGTAGGCTATTGATGCACAATAGATTGCACTTCTGCCAACAATGGAACTACTTATCTGACAGTTATAGGACAGAAGAGGGTATGGTATTCCAGGGGGTAACCTACTTGTGTCAGAGGTAGAAAATTATACCCTATGGACAATAAATAACTCCATAAAAGGCAAGGTGTACAGAGCCGATTCATTGGCCTCTTTCACATGGGACTCAACCTAACAAAAAACCTAAAACAAGATCTTGTTCATGTCCAATCATATCCAGCAATAAAAATGAGTTTCTCTCAACATGCTACATAATATCAACACTTATACATCACATAACCCTGAAAAAATGACACACAGTTCTTTGAGTGAGGAGTGAGCATTGTCAGATTTGAAGACCTGATAAATATAGCGAAATGTCAAGGAATTCTGCTAGTGCATTCTATGCTGTGCGAGAGAGTAAATGGAGGTTGACAAAAAAGGAGGCAAGGACATGGGCACGAACAAACCCACTCCTACTCCAAGCTCAAGACTCAAGGGCACCATCTTTACCGTTGTCAGGAATTTGGTCATCATCCATCCTCTTCACCCCACAAACACATTTCTGCTCCGTCTCCAGCCACCGCTCATTCATCTCATCCCTTACCATGCTCACGGCAAATGTCATCTATCCTCGTAAAGGTCAAACACGCTCGGGGAAGGGAAAAAGATAACAAAAAGAAGGCAAGTAAAAAAAAAAAAAAAAAAACAGAAGAGGCAGGTTCACATACAAAAACCCTCGAGGAGAAAATGGACTCTTGAAAAACTAATTAGCAAGAGTCTATCTTTTCTTCTCCCGCACCAAGGACAGTCTCAATAGGCTTCTCTCTGCACAAAGTATGCTTTTCCACAAAATACTCTCCTTCATAAAAGCCAACTGTGGGTTTTTCAAGGCCAGAGAGCATAATGCTCACAGCCCCTCCGAGAGGAGTACAGTTGACTAGGCTACAAGCTACGGTTTAAGTATAGGCTACCACAGATATTATGAACATACTGCCTTGAAACATTCCACATGACCTTCAGATCCGCAAATTCATTTGGAAGTCAAAATATCTCATTATATGACAATTCATATTCATATGTGCCATGTATCTGCACACGGAATGGACGAGAAAGAAACAATTTAATCAGATTCTTTGGTTCTGGTTCTTGGGTCTTGATTTGAAGTCTCTCTCCATCTACAAAGACCAACTGAAACCGCCTACAAAGGAATTTCAGCAAACTGACCTCTTCTATCGTGCAGCCAGTCATGTCACAATAAATAAACATAATTATGTAATTCCTGAGTCTCTCAGAGAACCTTGGAAAAATCTAATTTTTCGCAAACCTGTACACACCTCACAAAGCTATCATAGACAAAAGCTGAGGGCAGAGGAGACAAAAGCATAGACATACAGTATTTATTTGTTTGTTTATTTGTTTGGCTTTGTTTGTTTGCTTGGTTAATGGACGAGAATGGATAGAGTGGTCCGGGACTGCAGCTAGACGGAATAGCGTGTGGCTGGATCACTGAGGAGGGGATGGTCCTCGTTCTTCTGAGAGGGAGATGGAGAGGAGAGAGCCCCGTCTGTGGGCTTCAGCTCCAGGCACGTGTGGGTGGAGACGTTTGCAAGCGCCTAAAAAACACAGAAACAGACATGGCTCAGTACTCTAATGTAGTGATTTTAATGACATTCAATGACATCGTTGTGACCCCTAGCTGATTGTTTCCAATGTGTAATGTTTTGATGTCAATACATTTATTAGGTGGCAAACATTCTGATTTATTTTTTTTATGTCAGAGCATTCAACAAATTGACTGTGATTATGGGTGTTAAGATCAGTTCAAGTAAATCTAATAAAAAATGGCTTCAGAAAAGAATCTTACACCTTTACTTTTACAGATAGTTGTTCAAATCCAATTAGCTGTGTAAAAACATAATATTATTCTCTTCTGTAGATAAATAACAGGGTTCAGACCAAGGTTGAAAGAATTGTGTCCAATTTCCAAGCTGCTCCAAGAGCTTAGTGGTATGATTTGATGCTGTGGAGCTAAATTATCAGCCTTCGGGCAGGATCACACATTCTACTTTGAAGCTCTCAGATGAACGCATTTTCTCCTTTGCACTGAAACCAGCTGGTCGTATGATAACAGTCGCAGGTGTGCACGATAGAGCATTATATTCTTTTCACCACAAATGAAAGGGAATTATTCCCTTTTAGGAATTCCAAAATGAACAAAAAATAGTTCAAATGTTCATCCAAACGTGGATTCATGTGCTGATTCTTAAACCTTAATTTACCCCAAAATTGGAAAGGAGCTCTTTTGAAAATCAATCTCTTGAGACCACACTCACTAATGAGAGCCTGCAAGGCCATTTCTTCTCTACCTTCCAGGTGAAGACTGCCCCCTGCTGGCCATAGTAATGCACTCTCAGTAAAACCCCTTACCTACTGTATAACTGGAAATTATTATAATACTTATTAATAATAATTATTATTATAAACCATCTTAAAAATCTTCTATATCTTGCTTTTGTTGGACTTGTTTGTGTACCTCTGGTTTCCTCTTGAAGTCTTGTAGGTAGCGTGGGCAACACACAGAGGCAGTGATGAGAGCAAGGATGGCGATGATGACCACGGTACAGGGAAGGATGAAGAGCAGGTGACTGGTAGCTATCCAAACATGTAAAATAGAAACAGATATTGAAAAAATAGGACTGAATATGTTTGAATAATGTATGGTCAATTTATATGGAAAAAATA
>JASCQY010000089.1:8457805-8471058 GCA_030264315.1 Sardinella tawilis | reverse complement strand
ACACGATCTAAAAATCAGCTGGAGGCAGAAGGCAGATTGCAAGCAGAAATCTGCTTTTGGTGTGTACGCGGCCTTACCCAGCATTCTGCCGGCATTTTGCTCGTCTGTTACCCAGTGGGGCTGCCGGCCGCCTGCCACCCTTTTGCCATCTGTGGTATTTTTGCTATCTGGGAAATACCATTTATGGCGAAGTAGCTGCAAGCTGCACAGGGGAATCGCCAGAGAGAGCTGACAAGCAAAAACACAGAACAGCCAATCTATGCGCGAGCTATGGGAACTCACCCTGAACGTTTTCCTTGGGCTGAAGAGCCGCACGTCCTTCTGGTACTGGCGGAAGAATGGGTGTGCCAATGCCTGCTCTGCTGAAAGACGATGTATGGGGTCCACCACCAGAAGCCTGGTGATCTTTGGGGGGTGGAATCAAAATCAACATCAACAATTGATATAAATCAACAAACTAATCAGTAATTTCCCTCCACTTTTTTCTGCTGTCTAGTCAGTGCTCAAACAGGCAGTTCAGCTGGAGAGAATTATGGTCATTATGAAAAAAAGATCTGATAATGAAATAAAATAAAATCCAATCCAAAACAAGCCAAACCAAAGACAAGACCTTAAGTGCCAACATCGATAAATCAGCTCAATATCACATTCCACACATTGGCTATAATTCTTACAATTTTTAAATCATACATCGATATATGGTATTATGGTTGGTGGTCTCCCTTCTGAACGATCTTCCACTCCTTGGGAACTGCCTGTTGAGATATCTTTCTCAGTGCTCTGTGAAAGTGCCCAACTGTGACGCGAGTAAGTCCTATGCCAAGGACTTACCAGGTCCTTGACAGTATCGGAGCGGTCATCCCACTCAGGTGATGTAAACTGATAACGGCCCTCCATGATCATCCGCAACATCAGCATCTGCTTGCGGTGCCAGAAGGGCGGGGATCCTGCCAACAGCGTGAACAGGATCACTCCACAAGCCCAGCTGGGGGAAAACAAATACAAAAACAACAACAAAAACATACCATTGTGGTCACTCTGTCCACATGAAATAAAGCATTTTACATGTGTGATGAGATTTATACCCAAAAAGCTGACAATGATAAAACAAATATAAACACGCTTAAGGCAACGGAAATGAATCAATGAATTAATTATTAACTAATTATCTGCAACACATGTTCTATTACTATTATGGCATATTCAGGAATAGATTTTCACCCAAAACCATTCACAGGACTAACTCACAGGTCAACCTCCTTTCCATATCCAGGGTGGGTTTCATCCATGGAGCATTTCAGGATTTCCGGGGCAAGGTAACCAGGTGTCCCACAAAGTTCTGTAAAGAAAGGTAAATATTGACATTGACGCACACTAAAATGAGGTGCTGACTGCCGGGCTAAGGAATGAAGAAGTAGCGTAAAGAAGGGCAGGGTAAGAAAAGTAAATGTCACTTTAGCTGTTGTAAATCTGTACCACAACTATGGGCAACACTACTTCATATGGCAATACTTATTCACACTTCTCATTGTGACCACTGAACTTCATGATTAACAAGGACAAAATTCAAGTAGTGTTTGCACTGTGGACATACTGCGCACAATTAATGCCAACTGAGTGTGAGTGTAAGTGTGTGTGTGTGTGTGTGTGTGTGTGTCTTAGACTAACCTCTTAGCTGCTCCGAGGGCTGTAGCTGCACTGAGAAACCGAAGTCAGAGAGTTTAATGTGCCCGTGGTCATCCAGGAGGATGTTCTCTGGTTTCAAGTCTCGGTGGACAATGTTGAGCGAGTGCAGATACTGCACGGCCTCCAGGAGAGCACGCATCATACTCCTACAACACAAGATCAACTACTTGGGTGCCGACCGGTGGCCATACGAGATTGTATTTATATATGATTCTTGTTGGAAGCCTGTGTCTGCAAAAAGTTGAGTAATTACTAAGGGATCCAAAACTATCCAAGCTTTTCAGTGCAAATTCTAGGGCCCAAAGGGATCTTACCTGGTTTCTTTCTCACTTAGGGTCACCTTTTCAGTTAGATAATCAAATAGCTCTCCTCTTCTCATACTGTGAAAAGGTTAAGTCCATGTTAAGTGACATTTTAGGATTGCTCCAAGTCAAAATATCTGTAAATGCTCCACACTGGTGTTTTATATTTGAAAAGAAACATACTCACAGGTCAAATACTAGAAATATGAAGGTTGCTGACTCATAGGAATCAATAAGAGTGACTGTGGGACAGAGGGCAATTCTTAACACGACTTGACATCACTGAAAGACATACTGTACATAAAAGTGTAAAATAATGTCATAGGGGTTGGGTTCACATTACTTACTGATAGAGGAGTGACCCTTGATTATATTGAGAACGTGGATCTCCTTCAGCGTGGAGTTTTTCACCTCTTCTAGCTGCTGTTCGGTCATCTTCTCAGCAGTGATCTCAATTATTTTCACTGCCAGCTCCTGACCGGTTTGCTTACGAATGCACCGGCGCACCACACTGCTGACACCCCTGAAAAAGTGTTTTTTTTTTTGTTTTGTTTTTTGTAAACATCACACACAAGACGTTTCATAAATAGCCAATGTAAACAATAACATAGAAAGTGTGATTGGGGTTGATCTAGTTGGGTTTTAAATGGTCCAATCAAGTCCTATCCAAATATAGCTCGCATACTAACCTGCCAATCACCTCCTTGGGGTCATATTTCTGATAAAACTCCTTCGCTCCTGCCCAGTCGGGCAATTCGTCTCCAATCACAATATCACGGGTCATGTCTGTGGTCTATGTTTGAGAAGATGTAAAGCACAGAACATAACTACATGTGGTCGTATTTTACACAACTGTTGTTCTCTTGCACATTGACACTCCAAGTGACAATTTCACACTGAGCTAGCGTAGATGAAGGAAGGGCTGTCAATTTCACTCGAAACACGTCCACCACGAACCACGTTATTTTGCAACACAACTTCAGTCCAAAATGCATATTTGACATCCGTTTAGAGATAAGAAGCTATGCTGTTTGCTTAATCAATTTCTGACTTACCCCTGATAGATGTAAAGTTAATGTACCTTGAAAGATACAGCGGCCTTGACAAACAAACTAGCTAGGGCAGCTAGTTCCGATTGCAAACATTCATACTTGCGACTTAGCAAAGCAAGTTGTATGCACTTAATTACAACCTAAAACACCACATAGCAGACATAGTTTTTAGAATTGTGAAAGCAGGCATGTTTTCTATCTCAGCAATCCAAGACAAGTGATACAAGTACAGGACGTTCGCTCGTAGCGTCTCTTGTAAACACGGTGACGCACAAGTTCCTCTTTTACATTTCAAGAAGTGTCAGACGAGTTCAGTGCAATGCTGCCACCAAGAGGATGGGATGGGATGGAACACGATGGCCTCATGCCTCTTGTAGTCTCCAGCACTGTAGATCTACGGTATGTGTTTGTATTTTTGGAAAAGACAAGGAATGGGAAAACATATAAATAAATAAATACAATTTTATCCATGAGGTGTTAAATAATAAATTAAGCCACTACTATAGATTTGAGACACCATGAAAAGATCTATATTAAAAAAAAAAAATCAAATTCAATACTTATAAACAATTTTCACCGCAATGAGCAAAAAACAAAACAATTACATTTCAAAAATGTACCTGGTGAAATGTACCTTATTGTGTAATGTACCTTACTTTTAACTGTCCTGTCAATCATCCAAAAAGTGAAGCGAGTGATTCCAGATTGACATTAGGTGTCTGTCTGAAGGATTATATTGTCTCAAATATGAATAATGATGGGTAGGGGATTGATGGAATTATTTTCACCTTCTACGTCTTTTAAACATCATAAAACATCTTTGAAATGTTCCCACAGAACCCCTGTTCCAAGGGTTCCTGAACCCCACTGTAAGAACTGCTTAGTTTCTGTTTTTTGCTTGTTTTCAAGAAAAACAGACATACCATTCTCAGGTTTGACGCTTGCAGGTTAATACTGGTTCACAGGAATTTCAGACATTTCATCATTCAGCTGCTGAGAACTTAGAATCTTGTTGCACCACTGTTGTAGTCAGTGCTGTATCTCTTAAGTGACAGGTAGCATTTTAAGTAGCCTTAGACAAAGGTAAGGTACATGTTATCATGCTAGGTTACACAGGTGTGTCACTTAACCTACCATTTGTACCCCATGAGCAGAACAGTAATTTTCACGAAATGACGAGCTAGGGTGTGACTGACATGTGTGAAAAAAACACACACATTAAGAGCAAACCATTTAATTCATGGTTGAAAATAAAAACATTTTATTAATCAATAAAAGAACAATCCCAGATTGCCAGCAAATTCATCAAAAGGAAACCAAATAAAAGTAAACTGTACAACTAAATCCAAAGCAAAGGTAAGAGGGCTTTGTGATATACACTTCAAGAACACAAACACGCACACAGGTACACACACAGACAGACAGACAAACAAACACGGTCACACACACACACACACACACAGACGCACTCTCTCAAACACACACATACACACACACGCACGCGCACACACACACACACACACACACACAGATAGACAAGCTCTCACACAGAAAACATGTAAGGAAAACATAAAAATATTTACAGAACATGACAAACAGAAATTCTCAGGGCACACAGACAACATAAAAAAAACACAGGGCTTTGGAGTATGTAGCTATGCAAGTACAAGTGCTGCCTAATTCTCCCCCCTCCCCCCATTTTCTTTTTCCAATACAATGCTTCACGTCATCAAACCCACTTCTACACACACCCTAAAGATTCAGTCCCTCCCTCCCTCCCTCCCTTCCAACCCACCAAACCCAAATTCACATTCGCCCCACCCTTTTGAAAGCTGCAATTTTATCTACAATACTATTTGAGTCAATCTCTTTTTTTTTCTTTCATTTTGAGATTTAGAAAAAAGAATGTTTTTTTTTTTACCATTAATCTTGCATATTTATTTTTAAATGGCATCAGACACACATTAAGGTATGCTGCATGGCTCCTTCTGTGGGTAGTGAGAGAGTGCAAGGGCTACAGAGACTAATAAGGTAAAGGTGAGAGAACCAACACTTTGAGCAGATTAGACATTCATATCAGTGCTATTTTGTACATCTTAGTTCCCCCAGAACTCCCTCTAAAGCGTGGATAATGGAAGAAAACAAACCCTACCAGCCTTGGGGAGAGAAATCAAACGGCTGCAGCTAACAAGCATCGCCCCAACTGTTGAGGGGTACATGCGATCTTTCGTCAAAGCTGGCGTTTTTTTTTGTTTTTTTTTAACCCCCCTACCCCACCAACAAGCACAGGAAACAAAGATTGTAGTGTTCTGGTGAGAGATCCGAGCGCTCCCGAAAATGCAAGTGTGCTTGTAATAAAAACAAAGGCAATAGGAGACACAAGAGTTTGTTTCCGCCACGCGTCACTCGATACCGGCTGGAACAGAAAAGCATCAAGCAACAGAGAGCGGCGTTCTAAAAGAAATCAATGACTGCATGTAAACTAAAATCTGTCGAGAGAGCTACGTGTATTTGAATGAAGAAAGAGTCACACTTTCACCATTCTTAAGTCCATCCTCAGTGCTTCAAACTGTATATAACGTGAGCTTTCCCAACTAGATGCAACTTCTCCAAAGACAGCGAAAATTGTCCAGTGTGTATGCATGTATGTGTGTGTGTGTGTATGTATGTTTAATATATGTGTGTGTATGTATAATAAATGTGTGTGTGTGTGTGTGTGTGTGTCCATGCTGCCTTTGGGCACAGTGAGGAGTGAGTGTGTGTAGTCCTCTACACTAATGATGAGCGCTGAAAAAGGAAAAACCATTACTGCTGAAGACGCGGCAGATTCCAAATCAGCCAGATCGGCGCAGATGCTAAGCCTGTACAGTGAGTCCTTGGGGAACATCCCAAGCACAGAGAGGGCCAGTGTCTGTCTGTCTGTCTGTCTGTCTGTACATTTGTGTGTGTGTGTTTTTATGTGTGTTTATGTGTGTCTGTTGCCTTGCGCAAGAGGACTCCTTATCACATCGAGTGACCTTCTGTGAGAACAGCCACCCTCAGCTGACATGTGCGAGCGAGAGATGTACAAGATGCGCCTCGACAAGAGCCGTTCTTTCTGCTGGGGAATGCCAGCTGAATGCCAAACTAGCCTGCCCCCCGACTCGGTCGGTTCAGGAGAGGTCCGCGAGCAGATGCAGTGTGTGACCGTGGCGTGGAGGCTTGCCAGGCCAGAACTTGCCCTTGGTGGCAGAGCAGACGGTGCTCCGGGAAGATAAGACTTCTCGGTGCCGGCGAGCGATATAAATGTGGCTTTCGCAGCACGCAGGGGGCGTAGAATACACAAGCTGATTAATCTGTGTGTATGGTTTTTTTTTTGTCTTTTTTTTTTCCTTTTTTAATCAGTCTGTCAATGACATCAACCTTCAAAAAGAAAACACTGGGGCCCAATCAAGGCCGAGATCCTATCAAGACTGTCCTTCTCCTATCCGTCCGTCCATCCATCCATCCATCCATCCATCCATCCATCCATCCATCCATCCATCCATCCATCCGTTGTGGGTTCCTCTGTCTCAGTTCTGGGTTGAGTGCTGCCGATTCTCTACAAGGGAGGGGTCTACACAGACACCCTATTGACATGCTGTCCAGTAGTTAAAGAATAATAAACTGTCCGGTTGAAGTGCACACACCCACCTGACGGAAAGAGGTGCAACGAGTGTCCAGCGAGTGAGGTGGGGGCAGGAGAGGGAGGTTTGAGACAGAGGAGGTCCACCACAAGCAGTGCAACCCTAGGGCTCCAACGGGCAAGACAGTTATAACACAAGTGTCCACGTTATTCTAGGCTTGGTTGCCCACCCCAAAGCCAGCCCTCATCACATCTTTTCTTCAACGTCCAACTTCCGATCACCCATCAAAAATTACCCTCCGTGAGGGTCACCCTCAAAAAAAAAAAAAAAAAAAAAGAAATCAATCAATCACCTCAACTGGAACCGTTCAGTAACTGTGGCGGGAGGGTGATCCAAAAGGCTGAACCCAATCCCCTCCATACCTTGGCAAAAGATTCTAACGATGCATCTATACTGTCGAACAACGCCTCTGCATAAAACAGAGATGCTTCTTTGTTGTCGTTGGCTAAAAGTTCTTCTGGATTAGATCATTAATCTCTTTCCTTCTCAACATGTGATTAAAAAATGACCCTCCGTTGTTTATTCCTGGTAGGTCCTCAAAGGATTTTGCCTGCACAGGTTTGGTGACCAAGAAGATTTGGCTAGTACTCGGTGACCATGCGTTTCTTTGCCATCTCGTTTTTTTTTCTCCCTCAATCAAAAAAAGCAACAAAAAAACGGACTTCAAAAATAACGTGAGAAACGGTACTCAAAAGCACTTCTTCCTCATTGCTGAGTTTCAGGAAAAAAAAGGAAGGAAAAAACTAATGCAGGAAGAGTCATGAACATCACTAATCTTTCTCCTCTCCAGAATCACCCTTCAAAGAACAACAAAAAAAGAAAGACACTTCTCTTGCCTTATTAAAAACCTTGATTTTTTGTGAAATTTTTGTTTTCTTTTACATTTTTCGCCAAAAAAAAAAGAAGGAAAAAAAAGGCAGCGACTTCCCGTCTGACTTGCTCGCTCGCTCCCTTCCTTCATTTCTTCTTGTCCTTCTGCTTCTTGTCAGGCTTGCGGGTCTGCTCGTCGGCGGTGGCCAAGCTGCGTGGCACCACGAGCACGCTGCCGTCGGGGCCGTACTGGAGCGCGTACTCGCTGGCCGGGTACGGCCGCCCGTGCTCGTCCCGCAGCTGGGAGAACACTTCCTGGTAGAGGCTCTGCACCTTGAGCTTCATCTGGCGAATGGAACGCAGGAACTCCATCTTCTCCTTGAGCAGACGCGCCTTGTCGCGACGCAGGTCCTGGACGCCCTGCTCCAGGTTGAGGATGGTGTCCAGCTTGCGCTTGCGGCAGTTCTGGGCGGCCATCTTGTTCTTGCCACGCCGGCGGATGTCGCGGATGAGAGCCAGTTGAGCCTCGCTCAGGTGGTGCTTGGCCAGGAGCTCGTTGAACTCCTCCACCGGTAGGTTGATGATCTTTTCGTTGGAGAAGGGGATCTTCATGGCCCGGGCTCGGCGCTCGTCGCGGCTCGAGTGCTTGTCGAGGAAGTCGCGCGGCGGCTGGAGCTTGGACTGGTGGTGGTTGTTGTGGTGGTGGTGGTGGGGGAGCGACTTGTCACGGCTCGCCTTTTTGCCGCTGGACAGCGGCGAGGGGTGGTCGGGGTAGGACGATCCCAGCGGGAGGTTGTACGTGTGGTTGTGATTGACGTTATCCAGCTGGGGCAGGCTGCCGAACTGCGACGGGTCCTGGTAGCTCATGCGGCACAGCTTGCTGTACTCGGGCTGGTAGCCGCCCACGGCGCCTTCCTCCATCTCGGCGACGGCCGCCTCCGAGTCAGTGCTGTAGCCCACGGCGCCCTCCTCGGAGAAGGTGGCCGACGTGGAGGAGGAAGAGGCCGCCGACGAGCACGAGGTCTCCGAGTTGC
Source organism: Sardinella tawilis (assembly GCA_030264315.1). Lineage (NCBI taxonomy): Eukaryota > Metazoa > Chordata > Actinopteri > Clupeiformes > Clupeidae > Sardinella > Sardinella tawilis. Next base: position 8,462,509 of record JASCQY010000089.1, on the reverse strand, counting down.
TCGGCGACGCCGGGCTGTGGCTGGAGTCCAGCGAGAGGCCCGAGTCGGAGTCCAGCTCGTCCTCCAGCTGGGACGCCTGGGCCTGGCTGAAGCCCTCCTCCATGGCCAGGTCCAGAAGGCTGATCTCGTCCAGCATGGACTCTTCCAGGAGGCTGCTGAAGGGGTCGGCCAGCGCGTGGGCGGACGTCAGGTTGGCAGTGCCGTTGAGCGGCGGCGGTGCGAACAGGCCCGTCAGGTTGGTGGCTCCGAAGGTGGAGTTGACGTTGGAGGAGTTGCTGGAGGACAGCCGGAGCAGCGCCGAGGGCCGCAGCGCCCCAGCGGGGTCCAGCTCAGGGCTGAAGAGGGCCGGGAAGTCCTGGCTGCAGCTGGGGAGGGACGCCTGGTGGAGGCTGACATCTTGGTTGATGAGGTTGGAGCGCGAAGGGTCGAAAGCGCCCATGGAGCCTGATCTGCCGCTGCTGCTGCTGCCCACTGAAGCCTGACTGCTACTGAAGGAGCCCTCAGCTGTGCTGTTCACTTCCATGTCCTTCACAGAGACAGAGAGAGAGAGAGAAAACCAGATCAGGTTACCCAACACTAATGTAATGCCATCATTCCCTAAACAGTTTTTACGTCTTGTCTCATACAGACTCAAGCGACCTTGAACTTTGACCTATGATGTTCCAAATCTAATCATTTCCTCCTATGAGTTGGGTGTGGCAGAGCTGAACCAGAAGCTAATCACCATAACCAGAAGCTAATCACAGGCTGTGTGGTGATCATACTGGTTCAAAATGGCTGCCGCACATTGCCATATGCGCACACACACACACTGATGTGATTGGGGCGAGTTGATAAAACACTAGCATAAAGTATATCAATGTGACTTACTGCTGGTGTAAAAGGAGAAATCAAGTGTTAATCAAATCAATAGTCCATTGGTTGGATGTTGGCATGAGCTGTCTGTAGGTATGAGAATAAGAGAATTTGGTACAATGTACACCAAATAGCAAAACCGCAGCAAAGTTGCACCAAATTCTCTTGTTCACATACCTACCCACAGCTTTCAGCAATGTCAAACAGGACTTTTGCCTCATTGTCACAGGATTTCTCATTAGATGTGTTTGATATGTAACTGATAAGGGATAGCTGGTAAGTTTGATAAGGGACTGACCTGCAGTTCCATAATGGCCATGATATCCTGCCACTGCTGCTCCAGGTCGAGCTGCGGCTCAGCCTGAGGGAGAACTGGAAGCAGGGCCAGACCCTGAGAGGTGGAGGGGGCCTCCTCGCCCGTCTCGCTCAGCTCCGAGGGGCCGGCTGCATTTTGGAACTAGAGGAGGGGAGGAAAGAAAAACGAAAAGATTTACTTTGTTCATTGGAAAACGTCTTTCTCACTCACCACTTAAGCTCAGCTCAAGATTTAGCTCTAAGCGTTTCGATTGTAGTAGTAGTGGGAATGTTTTTTTGCAATCTCACACAACGGGCTCTTCTTTATTTCAATTTGTCTTTTCTTTCTTTCTTTCTTTTTTTTTTTAAAGCCCCGTTGGTCTATGAGGAGTTTACCTCAGACTCTTCTCCGAAGGGGAAGGTGGCCTCCAGAAGCCTGAGGCACTCCTGGAGGGACAGAGAGGTCTGAGCGCCAAGGCTGGGGAGCTGAGAGGAGCAGATAACCCGGGTCAGGTCAGGTCAGCGCACCTCAGCAAGAGATCAAATACTGTACACACCAGATTTGCGTAGCTCGCGTCTCGCCCACTCTCACTTCTCACTGGTGTTTTTCTTTTTCTTTCTTTTTTTTTTTTTTTTTAAGACAGCTGCTTTGTCCTTACGCTAAATAGGCTACTGCAGACTGCCTCACAGAGTTATGTGCAGTGCACCGTACTATGAAATGTAATCCACTGCAGTCAGATGGCTGCCCCACCCAGACATACATACACTGCAGTACAGTCTTATGACTCTTAGGTCTTATGCCATTACTCCATAGTGGTGTGTGTAGGTGTGTGTATGTAGGTGTGTGTCCATACCTGGTCAGGTATGCTCTCGCCAGTCTCCCCGTCTACGGGAGCCAGCGGCTGGTCCTCGCCCAAGTTGAGGCCGTTCCTCCAGCTCTCGGCCAGCTCCTCGCCGCCACTGCTGCTGCCGCTGCCGTCGCTCTGGTTGTCCTTCTCGTCCTCTTTGAGCTTCTCCGCCTCGCTCTCCTTCAGCCGGCTGCTGTAGTTGAACACCTCCCGCCCCGCGCCAAGGTCAATGTCCTGCCTCCACAGGATGTCGATCAGGTCAATGTCCTGCGAATGCAAGTAAAGTAAATAAATAAATGATCGAATGGATGAACGAATGACAGAAAGGATGGATGGATGGATGGATGGATGAAGGCATGCATCAGCCACACCCACATGTGAGGCCATTTCCTGATCCATCTAACACATGGCTTAGTAGGTCATCATAACAAAGGACAGTCTGTCCTTGACGAACAACCAGCCTTCAAAAGGCGTGACTATGGACTGCTCATATGATCATCAACACAAACAAAGCCCACCAGCACTGATGGCTCTTAAGAGATGCCATGAACGGCCAACCAGATTATGTTCCATACAGTGACTAGGAGAACTACTGCATGTGAGGAAGGATCAGCGTTTCCCGTCTATCTAATCAGCCAACAAGACAATAGATCTTTAATGACTTGCTGTACAGGAAAGGCATTTCACATGACCACATATCCTGAAACCTGACCCATTGACCTTGACACTTTTAATTTCTTACACACTTAACGACACACACACAAAATGACAAAGATATCTTAATTGTCAACAAGTAAGTGGGCGGAAACAACGGCAGTGGGTCTGATATTGTATTGTGGTGTGCTGACCCATACCTCCTTGGTGAGGTCGTCGTTGTTGTTGTCCCGGTCGCCTGGCTGCTCCTGGCCGTCCTCCGGGGCCACCGCTCCCAGGCTGTCCTCTCCGCCGTGGCTGTAGGTGGACTCCGATGCTGCGCTGCCCCCCCTCATGGTGGAGGCCTCGGGGTTGTTCACATCCTCCAGGCCCCCGCCATTGTCCAGGGTGATGCTGGGGCTCGACTGGCCGGCAGCCGACACCACCGTCTCCGGGTCGCGGTGCACCAACCAGGCGCTGACCTCGGTGCTTGGCACGCGAAGGTGATCCAGGGAGCGCACCTGGTTCAGCAGCCGGCGTGTGGCGAAGAAGCGGTCCAGGTCCACACTTTTAGGATGGATGCCATAGCCGTCCAGTGTGTTGCGGAGGTTGTGGAACTGCGTCTGGGTGTAGGCCGAGCTGGGGCCCAGGATGATCTCGCGAAGTGGGGGGAGCTGATTGTTCAAGTATGTGTCCACGTCCACCCGCACCCCAATTAGACTCAGTAGGATGGTGAACTGAATCAGGCCCTCTGTGAAGTACTTTTTCAGGTAAAGCATTTCTTAGCAAAGCACCAAAAAAAAAATGAAAGTAAAAATAAAAATAAAACAAAATAAAAAAAAACTCAAGAGTCACACCCGCTGGCCTGCTATGGTAGTTCTTTCGCTTTACAGTACAAATGAGAAAATGAAAGAGAGCATTAAAACATGAGGGACAAAAGACTGCAAAATAATCAACGGGTTTCCCTTATTTGAAATTCTTTTAAAGAGCCAATGTGAGATTCCTGGCAGTATTTATTTTCTATTCTTAATGCACTCCTTCAAAAACTGTCAAAAGACTTGTCCTGTTCCAAAGCCTCTATGTACTCCTCTGGCCAACGATCCTTTACAAGCCTGCAAGAAGGAAACACACAAAAAAATGTTAAGGCACCTAAACAATAACTCCCAGTAATTCAGAATATAGATATGCAATCCTGATTACATATTTTGGGGATTCTGACTGCAATGAAACATTTCACTGAGACATTGCATACTCCGTATGTGACAAGAATATCATTTAAAAAGTGATTAAATGTGTCTCGAATTCGCCAGCTGCTGTCAACTTCACTGTATATTTCCAGTTACATAATGATGTGAGGGAGAATCCAGACCACGTTATTTCTTTATTTGTATAACTAGCCAAACTGTTCGAGTCTTTTCTCGAAAAGCAAATGGTCATTAAAACTTAAGCTGATATAGCATGCTTAACCAGTCACACGATTTCTCCCACCCATCTCTGCTCAGTCCCATCCCGGCTAAAATCTGTCTGAGGTCCAAAATAGATTACACTCTCCTCCGTTTTAAAAACATAGTCTTTCCTGCAAAATATACGATCGTGACGCCACTTAATACAATACCAAAACATGATTCTGGCCTATAAACACTAATTTATCTCACCATTCTAGGACCACAAAGCACGAACACTTGCCAAACAACCAGGAAGTATTGATCCCGCACACTTCCGCTATCGGCACCCAACATCCTCAATAGCAACAAGTGGTGTAACTGTGACTGACAGCCTAAGCGGCCATAGACAACGCAGTAATAGAATTACCCTGTCGGCTTGTTATATATTCCACCCAATAGCAAAATGGAGGGGGCGGACCGTTGCGTGTAAAGCATAGCCTTCACAGACAATAAACGAAGTTTAAATAGCAAATGCAGCGATTATGCTTCTTTGTTGTTAACATTTCTACACCAATTTCATCCCCGGTAAACCAGGGCGCGAGCTTTCGCACCATCTATCCACAGATCATGTCCCAGAATTCGTGGCCACGCTAGCAATCTACTCGTGCAGGCTAACCGGCCGGTTGCGC
>JASCQY010000089.1:8446372-8457705 GCA_030264315.1 Sardinella tawilis | reverse complement strand
AATTTCCACCCAACTAGCTTGCTAGCTACTACCGCTAGTTTAATACAGATGAACATGTTGCAAAGCGCGCATGCGTAAAATTTCTAGGGCGCGAGTTGGGTGAGATCATTGAATGGGGAATCCCAAGCCTTCTTGCAAGCTCAACCTACGCACAAGAAGAAACTATTGTAAACATAATATTTACCCATTGCAAAACAACTCAAATTAAGTAACAACTGTGTTGTTGTTGTGTGAGAACTACTTCCATCATGATGAGCACATTTTAGACATTTTGAACAAAAAGCCTACAAGTTATTAGGCCTATTATTTTTATAAACTGTAGGCTAAACAGGCCAAGAAGACTGGACCCACAGTTAGGTTGTATACTGGTAACCATCAAAGACATAAATGGCATGCCCCAAAAGTTGGCCTAGTTTAATGACAGTACAGAGACCTAAATAGAAGGACTTTGCTTAGTGGACTATTTTGCCTTTAAAGTTGGCTAAAGCTTGGTGAGGCCTTTAACACTCACTTGGAGGTTTTAAATGATCCCATTTTAACCAGAAAGCACAATACATTAGGCAAAACTAACTACTCCAACTACACCAACTGTAATGCATTTTAATTTAGGCCTACCAACTCACAGTATACTCACAGTAGCCTATAATGGTGCAGGCAAACAAGACATGGCTACAAATAGGGGCTTTCATCTACATTGGATTAGGTCATTTTAGGTTATAATGATAGATTATATTTTACTGATATCTTGATTTAGGGGGACTTGCTACATTAACGTTACTCTCTAAACATGTAACATCTATTCGTTTTCATTTATTTTTGGGATATTCCCTGACTTTGTTAAAAAAAAAAAAACAGTACTGCCATTCCCACCACTAGATGGCAGAAGAGCATTGTTTATGTTGTTTATGACTGTGGTTTATAATAATAGCTTACTTAAAATAGTTCCCCCTTTTTTTTTAGGCTGTGGGCCACAGACCGGATAGGGTCATAGTGTACCCCCCAGCCCACCCCACCCCCTTCTCCTTCTTCATCCTCTTCCCACAACAAAACCAACATTTTCCAAAGTACTGGCCATGCTGTATGTTAACATTGAACATTATAAGATACACAACCTGTTTCTGTTTCAGTGAATGGCTGTCTGTTTAAAATCAACAGGATTAAAAGCTATGTATAGGCTACATACATACATACATACATACATTACTTCCACTGAAAAGCATTATGAATATCCCATGGAATAGGAGTAGTTGGGATATGTCTCAGTGCATGTTAAAACACATCAAGAGGGTATAGGGTTTTAGAAAAATATATAGGCCTACCAGTAGCCTAGTTTGTGTTGTTTAACCAGTTTCCCCTAAGGGTATAACCTTAGGCCTCACCTGTCCACCTGTTCTGCCTGTATTGAAGAATGAACCAAGTAACTAAGTAAGTAAGTTTAATTTATATAGGACATTTACACACAGCATGCACTAACCAAAGTGTTGTACAAAGTCAATAAATAAAAGACAAATAGCAATAATACAATATGACCATACAATTGGACCATAAGTCCTGATGCAAAAATGGGAACATTCAATAACAAGGCACACCACATAAACACGGACGTGAGGTTAATGGCGTAGGTGGCAGGAAAAGCCAGGGAATAAAGGTGGGTTTCACGAGTGCACACACTTTTGCACCATGCTCTCAGCATGACCCTTCTGGACCCTATCTGCCATATCTATTCCCATGCATGGGGAGGAGCAATTCATCCTTTAGACTATTTTTTTTTAACCATCAAAAAAGCAGACCCGTGCCCATGCATGTGGTAATTTTGCCATCTCAACATCATCATGTGAAGCACAGTGTTCTATAAGCACAAATCTTATGAGAAGTCTGTTTAAAACGACACAAACAAAAAAAAAAGTTTAAAATATCATGGGTCAGTTGTTCAAAATAGGTCAATCCGGATCAAAGTGATCCAGATTTGGAAATCCAATGGTTTGCTATGTGTAATCCAGGAACACTTTTGAACAACTGGTCCCTGATCTCACTTAGCACAATTTTTATCCAGATTGCACTGTTTTGAACAACTGACCCCATGTTACTAATACAGGGAGGCAGGGGTTCTATTATGTTTAGGGTATGGTAATAGAGGGTATGATTTGAGTGGAAAAATCAACAATCAGTCATAGTAATTATGCAATAACGACGAACTTTTTCTTTCTATGAAAAGCTCCCTTTTCTCAGAAAGAAGTTTTCAAAACACCAGGAATGCACTGCTCACATGGCTGGTTATCAGCTCAGGACACATGAGAAACATAGATGTGGGGCTACTTATGAAAAGTTACAGCAAATCTCACTTAAAGCCATACAGTGTGGTTAATGAAGTTTGAGCTCTCATGAATCAGTCTATTGTAGCCAAGTATTCCATTGGTATTAGGCTATTGGAGACTATTATAAACATAATTGGCTACGTTGCATCATGAATGCACCCATGACCTTGAAGGTCATACGATGATCATCTGTGAATGAAGTTGCCATACATCCATAACCTTCATGCATTACTATCAAATGGTAGGCCTACTTCATCATTATACAAATGATGTGCGTCGGAATGGTCTGGATCATTCCATTAAAGACGAAGGGATAACATACATCTTGCAATCATAATTACTGCATAGTTCCAGCTTCAGAGTCCAACGAGTCCAACATCGCATTTTCAGTTATGGATGAATGAGTTTATGAAGTGATGATCAACAGTGGCATCACGTTTCTAAATTACATCCGAGTTATAAATTATATGTGACTAGTCACAGTTCGTCATGGTAGTAGAGTGTCAAATAGAAGAACCTTGTAGTTTCATGCTTTGGGTAAAAAAAAATAAGAAATGTAATTTAGCCGTGGCACAGATATGTTGCCTATATCACGTTTGGATTCTCCCCTAACATTCAACCCGAGGCAACACGCTCGCTCATCCTGTTGATTGCCTTCCTCCCAATGCATGTTACAGCTTTAAATCTGATCGACACAGACTTGTGCCACGTTACGCTACGGTGCATTTTGTTCAAAATCCGTCCGCTTTAATTTCTCGGTATGGGGACTAAAGAACTGTCTTTCCTAGGAGCGCTGAAGTACTTTTAGAGAAAGAACGACCAATACACTTAGATATCCTCTTTTGATCACAGTTTACTTAAACATAAAAACCCGGCGGATTTGATGAAGAAGCATAGCTAATTTTGCAGAAACGCCGTTTCCATCCGCGCAAATACAATAATGGGAGAGAAATGAGAAGGAAAACAAAAGCGAAGCGAATTCTTGATTACGAAAATGAAGAGGACGAGGAAGAGGACCAAAAACTGGATGCCATATGTGTAAGAAATTACCATTACCAAGTATTTACTGTCTGTCGTAGAGACATTTTTGTCAGTATCTTTATAAATGTTTTTGGACACTGATTGGTATTGCACGAACTAACTGTACAACAGCACGGTCTCCAGAAACGAAGAAAACAAATGTATCCTGCCAAAGAGAAAGCAGAGGAGAATTCATCATCCGCCACGGGGATCCAGAAGTTCAACATTGGGGTTTGAGCTCCTTTTTTTCTTAACCGCGCAAACATATATCTCGGGCTTATTGTTGATGTGAAGGCAACCTCAGTGTAGCCGAAAGCACCCAGAGATGTTCACCTCTGTGCGTGTTGTGAGCCCACCATCATATCCCACTGTAAAGGGGACACAGACAGGGACTATAAGCACCCAAGCGACATAATGTGCGCTTGCATTATAGCGGATCAAGGCAGAGCAGCCATGCCTCACCAGTAGCACCTAATGGTAATGGAGAACAATGGGGCAAAGCATGGCATACTTTGCATGTACAGTATAGCGCATAATTTAGTTGCAGTAAATGTCCTGAAATCTTTGATTAAGTAAACTTTTTAGAATTTAATATCCTTACTGCAAATGATTTTCGATTTTTCCCAAAAGTGTGTCATCAAAGTTTCATTCATTTTTCCCCTAAAGCAGTCTATTTCTTTTAAGAAACTTTGATGCTTATTATCTTACCTTATGATCGGTGTTTTCATGGTGTTGTCATAATGAAATAATCAGTTGTTTGCTATCATTAGGCTTCTGAGTTGGATGGGGCCCCAGCCAATCACTTTACAGATGACAGCTCTTCTCCAGAGGTAAGTAGGGACACCTGTCTGCACCTGCTCTGCAGGTGTATTGGGTGTGGCAGTCATAGTTTGTCACCCTGCTGTTGTGACTTGAGGGGTGTGTGTGCATTGTAATTTGACTAATGAATGTCCACTTGGGTATCTCAGGAAGCCGACTACTTGCAGTCCTACTCGAAGATGGAGCTCATTGCCATGGTACTGTGCATGCAGAGGGAAATGGAGAGCTTGAAAGAGCAGATCCGGTGCCTTACAGGTAGGCATAACGATTTTCAAGTTATGGGGTCATCATTTTTCATTTGCCCCGTGCCCCCGTCGACTGACATCTCCACTGTCTTATAGCCAAATTTTCAAATAGCTTGCGCAAACCTAAATATAAACATTTCCATTTTTTTCTTCTATGTCTTATAATTAACTAAACAGCGTGTGGGAAGCTTGCCAGACATCTTGAGGCCCTGATTGAAAAGACCCAGACGTGGTCAAACAGGGACAGCAAGACCCCTGTCCCCATAGTCCCCAGCATGGCCAGTGTCCCAGTACAGATAGATACCACTGGCCCAGCCTTGCTGACCGCCCCAGCTGTCCTGAATGGACAATGGCCGAAGCAGGAGAGCCCGGCCCAGAAAACACAGGACGTCTCTCAGAGGAACAGACTCTTCACAGAGGTATCATTACGCATTGAGTAGTGTTCTTTCCAGTAGTCAAGTGGTCAGACGTTTAGGGCAGTTGAAAGTGCTATTTAGAGAGGCTGTCTTGTTTAGTGCTTCATTGCTGTTTTTCTCAAGCGTGCACCAATACATTTTATGAGTGAACATGCAAGTATTAATACACAGCTTGAACAATCTATCTTTTCTCTAACACAAATTGAGCAACACTTATTCTGTGGCATGATTTAGCCTGACACCTGTGCTTCTAATATGCACATCCTGTCAGCAAGGACTTGTCTTGGCTTAGTATGAAAGAAATGATTTATTTTTTTTCCTCTATGCCGGCTGTTGTTCTTAGTTTATTACCCCCGAGTTGTTGGAGAGGTGCAACACGGGGACCACGGCTCAGAAGCTGACAAACGACCTGCTACGGGGGCTCTATGAGAGGGACTGCCTGGCCTCGCACTCCATCTCTGGGGTGGTGTACAACAAGAGAGGCCAGCCCAAGCCAGCCCTGCCCACTGAGGAGGTGCAGGCCATCTTGAGTAAGTCTACTGCTCAGTCTTTTTTTTTACGCTCTGTTTCTCTTTTTAATGAAATGATTTTCTGTCTCTGATCAAACACCTTAATATTTTTTTTCCATCGGAATTAAAAGGAGCAGTTTCATTACATGGAAATAAACAGCATTTTCAAACATAATGCAAATCTACATGTGTTTTTTTTTTCAGCTCTGCAATTGTTATGCCCTTTGGGAAACATTAGGTTGAGGAAGTCAGTTAGTGGTTTTCTCCCTGTTAGTGATTTCCCATGCTTCTTTTGCCCCCTTTTCACAGGAACCGTTCAGTACTTCTTTCCTGGGAAGACGGACGCAGAGATCAAGGGCTATATCCGGCAGAAGCTGCAGAACGAGGCGAAACGTCTGAGGAAGAAGCCCTCTCCGTCAGACCACCAGGACTCTAGGGCTCCTAGTCTGACTGGTCTTCGAGCAAGCAGTGTTAACGTGAGTGCTACTGGACAGAGGCTGAGTTCCGATTGATAAATGGTTTTTAGTGTCCCGTGTTCCTAGGTGATAGAGCGAAGAAATGTTCATGTGCCTACACTCTTGCTCGATAGTCACGGTCTGCCTGTGTCTCTTGACCGTGCACGACTGTGATGCTATCGAAGTCTGAGCGATGGTCTCGTGCAGTTAACAAAAGTCTTCATTTTGCATTCACCTTGGCCTCTGGCTGGTGAAAGGCCAGCCAACAGTAGATGTAGAGTTGAATGTCGTCTGTAAAAGGTTTCTTTTTTGATAATATTTTCTATTTAAGAGATTAATAGACATGTAATAAATGTTAAAAGATCGTCGTGTGAATGCCACGTTAGAAGCCCACGGCGGTCACACATACAGTACATTGTATTTTTAATGTATTTCTTGGTCGGCAGTGTACTCTGATGTACTCTCTCTCATGGTCCCGGACAAAAAAAAACAAAAACAAAAAAAAAAACACTAGCTTTATGTTTGTAGTTCTTTTATAATTAAATACCATCAAAACACAAAAAGTCTCAGATTCAGATTTGTCTACTGTATTTTGTCTAATTTTAGTCCTCCAAAACGAAAGGAGAAAAAAAAAAAAGAACCTGATCTGCATAATAAGTCAGGCATTGTCTTCAGTGCATGTGTTTGTCTGTGTGCTTGGGTGAAGGGGGATGAATGGCAGAGGTTCAGCAGGGTGCAGGCTGACTGGGCGACGGAAAAGGAGTGGCTTACAGCACGGGGGGTGTGAGGTGGAGGGTGGGGTGGGGTGGGGTGGGGTGCGTACTGAGGGGGAAACAATGCCGACCGCATGCGCTAATCAATGGCTGGGCCACACAGGCGCGAGTGACAGCAGCAGGGGTGCACGGCCAGTTGTCTTGGCAACCCCAGCCTTCTGGGCCGTCGCCGCGGAGCTGGGTCTCACCCTGGCGAGCGCGAGCGAACATCTGCCCACTGCGGGGATGGAGGGAATTGTGGGAGATGAATTGAGAGAGGGGAGGGTGGTGTGTGAGTGTGTGTGTGTGTGTGTGTGAATGTCTGTGTCTGTGTGTGTGGTGGGGTAAGGATGTGGGTTGAATAATTACCTGCACCGCCCAATGAGAGGGAGAGAATTTGTTTATAATCACCCGTTCCTACGGGTGATTTGACAAATGTCTGGACCTCACTTGCATCATCCTGCTCTCTTGCTCTCTCTCTCTCTCTCTCGCTCTCCTTTCTTCCTGAAAATGGTTTCTGTCACCGAGAGCTGAGCCTGCCTGGTCTGATGGATGACTGGATGAATGGATGAAGATAGAAAAATGAGAAATGGGAGATGGAAGCAAAAAACCAAAGGGATGGGTGTGACAGGCAGCATAAATTAGGGCCCCCCAACAGCGCTGGGAGAGGAACATGGTGTAATTAACAAATCTGTGCAGGTTGAATGTCACCCAGCGCGTAGAAAGCGTGTCCTTTCTACTGTCAGTCAAAGCTGTTTATGACGACAACATGATAGCTGGGTTTCACAAACAGGGGCAGCTATTTGAGCGATTTTGCTGTATTAAAACGAAGATGCTGACAGCATTGAATTTAATCAGTCTAGAATTTAAAAATGATCACAAATCAAGTCTTATTTTATTATTATTATTATTATTATGACCTGAAAAGTTTGTAGGATTTGGATCTTTAATGGGCAGTCTGTTGAGGAAACTTAAAAAAATGCTGCTGATGTGAGTGGTAATGGGTGTGCCTGTGTGTGTGTGTGTGTGTGTGTGTTTTTGTGCGAGAGCGCCGGAGACGTGCTGTGCTACATTAGCTCCTCAATCTTGTGAGTGTAATGTGTTTCTGACGTGTGATTACGCCGCCAGCCCCTGGGGCCAGCCGGGGAGGACACCATGATGGAGTGGCATGGGGGCTGATGGGAGAATTTTTTCTTTCTTTTTTTTTGCCGAATGCCAAAGCGAGGGTGAAAGAGAGGAGTCTATTTTGCAGGCACAGATAAAAAGAAAAAGAGAGACAACCTCTCGGGAATTCAGTGTGGAGACTTGACCTCCACTTGAAATATCACTTGAGGTCAACTATTACTTTAATATGGCTGCCTGTTGGGCCATACCAATTTATTGTTACACCCTGACAGAAGACAAATTGTTCACAGATCAGAACTGAGAAATTTGTAAATTAAACTTGGAGATCTACACATGGAGATAAGACAGACCAGACAAGTAGTAATGGCAACCTTATATGTACAAATCCTTGTGTGTGTGTGTATGTGTGTGTGAGAAAGACAAACAGAGTTAAGTGCTAACAGACACACATTAGCTTTCGTAAGACAGGATTACAAAAATACAAACTGCATTGAACTGGACAAGTTTAACACAACATATCACCAGCTGAATACTAGAATTTCACCTTATTATGACTCATCTATTCGGCCAATGATGGCAAGCATTTCACTGGAAATGGATATGGTTTGTGTACAAGGAGATTTAAGTAGCACTTAAATGGCATGACATGCATTCTGAGAAGAGCCACTTGGTTATGGCCATTCTGTGTTGGATGACCTTAAGATTAAACCACAGCATATTTCCACATACAGTTAAAGCTCTGTACTCTACTCAGTATGTGTGTGTAAGTGTGTGTGTGTGTGTGTGCGCACGCACCGCTCTGTGTGAATCTGAGTGTGTGTGTGTGTGTGTGTGTGTGTGTGTAAACGAGGCAAGCCTGCCGCCCTATCTGCGTGGAGTAATTGCTCGGCGTCATGACCCGCCAGGAGGCATTGGCGTGCCCTGCTCCTTCCTGGCTGCGGCGAGACCACGCGTCCTGACCAGTAATGAGGCGTGTCATTCGAGCGCCGTGCCGTGCCCTGATGAGGAGTCGGGCCATGAATGAGGACACAAGCCCAGGGGCCACTACGTGCCCCCCCACACAACTGCCTATCGGACTGGTCCAGGTAGCTCTGTTTCAATTACACTCATACAGCCCGTACTTGAGGGTGGAGAGCAGGGGCAACGAGCCCAGACGTATGGTCGTCTACAAGCCATAAATGCACCTCTTGCAAATTGAGGTTTGAACATGGTTTAATAATTTAAAGAAAATGGTAAAAAAAGGGACCAAATAAAATTGGTTGATGCTGTGAATGTTTAAGCTTGACCTTGATTAACATTCAAAAAGGTTTTAGTTCAGTGACATTATTATCGGTCTCCCCCCTCTTCCACCACTGACTAATGACCTGTGATTATGAGGAGATCATTGCTCAGGTTTTGTTATGAAATAAGATATTTATTAATATGAAATAACACCGTCTCTGGTCAAATTTGGACACCCATCAGGTTAACCGGCCTGCTGTTGTAGCGCTTTGAAATGTCTGCTTCAATCTGCGGGAGACACACACACACAAAAAAAACAAAACACAAACGTACATGATCAGGCACGAATGCACAAGCCCATAATGTCACACCAGAAAAGCAGCAAATTATCAGCAGGATGCGATCAGGCCACATGCTCGCCAATTATCCCTATAAAATCAATCAAAATGCCTTATTTCTGCCCTACTTCTGATTCGCTGCTTACGATGTCTATCTATTTGTTATTAAAATGAAATACTGCCATACTCGCTGAGTTATCTGAGACTAAACCCCCTCTTGTTGAGCAATCATCTGCTACGCTTCAATATGGCATCACTGGCACTGAAGAAAACTGACTCTTACTTCTGACAAACTATATGAGTAGGAGCCACTTGTCTGATGACTTGTTGCTGATCAACTCAACAGTACATGTTGGGACACTCTAGGCATGACCTTGACATGGATTTAATGACTGCATGACCGATGGCTCTGAATCTGATGCCACAGAGCAGTGGTGGTAGAGGCGAGTTACCAGCTTGCGTAGCTCCTGGACGCGCGCGGCCAGCAGGTCGATGCGCGGCTCCAGTTTGGCCTGCTCCTCCAGCGCCTCCTGTCTCTTCTCGGCCAGGTTGGTCCGCTTCAGCAGCAGGATGTCTGCCTGCTTCAGCTTCTGGCGCAGCATCTCCGACACGCGCTCCACGTACCTGACACACACACACACACACACGCACACACAAGACAAACGCTTTACCGTGAGATTTCTGAGTATAATATTCAAGAAGGTCCCAACTCCAATCAAAGGAATCCCTGCACTTTTGGCGCAGTCTTCAAAAATGACATGACTTTACTGCCACTTGCAGCAGTGAGTAAATGAAATGACTGAAATATGTTACATCAAACGTTACAGTACATAATGTAGTCCATATCAGTGATCCCGTTACATCACCAACCACCATTCGGCCATTTTTACAAAATGACTACCATCCAGCACATTGCTTCTGCCGTTCTCCTGCTCTGCGACGAGAGCAGTCTGGGTAGCCGTGTCGGGTGACGGGTACCTTGGCGAGGCCTGGATCATGAAGAGGTGCTGCATGCGCAGGGAGGTCAGCCGCTCCAGCAGGGAGCGCACCTCCGCCAGCAGGGCCCCCACGCGCGCCGCCGTCTGCGCCTGGATGATGGAGGGCGCCAGCTGGAACTGGCTCATGGAGACCACGTCGCCCTCCACGCTCATCTCGCTCAGCCGCTGACACAGGAACAGCTCCACCTGGGCACACGGCAGAGCACATCGCACGCGCGTCCGACGTGAGACACATTTAGGATATACTGTACCATATCTGCAGCACAAGCAGAGATGGCACAAATGTACGTCCTCGCATGACTATGGATGGCAGTATGTGGATTGGGGATGCAAAAAATGCCTGCATACACATTGTGTGTATATCCTCGTTTCGAAAATGTATGTACAGCAAAATATCCACACACAAAGTCCCAGGCCTTCAAAGACGAATCCCAAACACAGCCCCCAAAAAACACAGACCCACATTAACACACACACAAAAAAAACAATGATTTATCACCTCCATCAATTGTATAAGAATCACTGCCATAAAATTGGGCAATAAGGGAAGGTTGTTCGTGCGGACAGAATTAGGTGGCTGGAAAAAAAGATCTGTCTTCTCAGGCTCCTGTACATAATGGGTTTATCCATGGCTACATTTCATGTCAATAAGACCTTTGAAATTTGAACTCTCTGACTGACTGAAAATCGATGTGGCAAAATCAGATATCATATTGAGGCATGGATTTGGAAAAAGAAAAAAGCAGGAGTGTGTGTGAGCTCTTTGGAAAAACAGTAACTTTGGCTGGTCCACAGCTGCCTTCTGGACCCTTCCTGATAAGGATAAATGTGAATGTGCGGCCTCCATTTTACCTGCAGCGGTCACAACCATATATCTGGTTTACACTGTATATACAGTATGTATTTTGGCTTTTGGCCTTTATTATGACAGACCAATGGACAGAAACAGGAAGTGAGGGAGAGGGAGAGAGAGAGAGAGAGAGAGAGAGAGAGATGGGCTGGGATCGGGAAAATAACTGCAGGTCGGACTCGGCCCCGGGTCCCCATGGACACACGTCTGTTTACAGTACAGGTACAGCAGCTAGCTCTGTCACTCCAATCCACCACCACTTACCTCCAC
>JASCQY010000089.1:8412338-8444838 GCA_030264315.1 Sardinella tawilis | reverse complement strand
GCCAATGCTGTCCCCACCATGGCCATCTGTGCATGTGTGTTTGTGTGTGTGTGTGTGTGTGTGTGACTCTGAGGGCCATTCTATCTGAGCACATTGAAACTGAAGAGCCAAATCAAATCTAAACTCCAGCCAGTGGCATTAACCCCTTAGCACTATTCATTGTCCATTCAGTTGGCCATGGATCACACACACACACACACACATACACACACACACACACACACAAATTAAATATGTGTACATCCAGGACTATGGAGACAAAGTCATCTTCTGTAATACATAGGAATCATCTAAACTGAAATGACAAGTTAATCTTTGATGTTAACACCGACGGTGTTTGTAAAAAGGCCAATCAAAGACTGTTTTTCCTGAGAAAGATGAAGGGATTTAATGTTGACAGTTCACTTAAGATTTAATAGATACTTGAGATCATTTTACCCAGTAGCTGTTGGGCTCCTTAATAAGCGTTATGTCATCTAGTTATCTGTGCATGTATTCACTGATTTTTTTTACATTCTTCTTCTTATTATTGTTGCTTTTTATGTCCATATTTGTATGCATGTTCTATGTTTGATTGTATATTTGCGTTGGCTATTAGCTGTGCATCAAATTGCCCCTTGGGAACAGATTACAGATAATCTAATCTAATCTCTTTGTGCAACTCTAAACACAAGTTGGATTTTGTTTGAAGAAAAACAAATCAGGCAAACTTAACCTTTTAAAATCAACTGACTGCAATGATGCACATAACACAGATCATTAAGTATAAAGACATTCAGACTGTGACAGGGGAAGAAAAACAATGACACCGTGTGGGCTTATCGGGAAGCACTAGTAGATTCATGTCACATCCAATCTAATATGAAATCGAAATATTAAATTAAAACGATCTCAAATGAAATTAAATCATGTGAGGCTATTACTGCCCAACGCTTAATAACCAAATGATGATCTAAAGTGTTCTCCGCACTCACAGTCTGTTCCTGCGTCCACAACTTCAATCTCTATCGGGGCAGCTCCACCGTCTCCCCAGTCAATCCCACCAGCACCTGATTCCTAGCAGGATAAAATAAAGGCAAAAATAAATGTGTGTTAAAGGGGAAAAATACAGATGGGAAAAATGCATCTTAAAGTTGAACACCAAGTTGTACTGTAAGTGTATCGCAAAAGTGTACTGTATGTTCGAAAGTGTCCCGTATGTCCTGATGTCTTACCTCAGCGCCAGGCTCCAGACTGATGCCCCAGTCCACTCCGTCCTCAACTGTGATCCCAAAGTTTGCATCTGATGAGTCTGTTCCTGCACCCAGGTCGCCCCAGTCAATCTGAGGAAAGACAAGGAATTTCAAAATAGAAACACATCTGCGAATATGCACGAACACACAGACACACACACACACACACACACACACACACAAGAAGTGTGTTTGAATTTTTGCACACACACAAAAAGCGTGTTTTCCGGTCATTTTAACAAAAAAAGAACCTTTTGATTTTTTCTCACCACTTCCTCAGTGACGGTGTCAGGTGGAGCCTCCTCCACCATGGGCCTCTCGATGACCGCGGGCTCCTTCCCTGTCCTCCACTCATACACCGTTGTGTTGCCCTTCTGCTGAATAAACTGGAGCATGGGCAGAATTGGCTCCTTCCTGTGACAGCGCAGAGAAGAAAAGAGAATCACGCATACACACACACACACACAAAACACAGAGAAAGAGAGAGTTTGAGAGGTCAAGCCTGGCAACGCTCGTCACATTGATTCACAGCCACTTGAAAAATGATGAAATGAAACTCAAACGACGATGAAAAACACACAGACGTAAACTATGGCTTCACTACCATAGCCATGACTTCCTCCAAGCCGGTGACTTTAAACTACAAAAGTGGTGCCTTCTACTCTGAAAGTCAAGACGCACCAGTCTGAGACGAAATCTGCGAAAGCCTTGTACAGCTGGACAGCCTCATCCAGACAGGCGGCATCCTTCCCAATCTCTCCCACTGTGGTGGGGAGGTCCGACACCAGAGCCTGGAGTTCCCTGGCCACATTATCCCCCTGAGGGACACACATACACACATCAGGACAGGACACAGAGTCCATCTATAAGTATGTGTAGGAACATACAGTAAGTGTGTATAGGAGCTTACAGTGTGTACATATTGATGTGTGTGTGTGTGTGTGTGTGTGTGTGTGTGTGTGTGTGTGTGTGTGTGTGTGGATAAGTCATTTGAGCATGGAGCACGGACACAATTTCTGATTATTCAATCTTGCTTTACATGATCCCAAATTAAAAATGATCATGATCATGAACTCTCTTGCAACAGATCACTTGTTGAAGAGGTGTGAACAAACAAACACTCAATGCCATGGTGCAGCACCTACTTCTGCAACACTGAAATGAGTGTTTAAGGGGTGTGTGCATGCCACGATGTCCAGCGTGTCCTCACCGTGATGCCGTACTGTTTGCAGGCAGTGTAGTACTGCTCCTTCATGACGGCCGAGGAGTTCTGGCACTCCACCTCCCGACGGCTCAGCTCCTGCTGCAGCTGCTGGGCTTTGGCCACCTGCTTCCTAAGGGCTGGGCCCTCATAGCTCACACTGCGCACAAGCAGGCTCGACACCTCGGCTACAACACACACACGCGCGCACACACACGCGCGCACGCACGCACACGCACACGCACACACACGCACGCACAAACACACACGCATAAACACGCACACACACACACGCACACACACACACACACACACACACACACACACACGTACACAGCAGTGCAGAGAGGACATGAGACAGTAGTCAATGTGTGCAGTGAAAAAACAGCAATTCAAAATAGTTATCAGGAATCCATACAACAGTAGAATACATGGTAAATTTTCTACATTTGTCTGCAGGCATTCTCTCCACCATTACTTCATTACATCTGCTACAAATGTTTACTCAAGGAAGCTCACCCAAGTAAGCGCTGTCTTTCTCATACAAAGATATGATTTCTTGCCAGTCCTGGTAAAAAATGATTAAGAATACAGAAAGTGTTAGAGGGGGTGATGCTTCACACACTCCAGAAGACATCAATGTGACAAAACATTTGCGCTCACCTTCATCCTCTGAGAGGAATATCGACCAAAAATGTTTTTGGAGGATGCTTCCGTTCCTCTAAGAATTTCTACTATCCTCAGGCAGTTGAAGTAGTGGATGTCTGTAATATCATAAAACACTACAGTTCAGCATGAGTTTGAAATGTAATCTATTTACCCGGTTCACGCCGTCAACGTTCATTATCACACATAGAAGAAGCCTACTCACGCGATCCCGACAGGAGCTGTTTAATCTCCTCATTCTCCGGCATGTCTTGAATGGCTGCATTGATTTTCTCTCGGATCTCCAACATTGCACTTTGCCATTTCAGTGTGCAGTGCCTCCTGTCCACCAACCAGTCTGCAAAAACCAAGTATGAAAACATGCATTACTGTACAGAGCTACTCAAGCTGCATAAAATTGGTAAGTAATTGCTGCTTCAATAATGCATGTCAACACTGCCATGGCTACATGATAATATTTCAACATCCTGCGCATGCATATTCATCATGCCACCGATTCTTCCTATCTAACATCCATGAGTAAGCTGCCCTCATTGATGAAGTATGACAGTTGGACAGAATGAATGACAGTTGACATATGGACGTACCAAGAAGTTTACTGGTTTGGATGTCGATAGGCAAATTTTGAATATTTTTCTGAAAAACAAAGCAAACTGTTATTGCACACTGACAACAGATTAATGCATTAAAACTCGTTCTTGCAACAACTCTTTATCTCACGGTCAATAGCCTATAGCCGTTTATGTGTAGAATAATAATGTTCAAAGTGCTTTACCAATACTATATTAAAGCGACAAATACTCAGATGGATTTCTCCTTACAGCAGCCAGCTGTCAAATGTACAGTATTGCTTCAGCAGTTGCAATGTTAACTTCAAATAGCAACATCATATTGCCTCGCTTGCTTTCAACAAGCTAAAAAAAAATAGACTTCATATATTCTCCGCTCACCCACCTCCATTTTTTCTTCAATTGTATAAAACCATATATAATTGAAAACATTAACTTAACAGATTTTCAGATTTAAACCATGCTAGCCTGTGTGGCTACAGTACGCTTCCATGTTTGACTGTGATGTTTACAGGGAACTGCCACGTCAAATTAGAATAGACCTATCACAGCACGAGGTTAATAGAAGTGGAAAGAACCAATTGAAAAACGCTTTACTGCAGCATCTCCCTTCCCCCTGACTCTTACACTTGCCAGCCAGCAGGAGGCATTCCTGTACCGACAACAAACTGCTGTTGGCTGCACAAGCCTGGCTTTCTTTGTGCTGAGAAGCAGCAGGTGCAACAACATTATTGAGAAAAGAGGCCTATTTTAAGGTGGACACTTTATGCAAACTTTCAGGATAACAGTAGGCTATAAGTGTATAACCCCTGCAGAAGAAAAAAACAACAGCTCTTGCAGGTGCTGTTAGTTGGGTTTTGTTTTGGCTGTAGCCTACTTAGGTTTTTTTTCTTTTCTTTTTTTTAGCAGCTTCTGCTGGTCTTTCCTGGTCTTGCTGGTCAGGCCACCACTTGGACTTGCTGGTGTGACCATCTTAGGAAGCTGGTCATGGTAAGTGTGCTGGTGTATATTGGCCAGCCAAGCTTACATTGATAGTTTAAGATGGTCATACGAAGCTGGACATTGCTGGATTGACCAGTCAACCTCCAACTAAATGACCAGCGTAAACTGGTCCAACCAGCTAAACCAACAAAAAGCTTCGGCAGGTGACCATGATACATATAAACTGGGTTTACCGGCTAAATCATCAAAACTCTCACAAAAACACAGCTTAAATCAGCAAACCATCATAAGCTGGTCAGCCTGTTTTTTTTTTTTTTTTTTTTCAGCAGGGTCTTTTTTCATGTTAATAATTCTCTAGCCCCCTCTTCAAAGTGCGATATCTTAGCTATGAGAGAATAGCCTTAGGACTTCCAAGTTTATGGATTTCTGTGTTTGTTGGGCAGTTTTCACTTTATGGCCGGTGTCAGGTTTTTTTTTAGGCAGGGTTGGACTCAGGTCTGAGATTCTTGACCTGGTGAAACACCTCAATGGCATTCAGTGGAAATTCCCTCCCTTCACCTCAGAGTCAGTCCAATTGGCACTTGGTAGGCCTATGTGAATTTCGTTGAATAGAACACTCATGAGGAATGGTTACTTAAGGATCGACAGCTCCAATAAGGGAAAAACAACAACAACAACAACAACACCATAGACTTGGCTACCTACTTTAAAAACATACAGTCTTGAGACTAATGCAAGATACTTTGTGGCAGGGCTTTTTCTGATGCCAGTGGGCAGGACGCTGTGGGCATTGGACGCCCAGCCAGTGCAGTAGTTACGATCATTTCCTGGATTAATTTCAGCTTTGTTACGGACCTAATGAGCTTAACACAGTCAAGAATTCAACCAAATTCTTTGAAGTCTGACAACCATTGAGATGCTTCTTGCTTCCCTTCTGTGATGGCTCTTTTGGCTCTTGTGTTGTCACAAGTACTCCTGTCTGTTTACTCCTCTGCTTGCTCTTCTGATTATGATTTGTTTTGTGAATATGCGACATTTGCTAATGTGATGTTTCAGAACATAAATCACTATCACCATCATCATAATTGTGAATCATAAAAATCTAGCACTCGAAGTCAGTACCCTGTGATCCTGGCTGTGCAGAAACAGGGAGACTCTTACACATCAGGCAAGTATGCTGAAAAGCTGTTTAAACAGAGCTTATTTATTACACTGACGGCCCTTTTCTTCCACCTTGTTCGGCACAGTGTATCAGAATTTTAATCTTAAGACGCTTAGGGCTTTAAGACTTGGATGGAAAAACAAAGGCTGGAACAGTTAAGGGGCGCCATGGCTAAGGCCCCATCATTTGAATGAATTCAAATGGGCTTGTATCTGAGCCAAGGATGGAACTACAATCTCTGATTTCCCCCATAAATGCAAAACCTGGAGGCCAATATCTTCCTGTTGACCTCTCAAAAACATGTTATTTGTGATGTTTATCATTAAAGCATAGCCTAGTTTGTCTTAAAAAGGCCAGTGGTTAGTCATAGGGTATGTAACACAATAAGGGAAAAAAGGTTTGTAGGTTTGTATCTTTCCAGTCCTGCTAAATTTGTATTTAACCTTGTATTGTATTAAACCTGTGATTCACTAAAATGAGGAAAAGCATTTTCTGTGTAGAGTAGGATAATGGTATTGTGAGGAGACTCTCGATAGGCTCGTGTTTGAAAGTCTTCCCAAAATTGACTCCCATCACTGAACCTGATGCATCTGGTAGGCAATGCCAGCTGTGTTTGTCCTACAGTAGTGTGAGCTGCCATGGCATCTGTACCTCTTTGTTTGAACAAGCCAGCCACCACCCCACCCCCCCACCCCCCTGTCCCTCACTTTTAATTTGCCCACATCACAAGAGAGCAAGAGAGGTCTCAGCAGAATGATAATCCCAGAGAAAACCACTACAATGGAGAGCGTGAGTCGTTTCGTTTGTGCACTTAACTCGAGCACCAATGGTTTTGGTGGTACAGAGCAAGATGATGCAGAATTAATGGGCAGACAGCATACACTTTTAAGTCAGAGTTTAATTTGTTTTCATTGTCATAATACTGTAAATTCCAATGTTACAGACACATTCACAGCTGACTTCGACCTATGTAGAATGTACACATTCTATAAACAACATTGAGAAGTTACACATATGTTGCTCTGACATGACTTATAGAGGCTACAATGTCTTTGCCTTGATATATAAATGTAAAGTAAACATTACACAGCAGTAGGACTGGACAGTCTGGGAAAAGCAAGCGTTCACCCTCCCCTACTGGTCACATGCCTCTGCAATTTACTCAGGTTGCAAGGGGCTGGCCCTCACACTTGCCTTGGGACTGAAACAGTGAGCTTGTGTGACATTGTGTCTGGCCTGAGTGTGTAGTGTGTAGGCGTGTGTGTTTAAGAGAGAGCAGAGAGGGAGAGAGAGAAGGAGAGAGGGAAAGAGCACGCGAGAGAGGGCGAGAGAGAGAGCAAGAGAGAGAGGGAGGGATGCACCTGTGCCCTTGCACCTTACCACTCCGGAGCCAAGGTGAGGGAGTAGTTTAGCCAAACTACAGCAGCACGTAGAACAGAATAGCTCAAGAGATCTGAGGGAAGCTGCAAAGAGCAACATGGTTTTCAGGAGAGAACATAGAATCGGTTGGACCATCGTCTGACACCTGACATTGCCGGGACGCTGCCACGACCGAAGTGAGTCTGACTTTCGAAGAGGACGGAGGAAGCTTCAGCCCAGCTCTTCATTATTTAGGTGAGAACTTTTCTTACCTCTGGGTTGGCTTGGCTTCGACAGGACTCGGGGAATCCCAGTCAGGGCTGACCTTTGGGCAGTGAGGGGCCCCACCTCATCTTGACTCTGTTTAAAAGGATGTCTTAATGTGCGGATTAAATGGCTTTTAATGCCATAGCAACTGCAAATAATGTTAGTTTTATATGTTTTCCCCCCTTTTACTTATTGTTTCTTGTGCTTGTTTGCACTTGATGGCACGATACCAACAGTGAATAAAACTGTACCAGAAATGTGCTCAACTTTGATGAGCCTACAACCCAAACTCTGGAGCAACTCTCAATCAAGCAGTTTTTTTTTATTTCTGTGATTCACTTTCTGTGTGCCATAGGCTATAATTATTTGTTTCAAAATGGAAAGCAACTAGGTATTTGATGTTAGGTAGAATGATAGTGTGAGTTTATGCACACAGTACTTCATGTGCTATGGGAAACTCACTTTATGGATGATTTTATTGATTTTTATGTTTTCTAGTTGATAATTCTTAAATTTCATATCATGGCACTGCACGTCATACAAATTCCTGGCATTTTATTTGACATTATGAATGTGACCGACCAAAATGTAACATTCTATGGAATTGCCCCATACCTGTCTGGAGCTTATTACTAAACGCTGCTGTGGGTCCTGAAGATCATCTGGCTGTGAATTACCATGACAACCATCTTCAATCCCAGATTAGCAAGATTTGAAGAAATCACTGTTACAAAAGGTTTCAGCAAAGAACCCCCCTTCCTTCCCCCCACACAGACACAAACACACACACACCCCTCTGTCTGCCCCTTTCAGTGCAGGCGTACAGTTTTATTACAAGACCAGGATGCCCTTGAGGCCACCCTCCTTCGCCTTGGTCAAACATTGTATCACCGTGAGCCTTTTGAACTTGGTTAGTGATTGCTCAGTTTTTTTTTCTTCTTCTTCAGAGTTAGTGTGGTGTGGCTTTGCTGTGATCTTTCAGGCCCCTTTGCTTGCCCACACAAAACGGAGAACATGGTAACTTATTAAGCACTAACAGGAAGGGCTTTCACCAGATACTCAAGTTTGCCTGAATTTTGCAATAGAAACAAACACTGCAGCCCTAAGATGTTAGAGGCTTTGATCTGTCATCAACATTCATTCGCTAAGGCATCACCAAAGCATATACTGTGTATACCACCAATGTCTGTCATGCGTTATTACAAAGATGAGTAAAATATTCGATAGAAATAGAAATATTCAATAATATTCAATTAAAGACTGTTGGAGTCAAAAGGTTTATGTGTGATTTTATATTCAGCTCAGTCCAAAGTTAAGAGACAGATCAGGTCACAATGGGGATAGAATGGTCTGTTAAGTCTCATAAGGACACAACCTTTTCTTGCGAGGAACACTGAACCTGATCTCTGTAACTTCCAACACCACTAGAACTTGGTCCAATTAAGCAAAGGTGTTGCCCCAGTCTGGTCATTACGCAAGTGCAGGGGAAGACTAGCAGGTGTCGTGTGTGTTGGTGTATTACGCAACTTGGAGATCTTGGAGTACCGTGACTATAGCCTAGAAATCTAGGCACACCACTTATAGTCCGATAACAGCCTGTACAGTATAGGCCTCATTTGCTTCAAAAAACATGCTTCACTGAAAAAAATATTTGCTGAAAAAAAAAACGTGATTTCCTTCATCCATGCAGCCTATACAGCAGTAATAATAATAGCACCACACATTGATTCTAAAGAACTAATGAAACTTTGCAGCTCTCCGGTAATCCCTGCAGTAGCTGGAGGGAAAGTATGCAACAAAGTGAATAATCCCTGTGGATATGCTCACTTAACATAGCATTCGCCACAGAGTGTACAGTATATAAATCCACTTCAGGAAAAGGAGCATTTTGTTCTAAGGGTGTGCTCCTTCCCACCCTATCTCTTTGATTTGTGGGATGCCTATAAAAGATGCACGCCTTAAACTGTTTCGCCTGTATATCATTTTCCCCCACCCTGAAAGATAAAACACTTGGTTGCTATTGAAGCCACAGATAGTCTGTTGTGTGCGCAAGCATCCTAAATGAACAAATGTTCTCGTGGGAGAGGTTGCCAGGTGACACTATGACACACCCATCCCTAGCCTGCTGCTCTGATAGAGAGGGGAAGGCAAAACAATGTGCGAGGGTGTGCTTTTAGGTTTGTGGGTGTGTGTTTGTGTCCATCACCTGCTGTTTGCCTTAGCTAATGGTACAGACAGATATGGATTTCAGCTGGTATACTAACAAATGTGACTCACCATCACTCTGTCCAGCCTAGGACAAGTAAAGACAAGGCCGTAAAAGTATGACTTGTTTAGAGTAATCTTTTTAATGTGCTTTTGCTCACACTGGATCCCAGTGGGCTGACAGCGGATACACTGGTGATTCTCATGAATTTTTCAGTTGAGGCTTTGGGGTTGGGTGACCTCCTCCATTTCCTTTTTCAGTCGCTGAGATCAAGAGAGTGACAGGGCAGGGGTTGCTCCGGTGGTGGGTCTGTGCAGGGCACATGCCCGCTAGGCTACTCCCAGATCCTAATCTAGAATGTGGATGCTTCTGAATTCAAAACACAGGACAGTTGGGCCCTTCTGAACTGGCCTGGGGGAAGTGGAGCCTAGTTATTTTTTCCAGACTTCTTGATGTTATCTAATCGAGCGTGCCGATTGTCACTTCTCCAGCATGTCAGCAATGACAGCAGCAGCAGCACACCTGTGCTGTGAGAGAGACCCATGATAAAGACTTAGCCATTTGGCATTTTTTTCTGCACAGTTTCAGTACAACAGGGAAAAGACCTCTGGCACGTATTGCACATAATGTCCTCTGTCTGGCCCCTGCATCAGTTAGGTGACTAATTCTGACCATGTGAGTCAGGTAGGCCTAACTCATATAATCTTTAACAAGGTGTTGTAAGCACAAAGCACTGTTAGCATAACGATTTGACTACTGTACTTTTAAAGTGACACGTCGCAGTCAACACACGCACACCCTATAAAACTCTGAGGGAGAACTTTTACTGTGTGAACTTGATGACACATGAAATTTTTCTGTACAACTTTGCTAATAACTGATGGCTTATTTTGTGATGTATGTTCTTAAACTGACACACTGTCTATGCGTCCTTTACAGCCTCAGGTCTCTGTCAGGTGTTAGTTCCTGTGCCTTGTCATGGCCGACCCTGCCTGGTGGAAACTGACCTTCCTGCGCAAGAAGAAGTCTGAGGCCAAAGTCCTTTACGAGATCCCAGCTGAGTTTGCCAGCAACACAGACAACAAGGACGTGTGCTGTGACCCCACAGACAGCCAGTTCAATGCCAGGCTGGAGAAGATTGTGGACAAGTCGGCCACCAAGGGCCGCCACGTCAAGGTCTCCCACTCTGGCAGGTTCAAGGAGAAGAAAAGGATCCGAGCCACTCTGGCTGAAAACCCCAACCTCTTCCCTGAACACAACATGGCAGACGAGAACCATGTGACAGCGACAGACAACTAAAACACCAAAAAATAACAAGACTCATGCTGAGATGCAAAACTCATAAAATGTTTGCCTGAAGTGTCTATGCATTTTTATAAGCATGTGTGGATATGTGTGTGTGTGTGTGTGTGTGTGTGTATACACAGAATGATTGACAGGACTAAAGCTTTATTTACAGGTTTGAAATGAGTTAGAAATTCTATGTGACTGCTCATCATCACCACCCATACTGGAGGACACTGGGTACTCGTCTGGTGCTGTGTCTGCTGTAACACAGGGGAGAGATTCATTTGCATATTAACAAAGGTGGCTTGATTAGCATTCTATTTCTTGATAGCGCAGGACTTTAGACAGATCTTCCCATCAGTTGGGGGGAAATTGCTGCAAGGCTCACAAAGTGCTTGTAATGAGCATTGTCTCGCACATGATGCGAGTGCTGTTTTGCCATGCATAAATGATCACTACTCTGTTGTACTCTTGCAACAACATTCATCCAGGACCCTGTCTAAAGAAACGAAGTGCAGTCTGCGGTGCGGTGCCGTGGCTGTTGATTGCTGTGCTTGATATGTGAACGCTTCAGCGAATGACATGATGATGGCAGGGCTTGTTCAGGTTGCCTTTACGCCAGATCGGTTTTATCTTCAACTGAGATTAGGCTGCTCTCTCTGTATCTGTTTCAGTGATGAGATGATCGCATCATTTGACTGAGGCAGTCAATGAGAAGTAGCCAGGAACCTGTCTATGAAAAGTGGACATATAGACGTAATGTGGTTGACTGAATACACTCCTCTTGGTATCTTAAAGACAGTCTAGTAGGCTATAATTTGTTTGAATTCTTTTTGTAAAGCATTCAAGGAAGACTTTTAATAAAATGAAATGATGCAATGGTGGTAAGTGTTCACATCACATACATCTGGGTGAACTTCTTCATTACTTATTTACAGTGAAAGCAGAGATCATTAGCAGTAGCATAACTCAAGTAGCCGACAGGTGAAATTGTAACTGGAGAAACTTGGACCACAAGGCTCACTGGTCATTGCTGATACTTTTTTTTTTGGCACAGCACTGCCATCTCCTGGACACATGTGGAAAAAACAAGTCTGTAATTCAAGTATGTCTTTATTGTTTAGTTTCCATGTTTTCTTAAATCATACTGCAGCTGCACCCTCGGTGCAGTAGAACAGAATTAATCAACATTTATCTCTCGGGTTCACAAACACACATTTTTGGCATGTAAACATTTACACTGGAATCACTGCAGACAGCCAAGTTTGCTCTAAATACTTCATTGATTAAGTTGTAGGGAAACTTGGCACTTCATAGCACTTAATGTATTCATCGCTATCAGGAAGGTGAATTACACACCTATGAGACAACACAACATAATCACACACACAGAGAGAGTTTGGACTCTTCCATTCTTAAATATATACATGAGAACATATGGTCAAAGGCCCTAAAAGCCAATTCCTTGTACAGTATGAGAGTCAGCCTCACACAGTTTTAAAGGCAGGGAAGCTTGTGCTTTTAAGACGTCTGAGTGCTGACGGTGCTCTGAAATGACATCAGCTCAAAGCAATCACATGTACATGACACAGACTACCTCAGGCTTCGCTCAGTGCAGAATCTTATGTTAGGCCAACCATCTGGCCACCATGAGTAGGTCTCAGTGTTCTATCTGTAAAAATAATTTGTTACATGATTGCTTGTACATTACTCCACAAGTAAAAGAAAAAGACGATGAAAAACATTAAGTCAAGTCATGTCAAGACAGAACACTTCATGACTTACCAGCTACTCAGTACATTAAATGGCTTGAGGTGGATCTGAAATGTCCATGTATTGTCCCTTTCACATCGTTATGAGAAACAGTTTCATATTATCATATTAACATGATGTGTCTGACAAAAATAATGGATGTTTTATCTGATGGTGATTGAAAGGCGGTCTTGTCAATCAAGGTGAAAGCCTTTGATAGACCCAGCCTCCCTCTGCATGGTGCTGCAGGTCCTTCAGTTTTGTCTCTCCCTCTTTCGGTCGGGTGAACACTATACGGTCATGGAGCCTGTTGGTCTGGCCTTGCCAAAACTCAATGTAGTAAGGTTTGACAATGTAGCCCCCCCTAGAGGAAGAGAGGGAGAAAAACATTGAATGCAATCTCTGAACTGGGGCAATGGACTGGAGTACATCCGGTGAACTTTGATTTCCACAGTTCAGGGCACAGGATGTCATAGTTTATGGGTGAGCTAAAGATAGCTGCTTTTGGTAACTTATCTATAATTTATGCAGATTAAGGGTTTTTCAAACACATTACACAAATGGCACAATGTCCTTACTTACCAATAGTCAGGCATTGGGACATCAGTGTCCTTGTATTTCTCCTCTAGTTCAGAATTCTTCTGTCTCAGGTACTGCAGACAAAAAGTCAACATATCCATATAACCTAGTAGAGATTGCTCTCGACACTACAAAACATGAATACAATCTATTTCCACACTGTGAGTCGGTATTACTTTGGATGATAACATCTGTTAAATCCTGATCGACTTCACTTGACTTACTTTAGAGAGATTCATATCTCACCTCTCTGTCAGGTATGGCGGTGCTTTGCCGGCTCACCACAGCGCCGATTTGGCTGCTTTTGGGACGCGAGTGAAAGTAATCACAGGAACTCTGGAAGGGGATTCGCTCCACTTTGCCCTCAATGCGGATCTACAGAGAAATGCCACCACGCCAGTCAGAACGACATGGGCAAAATGAACGAGGATTGAGCTTCATTTAACACCTTCCATGTTATATGCACCCAATCCATTAATGCAATCAATCCAGCAAGTTTTGCAAAAGGCCATGAGGATATACTGAGAAAACATGACATGACTCTTACCTGCCTGTTTAAGGGCTCCCAGTAGAACACGAGGCAGGCATATGGATTGCTTTCCTGAAGACATGAGAACACCACATTGTCAAATACTGATAACATTCACAGCCACCTCAATGGCATCCCATTCTGAATCAACCCAGATCCAAAATTTGAAGTCATTATTGTGTTCTATGCAGTGTGCGTATTCTTTGTACTCACCAGCTCTTGACCTTTGCGGCTCTCATAATTGGTGAAGAATCGGAAGCCGTCATGATTAAAGCCTTTCAGCAGCACCATCCGCGCAGATGGAAGTCCATCTCTGAGGAAAGAAAAAAACAAACTCAGAGAATAGAAAATAACCATAACATAAATTGCTGTTAAGTTTACTGCATCAATGCCGCTGTAATAATTGTGCAATATGGAGAAGACAATTAAGTGATGACTGCTGGGGCTCTCACTTAGTGGCAGTTGCAATGCACATAGCATTAGCCTCTCCAACTTCTGGGCATTTCGTGGCTTGCTCAAACCAGTCACCAAATTGTTTTATAGGGTCCAACGAAACCAGCTGATCCTCTTCAAAACACTGTAAGGTTAAGGTGAAGGGTAGAAAATATTACACTGTAACAATACCTTACATTCATTCACAACATACTACTACTATTATGAGGTGTGATAAAGTTTACTTCTTTATTTTGTAGAGCAGATCCGCTACACTGTACCCTTGCTGATGTGACTGCGTTACGTGCAATATCCGATGAATGTCATCATGACAGTAGCCTAACGTTAGGTCAAGATCACAACCATGCTGGTAGTGTAACATGATATACACTGTACAGTAACATCTTAATTAGTTACAGTGACACTAAAAACCGACAAATTTCAATAGGACAAATCATAGCGACACGACAAGGGTGTACATTTCACCAGTCACGACTTCAGGTTAAGTAAGGTAAATTGGCTAGTTTACACATCAAACGTTACCTGATCGTCTCCCTTGTATTTCTTTCTCATATCACTCAGATCCATGGCACTGTGCGTGTCAGTCGGTTTCGTGCAAAAAAATGAAGAATTTAACTTATGCTTGCAAGGAGTGAGGACGGCATAGGGTTTGCAATATTCCCCTATTTTTACAATGTTCCTCAAAGCAATGACACTCAATGCACGTATCATACTTGGAGTACAGCGCCAAATGTTGCAAAACGTCATGACGTTTTGGCCATTGCGTAAACTGTTATGAAAAGGGAAATCGTTGATGCCACCGCTGAGTTTGGTAACAGTGCGATAAATCCTAAAACGAGCCAAGAAAACGTTTGTATTTTCAATATATATTTCTTATAGACACATGCAATGTATCACTGTTTGGAAGCTGTAACACGTTTAGAGATACTGTAGACATTTAATTTTTTTTAAATCTTGAAAGTGATTAATTTAACAACGCATGGGCTTTCCTTGTTTAGTGATGTCATATCCGGCCATATTTTCAAGATGGCAGCGACCTTGTGCGGCAAACTGTTTTCCAGTCCAGGTAATTACAGTGTCGGTATTATCAAGTTTAAGCAATCATATTAAAACGGTAAAATGTTATTTTTTAAAGGTATGTTTCGTTTTCATAGTTGCTCGCAAGAATGCTGAGCAAGAGTGTTGCTTGTTGATTTGTAAACAGTTAACATGCTACCCCGTTAACATTAACGATAGCATTTCATTGAATGTTAACGTTACTTGCATGTTTTGGTGGATGCGTTTAACTAGGACAAAGTGCTGCAGAAATATGATTTGCAAAAATATTATATGCAAAAATTAATTAAGAAATATAGTAAATTTGTATGTCCAGGAAATTGCACTGGAATCTTGGAGGATGTACCCAATTGACGCGTTAGCTTTAACGATATCTCTTCTTTGTTTCCATAGTATGGCTGCCCCTGACTCAAAGTGTCAGGCATGGGTCCAAAGCTGTCACTCGTCACAGAAAGCCAGTTCACTTCCTCAAACAGAAGCTACTAGCTGTGACAAAATACATCCCCCCAAAGCCTGGACCACCTCCGGGCTCATTGGCACCTCGCCCCAGAAGGACAGAGGAGGTTAGTCAGGGATGGCTGAGGGAAATTAGGTGCTTGTTTACAGCATCAGTACGTTTTCAAGCTGAAATCAGATCATAGAGTGCAACACAATGAATCAGTTAAGCTGTTGCCATTTACAGCTTTTCTAAACCGAATGCATTTATTAAGCCCTGTTATACATGTGCTTTCATAAAGGTATAGGCTCATTTGTATATTTATATAAGGCGAGTTAATCTTATTATTTCTTTTTCTGAACAGGAGAGTGGCTTGATGAAGATTTTGAAGGCTGATCTTGACATTGTGTTCAAGAAAAATAAGATGGTTGCTGTGGCCCAAAACAATTCCTCCAACTCAGAGGACATGTTACTCCTGAAGCACAATCTAAAGAAACACAACATTAGTGTCAGGTTTTTTCCTAACCAGGTAAAACTAGCACCCATTCAACTTTTTTCAAAGACTCCTCTCTGGCTTCCTCATGCATATACTGTATGATATACTGTTAATTTTCTTTTCAAGGCAGAGCATTCAGAAGATTTCGAAATATTATGATCCGACCTTTCAACAGGGATTCCATGCTGAAAGTGGTTCTCTGACTACTGATGAAATGCCATGTATTTTCATTATATAAATGAATGTAAAACAAACATTTTGTTTGTATTCAGCTGTGGATCTAGAGCTAACAAAACACAGTGTCAGATCCATAACACTGGAAATTCCTAGTGACAAGGGTGCTGTATTGATGGCTTTTGAAAACACTGTTATCCCTTTGTGGAACCAGCAGATTGCTTCCTTTTCAAAATTGGTACTGAGGGCAGTTTGGTATCATAGAGAAATGATGACCCTCTCAGGACAAAAACACATTCAGGGAATGCATGAACTCAATGTCATGCTGCAAAAACTCTATGTTCAAACTTATTTCCAAAAATGGTACTAAGATATACCCTGGAATAGGTACAGAAAATCATGTAGGAGCAAAGCCATCTCATTTGAAATAATGTGTCTGCCAACGCGTTATTTTACACAAAATAGCCAACAATTCATCTTAGATGACTTCAAGAAACAAAAGGACTAAGAGTTTATGAATGTCATTATACAGTAACACTTTTTGATTTCAGTTCCCCCAAAAAATTTCATTAATTGTTTTTAAAAAAAATTCTGATTTTTTTGCCTGTCTTTTGCATGATATTTTGTCAGGTTGCCAGAGCTTATTTACCGGGAAGTCCATATGAAAATATGGCGCCACTGTTCTTGGGACCAACAGTCCTGTTGGTCAGTGAAGAGCCCAAGGCAAAGCAGATGCTGCTTGCATTGCGAGGCAGCCCTCAGATAGTACTCCTTGGTAAGGACCCCTATTCTTGTATCATTGTGCTTTATTTGAAATTTGATGGGGAAAATGCAAACATGCAAACTCTTAAGAGGTCTGCAGATCTGAGGATTTATTAATTGAACCAAAAACTTCATGTTCTAAAGCTTTGAAAAACTTTAAAAAAAAAAAAAACATTTACATTTTACAAAAAGAAGCAGTTTCAGTGAAAAGCCACTGTCACTCCCCTTACTTAGCATGCTGATAACATCAGATCCCTGTTCTACACTTCATTTTGCACTGTGGATATGGATATTTGGAAGTGAGATTTAGGTGTTGGATCAGCCCTTAACTCATAGCCTGTCTTGATTTATAGCATTCTAGCTGTGCATTCACAACTCCTTCCTCTGTTCGCTGATTACACATCAGGTTTAAATGCCTCCTGATACAACAAGCTCAATCGCGTAAAATCCAGACTAGTAATATATTGAGAAGATAATCAAGCAGAAGGCATGGCCGTGCTACCCCTGACTATGAGCCTTGAGGGATTTTCTTGAGATTTTCACCTGTAATAAATTGAGTAGAATTTGGGCATATGGGTAAAGCTGAAGACCAGTGTCATCTCATGTTCTTCGGAATGCAATATATCAGGAACAACTCAAAACATTTCCTCTGATTTAGCACGTTTACGTCCCAACAATATGTAGGGGTTGCCGCAATGTGACTCATCTCTGCCTGTGTCCTTCCACAGGGGCCTGCATAGAGAACACGTTGCTGTCCCGGCAGGGCATCCTGGCCTACTCCAAGCTGCCCACCATGATCACCACGCAGGGCGAGCTGGTGGGCAGCCTGACCCTGATGACTTCCCAGACGGCGTCCATGCTGGATCGGCACCCGGCCCACCTGAGCGCCCTGCTGCAGCAGTACGTCAAGCAGCAGAGCCCGGAGGGCAGTGCAGAGGAGGCCCCCGCACCGCCGACGGAGACGGCGTGATTGGGATCACATCTTCTTCCATTCTTCCTCCTCCTCCTCCTCCTCCCATCCACAGCCTCCTGTGCAGACACAGAGAGGGAGAAGAAAGAGGGGGAGTGAGGGAGTAAGAGTGATAAGACTGAGACGGGGAGAGTTTGCAGAGGGGGCTTTGCAATCATGCCACCAGGTTTGGCTGACTGGACTTGGACCTTACTCATTGTAGGCTACCATAACAACTGTGCGGCGTTCAGTGTCAAGAAAAGATTGTTGTCAATTGTTAAAAAATTTAATTTAAAACAAATGTCTAAGTTCAAACAAATATTTGTCCGTCTTTATTCTAGTTTGCATTTTCAGCTTCACAAAATGTTTCAAATTTAATACAGTATATGACTCTTGGTTTTGGATTCTAACATGATGCGTGCACACAGGGAATATTATCTCTAATATCCAAAACCTCTAGAATGCCAATGTGATGTAAGCGATGGATCCAACCGGAAATATTTACTGGGGTACATTGCGTCAGCAGCAGTTTTTTTCTCAACAGAATCCCTGTGCCATATGATTTTCATCTTCTAAAAGTCAGGCATGCACCACAGTGCAGCCAAAATAAACACTAGTGGTCTCACGGCTCCAGATTAGCAGTAATCTCAGGATTACACCACGCTAATCTGGGTCAGTTAGTCTATTACTGCAGCTATTCTGGGTCTGAGTGAGAAATTGTCGTGTTCAACTTCATTTTCTACCTACAGGAGGAAAACAACAATATAAATTATCTGCTAAAAGTATCTTAAGCCTATTTTTGTCAGGGTAATAAATACATATATTTGAAGAAGTAAATGACTGTAAAACATTTTTACTTTAGATCACAAATCATGTCACACATTTCAAATGACAGTGCATTATTTCTAGCCCCCCAAAAAAGCATTTTGCTGCTTTGAGCTGTGTTTAGCAGAATATTGTGTGGCATTTTTCTGTGGAGCTCCACTGGCTGTGACAGGCATTGACCTGAGGTATATATAAACCTCCCGGTGGCACCTCCTCTCTCGTCTGGCAAGAGACGTTCTGTGTACGCCTGTAATTCCAATAAGTCACTAATGCGGATAATGACCAAGCTGCACTGTCCAAAGCACTTGTGATGGATTTGGGGGTTGATCACTAGTTGTGAGAGGACAGTGGTAGGTTTTTCTCAGACACGGGATATTATTTGTTTTGGATACTTTTACACAGCTTGTGACATCCAAACTGGCAAATGGGGAAAGGGTGCATGCTCTTTGAGAAATATTTTGGCTTTTCCGCACGTTATCATCCCTGTGGAGGACATAGCAGTTTGAGGTGAGCATGAATGCTAAAATCTTTCCAGCTAACTATGCTTCACACTCTTACTCTGGTCCAAATGATTGAGAGTAACAGAGTCTTGTACGAATGAATGTCTGGTACTAGTTGTTATATTTGTTTTAGAATGTTTGTTTTAACGGAATTGCCATACAGATGAAGCTTGCAATTCTACACTTAGCTGGTGTAGTTGTTTTGAAGGAAATAAGTGAGACCTGGAAATGGCATGGCTGCTGTCACCTTCTATGCCTTCATTAATAGGTTATTAACTTAAAGTGTTTCCTTAGCTGGTTTGTACCTGTAAGGTCTGACTGTACAATACTATTTGATAATAGTATTTTTTAGGGTACTTCAGACAGGAGACCAGACCACACTCAGATGTAGATGTTATGTTTTGGTTGCCACTGAGAAGTGTCTGTTGCTTCCATGTAGATGTTGCTGGCATTTGGTTTATGAGGAGTGAGGGAATGGTGTAAAGAGACAGAGAATGAGTAGCACTCAGATGGAGCACAACCATGTCATACTTTTAGTTACAGTCTACAAGGAAACATTGCCCTCTGACAAATTTTCTCTTTCTCTCTCCACTTATTAACATTTATAGACTCTTCTAGACTGCTATTGCCAGTAACTGACTCTGAAAATGTACTGCAGGGATACACATAGAGGGATACAGTGAATCCATGAGCAATACTCCAGGCCTTTTGTGGGCACTGTGAATGATGTCTGAGTGTGACGGCCATCTTGAGAATTTACTGACGTAGGAAGGAGTTACAGCAGCTTTCACTGTTGTGCACAGATGGAAATGCCCTTCACTTAGTGTTGTTGACAATAAGGAACCAAGGTCAGTTACGTGTGGATGCAATCTGCATATGAAACTCAGCATGACAGCTACATGAAGCTGCAGTAGTAAGACAGCACAGTAGGCTACTGCAATTGCCTGATCATTTGTATTTATATGCAATTGCCAAATGTAAACATTGATTTCACAAAAAGGGTAAACTATATGGGAGGTTATACATATTACATATATACATATATGTATGCATACATTCTAGTTTGCCATGAAATCATAATGTGGTACTGATCCACAAAATAATATTTGTAAACTGGTTATAATACATGGGTGTGGGTTTATGCAAAGTTTTTTTTTTCTTCCTTTTTCTGCCAGTGTTTGCATAAAACACTGGCTTGAGGTTTATACACATGGTGGCTTCAGGAAATCACTGTATAAACATTCACAGATTAATTTATGTACTAATTGTACAAATATGTAGCCTTTATTCCAAGTAACACTATGTTATGTGTTTGTTTTGAATCTGCGGTAGGCCTTGACAAAGGCAGGGCAAACCTATGCTGACCCCAGTCTTCCCAGTGGGAGAGAACACAGGCTTTTCCCCTTTATCAGTTTCAGTCATCAGTATATAGCTATGGAAGAAATAGATTTCTTCTCCTGTTATGTTCTTTAGCATTTTCCTTACATTGCTGATAACAGCCTAAGTATTAAGTTTAACTGGAGTAACCTCGAAGTGTGAAGGAATACTCTCAAATGTTACACATTGAGTAAAGGAGCACTGTCACCTCCAAATCCCCTTATCTAGTTTCCGCCATGCTCCTCTTTGGCTGAGGTCAATCCTTCCTCCAACAACTAAGTTTTACATAAGACCAAGAACAAGCAAGGGGGAGTCATTGCTAATAGAAAATGGCCCTGCTGTAAGAAATGAAGTCCCTTAGAACCTTTATAATTTATTAGTGCTTAATAAGGGAACTGTGGGAACCACGTTGTTTTTGGTTCATGGTTTTCATTTAGCAATCCCTGTGATCTTGTTATCATTTGTGTAAAGGCTGCCCAGGAGAGAGGTTGCTAAAAAAGCTCGAATGAAAGCCAATTACAGCGATGACGGTAATCCTGTGCTTCCAAGACATGTGCTCTTACTCTCTCCGTCACTTTGACTCGTAGTTTAATTAATGGGGCTCATGTCAAGACATACACCATGGGGTTGCTCTCACTGCTGCTTTACCTATACGGCACAGCGGATGGCCTGTAGGCCTACATTTAAATACCCTTGAATTGCCTTATTCGCAAAGGGGTTTACTGAATACACCTCTTTTGAGAGCTGCCTGTCGTTTGCAATCTGACTGACATCCTCCTGATCACAAATTTTTATCAGAGGCCTGGCCTTGTGTATTATAGCCATAGGGTATAACATCTAGAAGTACACCATTCAATTTGAATTCACCAAGTTAACTACATTTATGTGGCCTTTTTATTGTCATTCACAGCTTTTATTATGGATCGAGAGTGAATGGATCAATCAGTTTAATGTGACTGAATTACTCGACCACTCCTCTTCTAATAAGACCAGTATTGGACCCGCACTGTAGGCTACGACAACAACAGGCCCCTGTTTCTGAAACAACAGATTGGATGTACCTGGAGAACTCTCTTGTTTGTCAATACAGTACTATGTTTGACAACGTGACCCTATGCGACTTTGTTTGCTTAGCGGTGGGCTGTGACTGGTGGGGGGTTTAGAATTGGCTTCTTGTGCCATAATCTCCTGCTCTTGGCCCGTGTCTGTGAGGTAAAGATCCAGCGCAATCCAGAGGACTCTACAGGGCAGAGTGCCACTAAGGATAGGTTAGATTTGTCACTTGGCTGCGGTTAGGTAACAGGATTTAGAGGAGAGCTCGCACTGGATACGA
Organism: Sardinella tawilis; assembly: GCA_030264315.1. Lineage (NCBI taxonomy): Eukaryota > Metazoa > Chordata > Actinopteri > Clupeiformes > Clupeidae > Sardinella > Sardinella tawilis. Next base: position 8,422,726 of record JASCQY010000089.1, on the reverse strand, counting down.
GGCTCCCTGGAGCCTGTGGTCTTTCCTCAACATCTGCTGCTGCTTTCTTGCTGTCCCGTCACCTCCAAATGTCATGAAATGACACACAATCCTCTTAGGGGCTGATGGGAGATCAAAATATGATCATAGCATGGCTGTTCTACATGTTAATCCTGACTGCAAAGTGTTCAGATGTTAGATTGACATGTAAGCTAAAACTGGTTGGCCTGTGGATTTCTGGGTTAGCGCTCAACCCTGTGTTATAACTGTCAGCAGTGGCAAGACAGATAATTAAATAAATTGATAAATTTGGTCAGTTTAGTAGCCAAGAGACTATTGCACAGAAGAGGCTTAAACATTTAGCCACTTAAGGTCAGTATGGCAATGAGAATGTGCTATATATTCTCTTACCACTCTCAGTCTGATGGATATACTTTATATTACATAACAAATAGGTGATGTAACAAATAATGCATTTTGAATATGAACAAAGTTGTATTATCCTGCGCTTTGATGTCCCTGACCTTCAGATCAAATCCTAAGTCCTTGTATTTGCTGCATTAATGCAGAACATTTTTTGCTGTTCTTTTTCTCTCCCTACCAGACACATCAATCTCTAGTGTTTGTTGCCATGGAGCCCTTTGAGGAGCCAGCCACTCACTAAAGCATAGCCGAGCTGCACGGACCGAGGGAAGAGTAGGAGCATTCATACTGACATGGATCACTATGGGCCGACGCTGGACCGCAGCCAGTCGGTGATGAGCGGCCTGGAGCGGAGCAATGTTGGCTGGCACAAGCCGGCTCACTCGCGGAGCAGTAGCACAGCATCGTCCCGCCACTCGCGACCGGTGAGTAGGCTAGGCTATCTGCCATTCATCCATTTGGACCAATAGCCTGCCCACTCTCTCTGGGGCTGTGCTCTTTCTCTATAGGAAGGCTTAAGCGGGCGTAATGGATAAGGGTTTGGTTGTTTGATTGTAGGCAAAGAACCTGTTGCTCTGCCTAGTATTAACATGCTGAGACAAGTTGTTGGGACGTGGTCCTAATGCAGTGTAGTTGGAACAACTCATCAGCACAGGTGCCACAGATGGAGTGTGTGTGTGTGTGTGCGTGTGTGTGTGTGTGTTTGTGTTGTTGTTGTTGTTGTTTATTGTTGATTGTTGCGTCTCTTGTCCCTGTTATTTGCCCCTTCAAGCACATAAAGGACTGGGAGATCATGGATGACCTGCAGACGGACCTGGGCGCAGGGGAGTCCCTGCAGGACCTGAGCATGCCTGGCATCTGCGAGGGCTACCTGATGAAGAGGAGGAAATGGCCACTCAAGGGCTGGCACAAGGTGAGACACCTGTCCTACAGTATAGCTATAGCCTAAATAGGACTCGCCCATGTGTGCCCCATTGAATATGCCTCTATTAGTTCTCTACCTTAGTTTGAAGGAATTCACTGGCAATCAGGTGTCCATACTAGGTTACCGAATTTAGAGTTAGTAGTATGAACATATGTGCATATAGTTTATGTGAAAACTGCACGGAAGTATTTGAAAAATAAAATAAATGGAAGTAAATTATTATTATTTTTTTTCATTTCAGAGGTATTTTGTCTTGGACAAAGGGATCCTTAGGTATTCCAGAACGCAACAAGAAGTAAGTGCATTTTTTTTACCTCTGATCAATAACACTGCTTTCTGTTAAAAGCAATTAATCTGAGATGACCTTTGACATGTTGGTCTGTTTTCATCAGTATTCCAGAGGCAAGCTAGGTGGTTCCTTAGATGTCAGTCTTGCTGTCATATCCATCAACAAGAAGTCAAAACGAATTGACCTAGATGCCGGCGACAATCTTTATCACATAAAGGTACTTTTGAAATGAAAACTTCAACATTTTAGTTTGGGAAGAACAGAAACAAAATTGCACTGTCAGGACACAGGAGTGCTTTATACCGTTTGTTCTCTCTGCACCTTTCTTCAAGGCTAAGAGTCATGACATGTTCTACATTTGGGTGACCAAACTGAACGCACATCGAGTGTTTAAGAAGAATGAGGCAGCGCACGTCCAGAATGGGTTCCTCCAGGCTCTCTCTCAGGGAACCAGTGGATTGACAGCTCATAGAAATGGAGCAACACATGACATGGTGAGTTTTAAACTGCAATAAAACACAAAAGTCTGACGGAATGAATGAGTTTGAAGCTCCAATGCAGCCTGGCAATCCATGATTGGCCTCTTTTATGTCTGTGTTATTTCTGACCCATTTAGTATACTCGATACTTTTTCACATATACAGTAGGCCTACTGTTCTTGTAAATCGCAAAAACCCATTCTTGTCTTATTGTCATATCACATCATGTAGTGTGTGTGTGGTGTTGTTTTTTTCCTGTATGTTGTTTTAACCTCAGTCTTCTGCACACTATCAGAGCACTTCAGGGTCACATACGGATGAGATGACCCCTCAGGCAGCTGAGCTCCCCATAAACACCTCAGGGGTGAATGGAAAGGTGTCTGCATGGCTACAGCAAACTCAGGACCATAACAGCTGTGCCCAAGGTGTTAACTCTTGCTTTCTTATAGTTATTTATTACATGTACTGTATGTATTGCTAAACATCAGTCTTAACACTGATCTACCATGGAAACATCTCGATGACTTTAACTCTCTAATCTGTGGAATTCTCCAGAACTGAACCGGGTTCAGATGGATATCAGTGAGTTGGCCCGACTCATTCAAAAGCTGCATGCCATGGACTCAGGCCCAGCACTCAACAATGGAGAACTGCAGCGGATCATCAGCGTCCAGGTGTGTGTGTGTGTGTGTGTGTGTGTGTGTGTGTGTGTGAGAGAGAGAGAGAGATAGAGAGAGAGAGCTTCAGTTGACATTCCTTGGCATGAAACTATACTCATGGATTTAAAGTAACAGTAGAGACAACTAAATTTAAATGGTTTGTCTAAGAGTGTGCAGTCGGTGTTGCCTACTCTGGACTGAATTCTGATGTTCTCTGTCTGTCTGTCTATCTGTCTGTCTGGCTTTTCGTCTTTCCCTTGAAGAATCTTTCCCTTGAAAAACCAAAGAAGCGATCGGCAAAGATGTGGGGGCACTCTCGCACTCTTTCCAGAGTTGAGGCACTTGGAATGGTAAGAATAGTGAATTAGAAATTCTGTGCACTTGTATCAAAACTTTGGTTTTATTTTATAAGTGTGTATACTTAAAAACCTTTTAGCTGCTTTAATAAATAGAATAGATTTTGTTGCTTTCATTTTCAGAAGCTTTTAGATAATACAAAATGATGATTGTAGAAATTGAGGAGTAGCTCTATATGTGTTAGCGTGGAATGCTAATTCCACAAGTAACGTAGTGAATTCCTTTTTCACCTGAAGCCATTGCGTGGGATTACTAAATCGGTGAGTGAGCAGCATTTGGTAGCACAATGACCCAGCATTCAGTTAAACAACAAAACCCTGCTGTGCGAATCCATAAAGATAAACAATAGCATACTGTATACAGTATGCCCACAGCAGTGCAGAATCACATTAGGAGGGAGTGCCTCAAATGATCGAACACTATGCAGTCCATGGCAGTCATATTCAATTTGCTCATTTAAATTCTTATCTACTGTATGTAGTGTTTACAAAGTTGATTACACTGTAGTAATGTGTTTAACTCAACTTGCATGAACCTGTTCAAACAGGTGTGTCCATAACGGTTCCATGTCTTAGTGCAACACACCCAGCACTCATAGTTACTGCATGGCTGTATAAACACAATCACCTTTCCAGTCTCACTTCGTCATCATCCAACTGTGATTTGAACCAAGCACTTTTGATTGCACTAGCTGTTCAATGTGCTGTCATTTGATTTAAAGCTGCAGTTTGTTTTTATTAGTGGAATACAAAGATGCAACACAGCTGAAAACAAAATTTTTCAAAAAATATCCTGAGCACGGTGTTTAATTGTTGCAATGTAATATGTTAATGATACAAAATATGTTGATTGATACAGAAATATAAATAAAACATTTATCCATAAGGATCAGTCCAAAACAATGTATTCCCTCAGAAATACAAGGTTTGACAACAGAAACACTGCACCTTTAAATCAAGTTTCATTCTGTGGTAGATGAATTTGATGGACAATTTTTTTTGCCATTATCAAGAACGTAAAGACAATTTAGTATATCTTTGTCCCCTTATCTGTTTGTTCACCTGTCTCTGTCTGTCTATGAATCTGTCTGTTGTTCTGTCTCTCTCTCCCTCAGCTGTCGTCCAGTCAGCTGAACAGTGCGTCCCACCTAGGAACCTCTGTGCCCTCCATCCCAGACTACGTCTACTCTCAGCTGGCTCCTCCCACAGTCGTCTCCCCTGAGGGCAAGAAACTGCACGTGGACATTTGCACAGTGTCCACAAGAGGTAAAACTTTCCCACTCAAAACCTGGAAGAATATAATATAGACCATGAGGCAAACATTAGCCTATGTAATATGTAATAATGCCATCTGTGGCTACTAGCCTCTGGCTAGTAATGATAGAGAAATCAGAAGGCCTAGCATATAAGGCTATTCCCACTTGTGTTTAATGGTTTGTAGACCTCTTTTACTGACGTTGATTCTTTGGCTATCTGTAGTCCATAACTCCCTGAGGTCAGTCCATGAGTCCTTGGCCCAGGAGCGTCAGAAACTACAGGAGGCCTGGAACAACGGAGAGCTCCCTGCCAGCTCCCAGCACATGGCCACCCTGCTCGAGGTGAGGCCGGCTTCATTACAGTCAGCACAAACACACTTTAAAACTTAGCTATTGTCCCATGTTTTAGCCTTAGTTAAGTCCTTGGTCCTTAGAGTGTTTTGTCAAGTGTTCTGTTTAGTAAATCTGACAAATGTTTTGAGGGTAGGAGGTTCACACTGTTTGTCAATAAGTATGTGGCACTTACTACTTTCGGTTTGGAGTCATCGCAGCTTTGCATTCCCTTGCATTGTATTTAATACAGAGTCCACACAAAGTAGAATGGGATATAATGGGAAAGCTAGTTTCATGCTAACTTGAGAGGATATCTGTTCTCTCACATTGTGTTGTTGTGTCTAGGTGTACTTTTACCCTTCAGGCATTACACATACTGTATCCCCTCTATGTGATTTGTGTTTTCCTAAGCTAGACTGTCTATTATCTGTAGGTGTGGTAGTGCGTGTGTGTAATATGTATGTATTGTGTATATGTGTTCAGTTAGAGATGCGGTCTCCCCTTACCCAAATCTACAGTGTGTCAGAGTCGTCAGACTCCTCTGACGAGTCCTACCGTACGGTGCGCCAGAGGAAGGTGTGTCTCTACTCACAGTCCCTAAGTGTTAGTCTGGAGCTAAAGGGGCCATTTTCCTTTCCTTCTCTTTTCTTCACCTTCATGGCCTTCCTCACTCCTCCCTTTTTTTCGCAATTTATTTTTCTTTCTTTTTTTTCCATTGATTACAGAGTATGTGACTGACGTGTATCTTACATGCCAAGATACTGTACATGACAGTAGCTGTCTTACAAAAAGCAAGTTAGTATGTATGTTCAACAGTTTAAACAGCAGTACAAGGTGCGGTTTCATCCTCTATTGGGCATCTAATGTTGGGGACCTTTGGGTCTTACTTTGGGTTTTACTGTATCTCTACCTCAGGGTGTTTCTCTGCTCAAGAGGACTCAGAGTTAGTCATACTGTAGTGTGTGTGTCTTTGTATGTGTGTGTGTGTGTGTGTGTGTGTCTCTTAGCTCTGCCACACCTGTTGGCGGTGTCCTTCAGGTGTTTTCTGTTAGTCTTTGCCTAACTGAGAGGCTGAAGCCGAATGCTCTTAATTAAGACTACAGTAATCTGATGAGCTGGCAAATGCGCACCTCTTACATGGAGCACTCTAAGTCCTCAGGGCTAGAATAAAAGCCTATGTTTGTTTCACGGTGAAATAATGAGAGAGTGAGAGAGTGAGAGAGTGAGTGTGTGAGTGTCTATGTGTGTGAGTGTATACATGTGTGTGTGTTATGTGTGTGTGTGTGTGTGTGTTATGTGTGTGTGCCAGTTGCTGTCAAAGTCCTCTTCTATCTTCTTACACGCTTTCTCTCTTCTGTTGTCTCTTCCATCCGTCTCCGTCTCCCAGCCGGAATCCAGCCGGCGCGCGTCGCACCGGCCTCCCTCTGTGGCGGACTCGGCGGCGGAGTACTTTGACGCCAGCGATGACCTCCTGTGCGGGAGCTCGTCTGAGGGCTCAGAGGAGGGCTCCGGCCTGAGCGACGGCACCAGCAACTCGGAGCCAGAGGAGGGCCACGGTGAGAGAGCCACGCCTGGGACTCAAGACTTGTGTTTAGTTTTCACGTTTAAAGTCTCCAAGACCAACTGTCCGAATGAAATAGATAGCCTAGAAATCTAGACGCACCCTTAGCGGCAGCAAATATTTTTGCCCAGGGGGTTGGTCAAGGATTGCATCATAGGCAAGGCTCCATCCAGCGGTTGGACGAGGGTTAGGTTTGTCGGAGTTGTCGCTGTATCTTTGTGGAGAGTTGTTGGGCGGGTTTAGCAAGATAATGACAGGGCTGTCAGTAGTGGCTAGGGAATAGCGATCGTTTGAATAGGCGTTTTGCATCGATTTGGAGGAGCTATAGATTTGGGCTTTTTTTTTTCACCGCAATGGTGCAACCCTTTGATGTCATAGTCTGGCTTGTCAGGCTATGAAATAGAGTCTCTGTGAGCAAACTTGTCCCTAGATAGTGAGGCTAGAAGCATGGCGTATACAGAAGAACATTGAAACCCCATCAGGTGTATAGGCTTTCCAGTCATGATATGACACTGACAAGTTCTGTTTGTTTATATGTGTTTATAATTAACCATCAATTACTAAATTATACCCTGAAACAAATGTATTATGTTCATATTTGTTGAATTGTGTATTCTATTATTTTCACAAATGTGTAATGCAAGCAATGATTATGAACTTGTATAGATTAAGACATCAGAAAGAAAAATTAATCTCTTTGCTTGTAAGTGCAATGCAACTTTATTTACAGTATGTGGCATATTTTGTACACAAATGTACTTTACATGAATATAATCAATCTATGCAAAGAAAGCAACTACACATAGAAAGAAAGTAAGTACACATATACCTGTCGCATCCTCACAGAGTCGGCCACAAGGAAATACCGCGCCAGCCTTTCCAAAGCCCCAGCCAAGGCCAGCATTGTGCCAAAGACCACGGGCCGCCGCACCACCCTGCCCGCCGTCTGCCCGGACAACAGCCACATCGGCCTCATGTCCATCCTCTACAACAACATCGGCAAGGACCTGTCGCGCATCTCCATGCCGGCGGCGCTCAACGAGCCCATCAACCTGCTGCAGCGGCTCTGTGAGGAGCTGGAGTACTCGGAGCTGCTGGACCAGGCCAACAACACAGCGGACCCCTACGAGAGAATGGTGAGGAGAACCGCAGAGATGTTTGAAACCCACAGTAAAGAGGGGCTAGGAGGGGAGGTGTGCCAATGATGTCTTTGTTTTTATTTTTATTTGTTTGACCTTTTGTTGTCATTACGTATGTAATCATTTCACTTTCATGCATGAAAGTTAAATGCTATTGCATTCATGAGTTTAAGCAGTTTTATTCAAGAAATATTTGATTTTTTAATTATTATTTTATTATTTTGATATTGCCATTTATACAATGATTTGTATATTGGACATTATTTGATAATGTTTGACAATTGTTTTTTAAAATGCAAATGAATATGCACACACCCCTAGCCTTTAGATGGTAGGATACTGGAGAGTAGATTGGATTTGACCCCAACCCTGACCTTAACCCTAACCCCAGGAGAGAGATGGGGAGCAAGGCTAAGAAATGACCTCAAGCCAGACTAGAACTTGGGTCTATGTGGCTACTGTACCCCTGAACCTGGTTTACTAGAAAAACTTGAAATATTATGTAAGTTATTTTTATTATTTATTTATTTTTTTTTTGCAATTCTTTTCTTCAGGTGTACATTGCTGCCTTTGCCATCTCTGGCTATGCCATCGCTACCTTCCGGAACCGCTACAAACCCTTCAACCCAGTCCTCGGAGAGACCTATGAATGTGTACGCGACGACAGGGGCTTCCGCTTCATCAGTGAACAGGTGGGTCGACATGGCTGATTTCAGATCAGGTGTGTGTGCGTGTGTTATAACACATGTACAAATCATTTATAATCATTTATTATCTGTTTCCAGGTCTGCCATCATCCACCTATCTCTGCCTGTCATGCAGAGTCAGAGAACTTTTGCTTTTGGCAAGGTCAGTGCCATGCTGAACTTAGAGATCTTATTTTTTTTTAATAAATAATAATTGAATTATTCACTGGATGTTATTTATAGAGCACTGAAAAAAACATTTCTGACCTTGATGTTATTTTGACTTTTCGTAGACCAGAGATGGAAGAACAAGTTCTGGGGCAAGTCTGTGGAGATCCAGCCAGCTGGAATGGTGAACGTGACTCTTCCAAAGTAAGTGTTCATACTGTATCATGCCATTGTTGCCATGGTGTTAGTTCAGTATGTGGACAAATAGAAAAAAATGCAAACAGAAGAGGCAAAACAGTAGGTGAACAAACATTGCCCTTGATCACCTGCATGCTTTTATCTCTTTTGCGTAGGCATGGTGACCACTACGAGTGGAACAAGGCGGTCACTTGCATCCACAATGTCCTGACCCAGCAGCGCTACCTGGAGCACTATGGTGAGGTCATCATTCGCAACTTGAAGAGCTCCGTGTGCACATGCAAAATCACCTTTGTCAAGGTCAGTGAGAGGACTTCATTTTTCCCATAGTGCAATGAGAATTTTTGTTAAATACTGGAACCCAAAATATATTAATCATATAATACATTAATCATAAAATATTCAGTATTTTTTTTCTGGTCAGTAGCCATTAGCCTACATGTATTGTTTTAGAGTGACTTTGAATTTAAATGAATTTAAAACTTGCTGTGCACAAGTTTGTGTGAATTACTTGTCTCCTAGTAGTTGCATTTGAAGTCCTGAAGCGAACATGTATAACCCCATCTACTGTATATCACAGTTAGTGCGATGACACTGAATGATTAATCTGGGCATGCGCGATCTGTTGCTCTCCCCACCTACAGTCGCGCTACTGGGGCTCGGACGCCAACAAGAATGAGGTGCAGGGCCAGGTGCTGAACCAGAGTGGGAAGGTGGTGCACAGGTTCGGGGGCCTCTGGCATGAGGGCATCTTCTGTGACACCCTCCCCACCCCTCAGTGCCTCTGGAAGCCAAGTAAGCACAGTCTAGTCTCAGCCCTAGACTCAGCGTTATTTATTTACTTTAAAAGCTGCTATGTAGCCTGTGCTCGTTCCGAACTGCACGGCAGCCTGGAGACCATGGCCGAAATTTTCGCATGAATTTGGGAACCAATCACACAACGGGGAGAGATGGCAAGACGATGGGCAAACTTTTGGACAAACAAAACCTGAAATCCTGTACGAGAAAATGTATAGGTGGTCCGCAGTCTAAATCTCTCTTGAGCTTTAGGCTGGTGTTAGCCAGGCTATCCACTCACAATACTATAAGATACCCATGCCCATAATACCAGTCTCCAAAACTGACGGAAATAGCATGTTTCAGTCGACAAGCTGTAGCTAATTTCTCCAAAAGAATAGGCAATCCTTTGGACTTTGACTAATAGGCTAAAAAGTTATTTAGCAACAAAAAAGGTTTTGCGTTTTGACATAGGCCTATGCAACTCAGAGACGTGGATTTTAGCCGTATGACCATCTGGGCATCACAATATTAACTTTTTCTGAAGTGCAGTTTAGCAACTGAAAAATGTCTTCAAACGTGAGCAGAAAGAGCATCAATGGAGTAGTTGTAGCTACATTCTTCATAAGCAAAAAGCTAACTGGTAAAAAACGGACACAGCTAGTAAAATGAGGCTACTCACTTCAGAAATCAGAAACGTCCTCCACTGGATAAACAAAGCTCACAGCGTATTCCAGTTCTTCCTGTAGTGAGGCTTCAGCCAGCTAAATCTTTTGGCAAGGCTTGCTTCTTTGTTTAGCCTACCAGTGTTGTGTAGCCTACCAACATACCTACAGTAGCATCCCCCATGCTCATTGTTTGTTTACACTGGTGAAATGGGCGTGTCGTCACCTTTGGCCAGAAGACTGTACTGAACTGTACCAGGCCATCAGTGAGCAACAAACAGCACATCCGGACGGTTTCGTCATCCTCGCAGGGGATTTTAACCATGCTGATATTAAGACTGTTCTTCCAAAATTTTACCAACATGTCCACTTTCCAACAAGAGGTGACAACACTTTGGACGTCGTTTACACTCAGCAAAAAGGGGCATACAAAGCTACCCCCCTCCCCCACATCGGCGCCTCTGATCACCTCACTGTTATGCTAATGCCAGCATA
>JASCQY010000089.1:8328814-8358656 GCA_030264315.1 Sardinella tawilis | reverse complement strand
ATAGAGCAGCTCACAGTGACGTGTGAGAGAGAGAGAGAGAGAGAGAGAGAGAGAGAGAGAGAGAGAGAGAGAGAGAGAGAGAAAGAGAGCGCAGCTTGGGAGAAGATGAGCGGGTGGTGGTGGTGGTGGTGGGTGGGTGTGGGGAAGAAATGAGATGCCAAACAGGATGGAGCAATCTAGAACATAGCACAGAGGCCAGAGGAAGAGTGCAAATAGCATCTGGACACGTCAGACATCCGTCAAATGATCAAATCATTACTGAAAATACGCTTTGCATGTAAATCAAATAAGCGCAGTTGTGCAAGGGCACGATCATCCCCGAGCCTCTCCCTTCCTCTATGCAGACTCTGTTCATGCTCATGCACCATTTCGTTTTGCGCTTTGCGTTCGTTTTGGACTTGACTATCCAAGGCCTTGGTAGACATCTTACTGTATATGATGCTTTCACTGTCTTAGGTCCCGTAAATGCGACGAGGGCCAGATGGCTGAACTAAAGAGAAACTCAACAGAACCTGAGAACCTGAAGTGAATGATTGTATTTTCACATAGGAGTGGTTGCCAAATCTCACAAATTCCTTATTTGGTAAGTGAGATGCCCGATGCCGACGCCCAACTTTCAGGGAGGTGCGCCAGCTACAGTAGACTTCAATTCACGTTAGACTTCAATTCCCCTGGAACTCTGCTGCCTGTTGCTCTCTTGGTCTCGCAAACATCCTTCACTATCAGAAAAGAGCCAGCCTCTAAATAAGCTGACCAATTTACCAATTAAGTCAATGAGGACTGGCTTAAACCATTTGAGAAGGGTGTCGGACCATACCATTATTCTCCACAGATAACCCCACTATCAAAACCAGTTTGTCAAACACTCACTTCTACATATCATACACACAAATGTTCACACGAAACACAATATTACAAACACAAATACATAAATGTGAATGTGAGTTAAAATGTCCTTTTAAACAGTTAAAATGTCCAAACAAGCTGAGAGGTTCATGAACTGGAGCCACGGGGAAAAGGAGAGGTCTCCTTTTTCACAGGGTTCAACGGAGGTCTGTCTACAACAGGCCTCCTTAAGTAGGCGCATAGCAGCTTTGAACCCTACAACACATCTCCTTATTCTCCTTATGAATCATTGTGGTGTGCCGGTACGTACTTTTGTGGGATACTGTCAGTATAAGTAGTGTAAATAAGTACATAAGTAAATAAATGAATAAATAATAATCCAAATCAAAGTTTGTCAGATACCACATGAAGGAGGAGGATTCTAATCGTGGGATGGTGAACAAAAAAAAAAAACAACACATACAGTGCACCAGTCTGTTTATGGATTTCAAACAACGATATTTCATGAAGTCGTACATTCACCATACTTATGTTTGTTTGCTTTTTTTCTGTGTGTGTGTGTGTGTGTGTGTGTGTGTGTGTGTGTGTGTGTGTGTGAACATGTTTGGATTCTCTGGATTCTCTCGCCCCCACCCCCTTCACTGAGACCAGCAATTACTCCAAGTGGGTAAAATTTAACATACTGTAATCTCAGTCAATTATTCGATTAGGGAACAGGACAAGAGCTTCAAACCCATTGGCCCCATTGATCCCTCAGTAATGAAAGCCACAGGAGCGGGCCACTGCCTTCAGATGACTTCAGATTTACGGCCTGTGGTGAGATGATATTGTTGGCAGACTGCCTAACGTTTTTTTCTGTTTCTTACTCTCTCTCTCTGTCTCTCTCTCTCTCTCTCTCTCTCTTTGTCTGTCTCTCGTTGTTTTTCTTTTTCGCACAAACTGATTTGTGTTTATCAATCGCCCGCTGATTCTTTTCTGTTGAGTCAGTCGATGGCGGACCGATGCACTGAATCTCGGCTCTCATACGCACACAAAGTTAAAGGTGTGAAAGCAGCTCGCGCCGTTTTGGCTGGAGGTGAGAATGATGCACGACACAAGTCTTCCATCACACTTTCTTTCCTCCCGCGCTCTCTCACGCACACACACATGCACACACACACACACACACTCACACACACACTCACACACATTCTCTCTCTCTAACACACACACACACACACATTCTCTCTCTCTAACACACACACACACACACAAATTCACATTCATAGCAGCATAGCCGTACACTTACACACACACTAACACACACACACACACACACACACACACACATAGAGAGCGCAACTGCATTTTTTTGTGTGTTGTAAGAATGAGAAAGAAAGAGCATAGTGGATTGACATGTAAGGTACTTTACAAAGCATCTGCCTGCCTTCTCCCTCTCATTTTCAGAGAAACACAACGCCGTTTTACGTGATATGTGACTATGTGCAGTGCAATTCATTATTGCACATAAGAGGACATCAGTAGTACATACATGCAAAACACATGCCGATTGCTGTTTTGGGGAAGTTGGGAGGCCCTGATTCTTTACCAAGGCTTTTGCTACGCCATGATCATGTCCACTGCTTTTAAATAAGATGCTGCACCCCAAGTTTATCCAAAGTATCCATCTACAAAACCTCCTTCCTCATTTTCAGTGGTTGGTCAATTAAATTTTATGAAGTGGTTTTAAAATAATCTTTTGCCACAATGAGGAAGGGGTTGAGTCTAATATGTTTTTAATTTCATATAGCTGGTTCCTGAATGCATCAGTTCCTCTAACAGACCTTGTTTCTCTCTCTCTCTGGTGTCTTGAATTCTCACGTAGAGCTAATGCTTCTCACCCTGGTTTCCTGTACGCAGGTTGGAGATTGGTCAGCCCAGCATGCTGTGCAAAACAGAGCTGATGAACTGATGTGTCCCTAAAGAGTATAAAACTGCTTGCACGGGAGAATAATCTGCACTATATGAGGCTTAGACTAGAGGGTGAGCAGAGAGTTTGCTACAGATAACAGCTCCACAATCGTTACACGTTCGTCAGTTCGTTTACATTTTTCAGATCATACTGCATCCATGAATTGGATTCAAGCAAGAACTGTTTCAGACTGTTTAAGTGACACTACTCACACTCTATATATGAAGTATCAGAAAATTATTGTACGGTAATTATCAAAGATTAATATTAATTGCCTAGCCTTATTAATTAATCAACTGTAATATATTGCTATTAATGCCTATGTTTGCAATTCATATATGATATAATTACAAAAAAATGATAGGTGCATCCTAAAGTCCTGCAGTTTATCTTGAAATAATGATGAAGTCACAGTGGAGTTAGGGTTTGCAGTACCTCACACTCACCATATCTTCAGTTAAAGGACCTTAATCCACTCTTACTTCATACATTAATTAATTGTGAGCCAATGAGTAGGGAGCTCTATGCAGTGAAATCTTACTGTCAGATAACTGCACATAATGCAAGTGAGTGCAAAGCTGGGCTTAACAAAGTATTTGTTAAGTATTTGATAAAAATGCAAAGTCTTTTTGCTTACTTAACAAATGTGAGAAACACTTTCTATGAACCAAGTATTCATAAAACATTATTAATGCATTCATAAATAGTTCAAATGAATTCACAAAGCTTTATGACTAATGACATTAGTATTAGCCTACTCATAACATTATAATGCTATCATATAAGCCTTTAAAACTTGAAGCGTCACAATAAGCGTCTTTGGCCTTTTGATACAAGTGAAACATACCACTATACTTATAAAACATACTTATTGCTTCTAATAGTGCCTTAGACTGTAGATTTTCATTAAGTCTTCCTCTCACTAATGCATTGAGCGCTTACAGTAGCTGTTCATTATTTGGCATGACGAATTGGACATATAAAAAGACAATTAACAAATTTAAGCTTTACATTTGTAATGCTTTGTGACACTTTGAGCTGTACTGTAAGGGCTTGTAAAATAAAAGTATAATGCCTTATACCCTTTACATTAAGTAAAGGTTTATTGATGTTTCAGTTGTAATGCATTACTGTAATTGTGGACAGGTCCTCTCTACAACCAGATTCGACCTAACGACCTTAGACAAATAGATGTATCTGTCAGTGATTTTTATTTGTATGTCACATTTACAATCAAAAAGGGAGAAAAATTAAAAAGGCATTCTTCTTAGCCTGTCTTTCGCCTGGCCTGGCCAATCTCACATACTAACCACCTTCTGAGAGTCAGAATTAAATGTAAACTTGTTAAGCCCTCCTTTTTTTACCCTAGAGTGAATTCACGCTTCTCATTGGTGGCTGAAATTCTGGGACAGGAAATGCAGTAAATAGGCTGCTTGGCCATGCTGACTTGATCGTGAAATGTTATTCAGCGTCATAGGAAGTATGGGTGAGCCCAGGCTATCATTTTGTCATAGTACCCCAGACAAAAGAGGCAAAAAATGTCCAGACAAATACAACACAGAAAGACTTCCTAAACTCTGGAAGCCTGGAAAGGTCATTTTACTGTAAGCAAAAAATAAAAACAGTGACAGGTGACACTCACTTGATACTGTAGGTCCTTACAATATTTTTTGTGTGTGCATAGAGACTAAAAGCATACCACCATGTCTGTGCAAGTCAATTAATCTATACTGGAAGGTACTGATTAAGTAACATCTTTTAATTGATGATTAAGTAGAGAAAGTGAGAAGGAACCACATAACCCCACAGTGGTTAAAATGATGGTCTTACTACAGCCAATTAGTACCCCAAGCACAATGTCTGCTTACAGTTTACACACACATTCTGGTGAATAATTTTCGCAACCGAGTCAGCTCACACTTTCAGCTGTCAGCGCCATGAATAACGGCAACTAATTAATCCTCGTCAGCGTGGTATTCGATCTGCGCCCTCGTACAACTCCCTTAGTGAACACAAAAACAACATCATACAAAAACGTACTCTAACATCAGACTGTAGCCTACATGGGCGATCTGGCACACGAGAGTGACACACTGAAACCATACTCTGAAGAAAGGGCCTCTCTGCTTGCTGTCACACGTGAGACTCCCTTAAACCATGCGGGTACAACAGCTGGAGTTTCAGGACGGGGGTGTAGTAGTGGGCGTTGGATGCGAGGCTACTAGTGGGGTAGTAGATCATTATATTTCTAATTATGTTAATACTAAGCTTTTCATCCCCACAAAAAAAAAAAAATCCCCACTACACCTCTGGTTTCAGGCACACGATGGCCATTTCACAGGCACTTGCTGTTTCTGAAATGGCATACTGCTCTCTGTACTGCATGTCACAGGAGCTGGGAAGTGTTATTTGAATCAAGAGAATGTGTGCTCCGTGACTTAATTGTCATTGAGTGAAATGATGTCTCTGTTTTGTAAAATTAGTACCGATTTTCTCGGATCTAAGCAATGGTACTTCCCAGGTTGTACTGTATGCAGTTCAGAAACAGCAACTGTTACACACTCCGTGGCATCAAAAACAGGCTGAAGTCATTATTTTATTGTCGAATTATGCAGTCTGATTTTTTACGACTGAACAACTTATGACTCTACTAATTTTTGTAATTTAGCCCCCACTGTCTTACAGTAAAGTAATGTCAGTGTCAGTGCCTGATTTGCTTTGTACAAGCCAAAGGATAGAAGTCAGTAATGGCAGGTTTCAAAGAGCCATGTTGAATGACATGGTAATAAACAACAGTTCATAAGACTCATAGGGATCAAGCATGTGTTACTTTCAGCTCTGTTGTTGCTGGGGTACTGATAGCGAAGTTGCTGGGCAGAATTCTCCATGTTACCATACCAGTGTGCATTGTGTAAGTCATTATTCCTGCTTACTATTGAAGGAGAAATACATTGTGAATCAGTCCATAGCCCTGTTGCTGCAGGTCACCGAGTGCTGATTGTAGGGAGATCAACGTGAATTTTAATACAACATAGTGAACCAGCACCACAACTAAATGGGGCACAGTAACTAAATGGGGCACAGTAACTTTTTTTCAGTTTCATTTTCACTATGCCCAATTCAGTTAACATTAGCTACCGCCTTGTTATTCAGTCTATGTTGTATCACACGTTCGTGTTCTTTTTCTTACCAACAGTGATGGACAGCAGGGTTATGGATTGATTCACACCAGATTTCTCCTTTAAGGTACATTGATTTGTTCCGATTTAAGGTAAAATAGCTAAAATAATTGATTTAACTTAGAAAATTGAATTAGTTATTAATCATTACAGTAAGTGTCATTTACTGTTATGACATGCCTGAGAGAACCAAAGGGAAAAAGCTATGTGAATACTGGAGCTATAATGACCAATTGGAAATTCTGTTTTCTGCCGTGGTGTCTCCATTCACACAGTATTGCAAAAAATTTACCCCAATACAAGATACACCAATTTTCTCTCCTTGTTGCGATTACCCTCAGGGACAAACCCTTCTTTCATGCTACAGGATGTGGATTTACACCTGCAAATGTGCGTTGGAGGTGACACTGTTTAAACCTGTGGTTTTGGAAGCAACAAAGGGGCTTTTTTTTTTTTCAAAAAATTGGGGGATCCATTTTTTTTTGCATTGTGGTCATTTACGAGATTTATTAATAATTCTTTATCCTTTCAAACAGCCAGATGAAATTCCAGGTCCCATACATACTATGGGCCATAATAGGAAAGCCCTGTGTTCACCATCAACAGATTTTGACTCTACAACAACTATTTTTAAGATTATTTAGGGTGCTTTCAGACCTATGGTTTGATTGCTTTAGTCCGCACCAGTCAGAAAAATGTTAGGCCTACAATGTAGCAAACAGACGTGGTTACAGTTTGCTTTCACATACAGTATGCATAGTTTTAAATGAATCAAAATAGACTGCGAAGATCACCAGCACCAGAATCAGACTAATTTTCAGGAAAACGTGCCACTTTTGAAACTATTTCGTCCAATTTGGCTTGGTTGCTTTCACACCAGAGAAACCATAGCAAAGTAGGGCAGATCAAGCAGTCCAAGACCACCCCTTCAGGCAGGTCTCGGACCGGTTGAGTTGGTGCAAGTTGGTAACAAGATTACATTCTCACCAACGCAAACAAACCGAACCAAGGGACCAAACACATTTGGTGCGCGCCAAATGCTGTAGGTGTGAAAGCACCCTAGTGACATCGTGCAGGGCAAACATCTACAAACGAAAATCCTAAGGAATATAGTAGGGGTTGACTTAAATGAGACTTGGTCATGGACTCTTTGTCTCTGTTGTGTTGAAAGCACCCACGTTTGCACGTATAACATGTGTAATAGACTTTGACACATTGTCAGACATGTTGCACATGAAGTTAGACCCCCAAATGTTTACAGTATAACTGTGATGTTTTCCATGGAACAACACATGTGCAGGGTGGGCTTACAGAACTGACTCACAAAAAAAACATTTCCTGTTTTGACAGTTTTGGAGGGATAAAATTGCAATATTTTCCCCCTCAAAAAGACCATCATGGTTTTTTTTTCTCAAAAAGAGAGAAAAGAGTTATTCCAATTCAACTGTTTCAACATACACGGTGCAGATGACATACAATTATTTAATGATAAATAAACGACTATAGAGGCACTTGGACAACATAAGTGCAAGATCCCATTTATTTTTGTAGTATTTACAGAAGAAGAAGAAGAAGAAGAAGAAGAGGAAGAAGAAGAAAATAACGGCTGACAACATGTCCTTGGAGTTGCTGTTGTTATTAAGACATGTGTGTGACTCTCTCCCATGTCGTCTGTGACATTTGACAAGTAATCCCTGTGCAGATTTGCCATGCCCCAAGAAAGCCATATTCACAAAGCTTTGCCCCCTGAGTTATTTAAGACAAAACTATAGGTACAATAGGTAGAGGAAGGTCATCTTACCATAAGAATCAACAGATGAAAATCTAGACAGCCTTCTTGTTTCTTTGTCTTTTTTTAAAAAAAAACAAACAAACAAATGCATCAGTTTGTCAAGCATCAATCATATCAAGATCAAATTTGCCCATATATTAACAAGGAAAAATACATTAAAGAGAAAGAATGAAAGGATTAAATGAATGAAGAAAAGAGAAGAAACTGGAAAGAGATACGGCATTAGCTCTTTAAATAACTCCTGAGACCAGTCTTTGTGAATAGTGCCTGAAACACGTTCAAGCTCTCGTCGATCAGGGCTGGGGATGGACGTGTTGTGGGTACTGTACACCAATACATATTTACACTCACTGTGGACGGCTTGGTGGTTTTCTGTCCATAATATTGTGGCTGATGCTGGTCTGTGTGTTTATTAAGTGATCACATACTCTACACAAAGACTAGTATATGTACCCCCATTTGAATGTACTTACAGCAGGAGAACATGATATGCTTAATTGGTACTTTGCCATCATCATCTGAAGAAAATGGATACTGTATGCGTCTAGTCCTTAATGTTCTCGTTCATAGTTTCTCTTTGGTTGGATCTCTGCAAATTTGCCCCCTCCATTGCAGAGCACAGTAGGGTCTTTACATGGACAAGACTGATCACGGTTCTATGTACAGTTTTGGGCTGGTTTGATAATAGTAACATTTGGTGTTGCGTTGGTTGTTGACTGGTGTGCCTTGGCACATTTTATCTTCTTTTTGAAAGTCCTCAAAACTGTAGTCATGTTGTGTGTGGCCTGACAATGATTCAGGTTTTATTTAGCATTGAAGCTCTCACGATTTTCTCTATTTTCTCTCTCTTGTTCATCATTAATTAGGTCAGGAGCATAGCGTGCCCTAAATATGGCTAGGACCGTCCAGTCAAAAGTGTAAGATACATCTTCCACCACTTCAACAAGGATTACAAGAGGTGGTGTAGGATAGAGCATGTTTGGTGGCAGTATTGGCTTGCTCTCAGTAATAATTGTTATATGATATTGGCACAACGTAACATCGTCAATAAGCATAAAGGAACGCCCTGTTGATTACAAAAGTCTTCTACTTTTTTGTACAATGGAGCTTGCGAACTGTTTGCTTATGATATACATACATTTCCATTTCGACAGTATTTCACACAATAAAATTGACATACATAATGTGTACATATTTATTTGAAATTATAGTTATTAAAAGTTTATTAGAGTATTAAAATGCTTTCAGGCCTTTGTATGGATAAATATTCTCATTTCCACTCTCATTTCACTTGAACATATTCATTTTGCTCTCAACACTTTTCCGAATTAATCAATTGTAATAATTCCTTACGTAACCGTCTGTGTCTAAACCATAGCCTATGATTAGGCGTAAGTACCAATTACGTACATCATATTCATAACAGCATCTCCTTACATTAAAAATATTCGTGGTGATTGATTATCTGTCCTGTTGATGACATAGTTACACAGGATTCTAACAGCTATTGAACATACATGACAGAGACATACACAATGAGGATCTTTTTTTTTTTTTGGTGCTGTTTGTTCACTTCCCCTTCTGTCTCCATACACACTGTCGTTGGAGGTCAAAGGTCAAGGGTCATTTTTTGGAGAGGTCTTTAGGAAGACATACAGTGGAAACAATGAATGAAATATCACATGCAAAATGCTATCAGTATACTGTACTTGTGTCTACTTCCTACGGTACCTCATTCTAGTTGGTAGCTCAAAAAAAGTTACTACAATCCTATGAAACATACGGGAAAATAATTTGGAGACTTTCTCTTTCAAAAAATAAACTATTTGTGTTTTTTTTGCTTCATTGTTGACCCTTTTCTTCAGGTGCAAAAGCAAATGGGGAGGGAATAGTCATGGGTTGGTTAAAGTGCTATGATTTTAAGTAAGTAAGTAAGTACATAAATAAATAAATAGATAGATAGATAAATAACACAATTTTCTTACATAATTCTCCGTCTGTAATTGCAACTATTTCAGCAACTGGATTTACCCAATGTTGGGCTCAATCAAAAGGACAGCATTCACCATAGCAACGATGCCTTGCCCTGCAGGACATCTTTGCGCCTACAATCAGATCACTGACTGGCAACAACTCGCGCCGTTAAGGAGCTGATTCTGGAGGCCCTACCTGATGTTTACTCTCTCTCATGCACACTGGTGGATGAAACCATTTTGTCCCTGTGGTGGGGGTTGGGGTGAGTCATTGTTTTGTTTTTCATTACAAAGAAACACCTTATAGTAAAAAAAAAAAAAAAAGACTACAGTTCATGGGGTTTTAAAGAGTATTCCACACTCAAAGTTGAATAATAAAGTTTTCTGTCAGGGACAAATCAAAATGGGGGCCTTTGCTTCTCACAGTAAATACTGTGCAGTCAGGTAGTCCTTCATAAAGCTTGTGGAAGAAAAACAATAAAGAGCCAACCAAACCAAGCTAATCATGAGCTGCTGCACAGAACCAATGCCGTCCCTGACTGACTACACACCAGTGGAGTTGATTTGGCCACTGATTGAGATAGAGGCTGCCACTGCATGAGAAACCTCATTGAGGAGAGGTGCTGCAGGATTTCAGAGATACACTATCTCTAATGTGTGTGTGTGTGTGTGTGTGTCTCTTTGTGTCTTTGTGTCTATGTTTGCATGTGTGAGTATGTATATGTATGCAGGCACACACACCTGTGTGTGTATATGTGTGTGTGTGTGTATGTGTGTGTGTGTGTGTGTGTGTATGTGTGTGTGTGTGTGTATGTGTATATGTGTGTGCGTGTGTGTGCGTGCGTGTGTGTGTGTGTATGTGTGTGTGTATGTGTGTGTGTGTGAGTATATGTGTGTGTGTGTGTGTGTGTATGTGTGTGTGCGCGTGTGTGTGTATATGTATGTGTGTGTGTGTGTGTGTGTGTGTGTGTGTATATGTGCGTGTGCGTGTGTGTGTGTGCGTGCGTGTGTGTGTGTGTGTGTGTGTGGGAGAACCACACCATGCTGTGGCTTTCAGAGTGATCTTCATCAGAGTCCTCCCACGGCTCACGAGTGTTATTGTGCACTCGCTCAGTTTCCAGGATGCCTGTGCTCAGCCCTCAGTACACTCAACTCCACCACCACCACAACAGCATGATCTCAATCCAGTCTCCAGTGGAGCCGCAGTTACCTCAATTTCTGTCCAAAGGCACCCAGCAAAACACAATTAAACGGCAGGCGACAGGTGTGTGTGTGTGTGTTGCGGGGAAAAGCCATTTTCACAATGATGAAACTGAAAGAGAGAGACAGAGAGATAGAAAGCGAGAGAGAGAGAGAGAGAAAGGGGGTATAATGGGGGAGTGGGAGGAAGGTGGGTCAGATCTTGCTGTTCTCCAGGTGCGAGTCGATGTGCTTGATCAGGGCGTCGTCGGGATAGCCCATGGGGAAGATGAGCTGGCACAGCGGGCAGCTTCGCATGTCGGTCTCCTCCTCGGTCTCCATCCATAGCTGCAAAGTGGGGGGGGGGGGGGGTGAAGAAAAACATCAGTCATCTGTCAGCATGTATGTCAACAGTATGAAGTCAACGTCTGGCTGCAACTAAAGCGGTGTGATTGAAAGACTCCACCGTCTGCTTGAAACGGGGTCATATAATGTATGTTCAGAATGGCGCAGCATGTGTCACTCTAGCAGCACTGAGACTGATTAAAATAAACAGCGTGGGTCTAATAATTGTGGTCAGGAGGTCAAAATAGCGAGACCACTCGTTGAAATGGTTTGAAGTCAGACTATTTGAAACTGCAAAGTTTGGTGAAATTAATGCTGCTGCATTATAAGTGACGGATCAAAGCAGTTCTTTACCGAACTAAACTACACAAAGCAGGATCAAAACAGTGGTTTTTCAAGGACAAAAATGCACAGTCAAAACACAAGCCTGATCAAAGCTGGACGTTTCAAATGCAAAACATTAACTATAAACAGCCAAAGTAGAGAAGAATGGATGAACAGCAGTCACATCATACATAATCAGTGGAAAATACTTGACACAAATGCAAAGGAATGACAGAGGATTCTAGGCTATATTTAATCACTGAAAATAAAGAAAATCCATATTTATCCATTAGTGAATATTCTAATTACTATTCAAGCAAAGGACTTGATCAGACCATAGCGACTCTGTGATTTTGTTTTAGAAAAGATCATATGTGTTTGTATCAATTACTTTGAACTTGTTTTTTTCATGTAAGAAATGGGCCACTCTAGTGGCCAATAGTATGCCACCCTTCGCTGCACAATGTTGCTTAGGCAGCTGCCTAATTAGTCATGAGATAAAAAATCTTGCCCTGTTTATGCTCATTGATGAAGATCCGCATGGATTGAAACATTACCTATTTATTAAGTCAATACAATGTATTTTTTGGAGCTATAATGATCTCCCCTGTGCTTTAGCTGTTCTTACATACAGTACTTTTCTATGAGTTTGCACACACCTCGGTTAAAAGGTATGATTTATGCTGTGTTTGTTCTCCTAGATGTGACATAGGGCTGCTATAAATTAGACCAAAAATCATAATAATTATTATTTAGTTCAATACTCAGATATCACATTCTATGATTCCTTTGATTTGGAGACAAATTTAGTATATTTTGTGTTTTGCTGTTGTTTTTTGAATAGTAAAACTAAAACCACCCTAAAAAGCAACAATAGTAAACAATAGAAACAATAGTGCACAATAAAATAAAACATGGTTAAAATGTACATTTTCACATAAAAAAAGTTAAATGTCTCATCTCATTAAAAGCCCCTCACTCCCAAAAATATCCTTCCAGATTAGCCTTGACCCAATTCTGAGCATTCGTACGTCATATGGTTTTACAAAATACCATTTCGTCAGGAAGATCTGGAAGAACACCTATTGCATCTTATGGATCAAGTGTAAACCTGAGTGTTTTACTAATTTTCTCAAGCAACGATGGTTACGGGAAATGGTACGGTACCAACATTAGTGGGAGGGGCTTTACGAACTACTAAGAATTGCGATGATTTCAGGAAACTCGTCCCAGGTGTGAGTTTCTACGAAAACAAACAAATAACAGCTTTGCTGCTGCTAAACCATGGTGGGTCGATGCGTGGTTCAGCAACAGCACGACTTGACTAACTTTTAAGTGTATATCCAAATCTTTTCCTAAACAGGCCCAGCTTATGTGCAGTGGCTGTGCCTTTGCCATCCCATTCATTCACTAGTCACTGTAGCAACCTCTGTCATAGGCCTTCACCTGCAACACTGGAGGTGAAAGAATGTACTGCACATTTCACATGAAAGTGAAATACTCAGTTGTTGGCATATGAAGGGTAATTCTAGTCAAACTATTGGAGATAACACTGTATGTTGACAGCAGCTATCATCAACAACTGCTCAAGCTGTTGTTCAAGCCACCAAACTTTCCGCCCGTGTTTGCAATCGAGCATTGGAGCCCTTCCTATAACAACACTAAATAGATGAACGACACCTCTACTAAGACCAGACTGTGATTACGATTGAGATTGAGATTGAGATTTGACAATGCTGCTCTCCAGATAAGCTAAGTAAAGACATCACCTTTGTTAAGTACACAGATAATGGGGCTACTTGGTGGAAGTTTTACTTCCGGAGTTACCCACTTCTGAAAATAATCACTATTATTACCATTATGGGACATTCAGAATTACAGTATGTTTCATTGGTTAAAGTTGAGTAATTGCACAGTTCTTAAAGGAATATGCCACCCAAACATGAAATTAAGTCAGTCTCGGTCACCCCCAGGCCTGGACGGATTTTAACTGGGTTTTTTTAAGTCTGGAGGTGACCGAGACTGACTTAATTTCATGTTTGGGTGTCTTATTCCTTCTTCCTTGAGACACTGATTTAAGTTTTGGTGTAAAGGTTTATCACGGCTTGATGGTGGACACTCACGTTGATGGAGGGCCAGGACTGGGCATGCTCCGCATGCAAGTATCCTTGCGGGCAAAGTGTGTTTGGCCGGGCGGGAACAGGAAACGCCGAGCACGAGGCCGGGCCCCTCATGGCCCCTGGGGGAACTGGCGAGACCCCGGTCGCCCCGAGAGTCCGCGCCGGGCTGATGGGGTGCGGGCAGCTCCACTCCTCCTCGTCCTCGGACGACTGCGGCGGCTGCGGAGCGGGGTGCAGCGGCGCCGGCGGCGTGGAGGGCTGTGGCTCAAAGCGCAGGTGCGACACCTCGGCCATCGACAGGCCCAGCTCTCTCGGCGAGTGGCGGGGAGACTCAATTCGCCCGCCTCCCCCGCCACCTGCACCACCACCGCCACCACCCCCACCGCCGCCGCCGCCAACCTCACCCCCACCCATCAGCTGTAAACCCGGGTGCGAGCTTCTCCGCTGGGTCACGATGCGCTGGGCCCCTGGGCTCTGCTGCTGCACCTGCTGTACCTGATGCTGCTGCTGCTGCTGCTGTTGTTGTTGCTGTGGGCCCCCCTGCTTATGGTAGCCCTCGACGTAGGGCCGCGGCTTGGGCAAGGTGGAAACGGGGTCCAGGGTGAAACGCGGCGGCCGCTGGTACGCTGACGGGTCGGCCACCTCCGAGTAGCTCCGTCGGCCCTGGAAGCTGGCGCGGAGGTGCTGCGTGGGGGGCCGGCAGGAGTAGGAGGCCGGCCCGTCGCTGAGCTCCTGGAAGGGGGAGGGGGAGCGGCGGTGCATGTCTGGGGAGAGGCGCTGCAGCACCGGGGATCGTCTCTGGGGCACCGGGGAGTGGCGCTGGGGCACTGGAGAATGGCGCTGTGGGATGGGTGATGGGTGACGCTGGACTGCAGAGAGAGAAAGAGAGAGAGAAAGAGAGAGAGAGAGAAGGGGGGGAAACTTCAAATTTGGGTAGGTATAAAGTACTTAAGTAAGTAGGTAAGTAAAGTGAAAGTGGTGAGTGAAAAGAAACTGCAATGTTTTAATTTATATGGTGACACTGCTACTAATTAATTATTCTAAAATGGATAGTTCTGGTCTTTGATTATGATTGGTTGAATCATAATCCATAATTGTTCGGTGCCGTTATAAAAAATCCACGATATACTGGATACCACAGCTGAGCTCCAACTGCAGTTCATCCTGTATTGCTGCGCCACAGGAAAAGTTAATGAGGGCTGCTCTTGTGCATTACTTGGCAACTATTCAGCAAAAGGAAATATACTTCTTAGCAGAGGAATTGTTAACAATGAATAAATCACTACATTTCTCATTCTCTTTGTTTCATGAAACCATACCAGGTTAGCCATTTTAGAAATGCAATAACCCACTCTAGTCAGTGAGTTATGCTAGCGTTGCCATGGCTAAGGAGGTCTAATGGCACTCTGCTATGTGTCACTTGCACCTACAGTAACAACTCCCCTTACCCTTGGTAAAATCAGTATAACCCACAACCTCTTGTGCCTTTCTCACTTTTAGCCGGGGTTAAACCCAGAAGCATTACAAGCAAGTTAAGAATTTTCCAGTATGGGCCAGGCTTTATTCATTTTGCATTCAGCAACGGCACATGACTTGACTAACTTTTAAGAGTATATTTATGTCCAAATATTTTCCCAAACAGGCCCAGTTTATGTAGCCTGGCCTTAGCCATTCCGTAAGTTCCGCTCGATTTTCATCTTCCTACACGGGATGGTTTAGACCAGGCTACAGTTTATGTGGAGTGGCTGTGTCTTTGCCATCCCATTCATTCACTAGTCACTGTAGCAACCTCTGTCATAGGCCTTCACCTGCAACACTGGAGGTGAAAGAATGTACTGCACATTTCACATGAAAGTGAAATACTCAGTTGTTGGCATATGAAGGGTAATTCTAGTCAAACTATTGGAGATAATACTGTATGTTGACAGCAGCTATCATCAACAACTGCTCAAGCCAGGTTTTATTCATTTTGGACATCATTGGACATCTACATTTTATGCTGGATACACTCCTTATCTTATGCCACTGAAGTGCTGTATCTGGGTTTTCCTTGGTTAGAATTATACAATGTCCCGATTGAAGAAATAATAAGCATTAGACATAGCCGGTATACTGACATACTACAGTATCAAGTACCGTCTCAATAAAGACTGAGATTGTAGGTAAAACATTGCAATTGAGTATAAAAGCCATTCAATGTGGCAAACATTTGATATTTCTAGGGTTTGTATAGTTATGTTAAGGTCTGTGTACACAAACACTTTTATCAATTAATTACTCAATTAGTACTTAGTAAGAAAATTGCACTGATCATCGTTGCACCATATGACTACTCCAGGAAGGAAAGCACCGCTCTGTAATGTATTTGTGCAAAGTAATTGCTTTGATTTTCAAAAGTGCTGGTGCAGTTAATCACCTTTTAATTACGACGCGATTCTCGAGCAATTATGGCACAGGCAGGCAAATAGCTCCCGTTTTCATCCCTGACTGCAGACACTGGAGCTGCTGCAGTGAGTCTGGCCCACATACAGTATATACAGTAGAGGCCATTCGTCTGCCTTTGTGCTTCTCCCTCTCTCTCTCTCTCTCTCTCTCTCTCTCAACACCCCTGAGGCTCAGAGAATTACGGGTTTTGAAGTCTTCCATTTCCTCTTTCTGTTTCCTCTTTTAAGTTCAACTTTTCTTCTTCTTCGAGTTATTGCTACTTTACCCCCTACCTCCACTGTCTGTTCATTTTTTTTTTGCACTGTTTCGGCACACAGACTTCCCCTCACTTTTTTTTCTTCAGTGTACAGACACACTACAATGCCTTAAGTTGATATCCTTCTCTTTCTCACCCGAGCACGAGTAAAATCATTGAAAGGAGGGGGCCATATTCACCTTTTTCCTGCAACAGAATGATAACAATCAGTCTCTAGAGGAAATGAATCTACGAATCAGGTTATGTAATTACTCAGATTACTGATTCTCAAAGGTGAAGATAAATCCATGGTTGTGGTCGTACAGTCAAATGCAGACATTCAAAAGACATCTGGTTTTCCACTACGAGGGTTCTCTGCACTTTCATGACCTTTAATCAACAACTAAATAATAAACACATTTTTTTAAGCAGAAGCACTTACAAGCTTTTGAGCAAAACAATCAGTGTTTATGACATGCCAATAATGACAATAAATGTTAAAGGACATTTTTCTCATGATCATTGACCATTACATCTAATAATCGATGTGTGTGAGCTAGGAAAACATACACATAAACAAATAAAACAATAAAAAACACATCTTGTGAGAATAAACTCATCGTAGCAGTCTGGATTCAAACAAGATCCAAGTTAATGTTACCATTGTTTGTTTATGGAGAAGTTTTAATAAATATTCTTGACTGTCCTTTGCTTTTACTTTTAGCATACTGAATTACTTATGAAATATGCTTTTTAAATAACCATTCCTAGCCAGTTAAGGCATGTGGATAGCCCACCCAACCCTGATGTGTGCTATGCCTAACTCCCTCCACCCTAGGTGTCAACATCCTACAGTACTGTTTGGTCCCACATGGAAGTTTCCAGAAGAACCAAGAACCTCCCTGTCAAAAAAGACAAACTGTCATTCTCTAAAATACACATGATTATTGCACAGATTTGTTGGAGGAAACACTGACATTTCCATGGGGAACACATCTATCTTCACACCGCATACAGTATTTTACACACTTAGCTGGGCTTTTTTTTCCTTTTCTTTGGGCTGGGATTCCCCAGACATAATCCTCTGGGCTAAACTCACACTGTGCAGCTGGGGAATCCCTCCTCAAACAAAACTATTCTACCTCCTCTCACAATATTAACGTGCTGACATGGCACAGTGCCAATAAAAATGGCTTTTCAGGGGGCTCTGAAAAAAAAATATCTCACTCTTGAGTCCATGCCCCATATCTGAGAAAGTACAGTATCTCTAATTGGGGAGTGGATATTGCTGGCAGGTTGGGGAGCAGAAACCACTGAGAGAGAGAGAGAGAGAGAGAGAGAGAGAGAGAGAGATGCAGAGAATGCCATGCCTCTACTAGAAAAGAAAGACTGAGGTGATAGCAGGCATATCTACAGTAGGTGGCATGTACAGTGAAGACTTCTTTTCCCACCTGGGAGAGCAATTAAATGTGAGGAGTTCAAATGCAAAACAATTTCACAAATAGGCTAAAAAATTAAATATATTTTTGTAAGTTCATCACAAATGGACTACGAGGGTCTTCATGTACATCTCAATGCACAACTGAATGTACGCCTACATTTAACACTATTTACTATGTACTATGTGTACAAGACTGTTTTCTGGTTCTCTGCGTTTATTTTTTTTATTTGTGTATGAGTGAGTAAACTGCAAATATGTTGTGCATTGCCAGCACAGTAACACCACAGCATCAGCAGCAGTTTGTGCACTGGACCATTGAGAGGAGACCATCAGGACTCAGGAAGAGGGGGTTTGAATTTAGACTATACCATGATGATGATGATGGTGGTGGTGAAGGCTATGATGATCAGATGTAAAAATGAGCGTACAGAAATATTTTTATATAATTAGTCCAACTCCAGTTGCGATTGTTTCAGCTTGATTTGGTTTTACATGGTAATTATATTAAAATTGCTGTTTGATAGGAATTAATATTTTTTTTAAAATAAAAACAACTTAATTTTTGCATATTTCTGAAAATGGACTTAGAGGGTTTTCAATCTGAACTCTTCAATTCCTAAAGGCTGAGGACTGAAAAAAGGCATCATCTTTAGGATTTCCCATCCAAACGTAGCCTTACCATAAAGTAAATCTGAACTGAAACATGCAGAACCATAATGTTCAACATACTGTATGGGGAAAAAAAGATTTTATTCCAAAATGGACACTGTGATGATGATGATGTTGACCGATGATGATGGCTTGTCGCAAGAGTAGAAGTTCAACCTGCCACCCTGATCATTCCCCATTGTAACTGGCTCATTCATTCATTCCCTCACTGTCCACCTAAAAGCTGGCACAGTATGTGGTGAACATAATGCCTGCCGTGTAAATGTAAGTAGTGGTAGCAGTAGTAGCATTAATATTAGCAGTGTTAGTAGTACTAGTTGTACTAGTGGCAGCAGTGGTAGTACTAGTAATAGTAGTAGTGTTAGTAGTAGTGGTAGCAGTAGTAGTACTAGTAATAGTAGAAGCGGGAAGCAGTGGCATAGCGCAAATGCACGGGGCCCCCCTACAGGAAGCCAAATGGGGCCCTCGCTCCCTTCCCAAAAACAACACAAAAAACACCCCACGCACCCGCACTTAAGGAGCGATGTGTCTTAATATTGCAGCATTCATTACCATTACGTCAACAAACAGTACAACAGTACGACAGTAAAACTTTGATTTGGACTGTGGGGGCCATTTGGACTGTGGGGCCCCTCTGCCTTGTGGGGTCTGCGAGGGTGAACTTTATGCTTCTGAGTAGTAGTAGTAGTAGTAGTAGTAGTATTAGTACTGTAGTAGTAGACTGGTAGTGATGTGGGGGCTCCTACCTGGGCTAGCCTGTTCCTGGGACACCTTCCTCAGGATCTCGGTCTGCTTGGAGCTGAGAGCCTGCAGTCGGCCCAGCTCCTCTGTCAGCTCTGTGTAAGCCAGGGCCAGGTTCACCCTGTAGCACAAACAACACAACACAACACAACAGGCAGATTAACAACCATTTAATGCTAGGACACACAGAATATGTCATGTCTTGAAGAACCTTAGTAGGCTACATAATGTTTACTACGAGAGAACAATAAATTAGCCATGAATAAAGTTTAAGCTTATAGGACAATAAGGTATTAGCATACTGTACAGAGTATACTTTATACGATATAGTGCGTATATACCAGTGCCCTTTTGATCCCTTGAGGGAAATTCACCCTTTTCATTTATCCCATCAATCTATATGTGACACACACATACACACATACACACACACACAGCGTACGTACAGTGAGTCAATTGAGGTGTGAGTCAAACGTTTTGATTCCCAAACCTCTTTTCCACTGAATGCAGCATTCAACTGTCTTGCTCTGACAAAGTGCCAACGATCACTAAAGGTGTTACCTATGAGTTCACTATGAGTACAAGTGACACTACACCTGTCACCATGTGTGGGAGACTGAACTATTTAAACGACTTTCAATCAATTCATCAATTCATAAATAAATGATTATGGAGGTAGATAAGTTTATTTATTACACTAATAAATGCACTGTGAACTAATACAATATTTTTTTAACATTATATATGAAGAGTTTGGATGCAAAGTCCATTTTCAGAAATTTGTGAAAACAATTTCCAAGTAATCTCTTATCAAACTGCAATTTGAATATTACAGTGGGTGCGGGTTGAGAATGACGTTGTCTTTGCCGTATTACGGCATTATATTATAAGTCAAAAGCCAAAATAATCCAATTGGAGTTGGACTGATAATTAAGTTTATCAAAATGATATAGGTATAAGTTCATCACAAATGGAGGGTTTTGAATTTGAACTATTCATGTTATATTTTATTTGATATACTGTAGGTACACTAACTACTGTACTGTAAGTGTGATGGATCTGGGACGCATTGAGTGCCTTTAACCATGAGGCCATTCCAACCGGCTTCTGTGGGGATGACACAACTCACAGAGGTCTGTGTGCCTTTCTTAAAGGAGAAGCTTTTTAGAGTTTTTAGAGATCACTGAATGCTGTCTGTAGCAAAAATAACAAAAAAAAATGATGAAACATAAAGTACACCGAGTAACAAACCAATAACTAATGTTAACTGAATGGGGCATAGTGAAATGTCACTATGCCCCATTTACTTAGTGTTCATTATTCGGCCTATGTTGTATCAAATTTTTTCGTTCTTTTTCCTGTAGACAGCATTCAGTGACCTTGAACAACAGGGCTGTGGATTGATTGACACCAAACTTCTCCTTCAACTCCTCTATGTGGTAAGAATGCGGCACTGTGCCAGACGTGCATGCAGCACATCGGGAGCGGGTGAAGCAGTCGCCGCGCAGCTTGCCACTTCATGCCACGCAAAACACGCTGAGAGCACACACAAGCTATTTTTCCAGCCAACCAGCGTCCAGCACGGCTTTGTCATGGCAACGAAGGCCTTAACAGAAACTGTAGCTCGCACTCTTGACGCTCTAGCAGTGTTTGAACGCCTCTTTGATATTTACACCAAATTTCCCACTTACATCTGAGGTCAAACGTTGTAGCTGCAGAACCGCAATAATCCAATGCCTTTATCAGAACATCACAAAGCTTAGCCAACCTACACACTACTGGCGTGGCGTGGATGGCTGTAAGCATTAATGTGTAGCCAAGAGAGAGAGAGACAGAGAGAGAGAGAGAGAGAGAGAGAGAGAGAGAGAGAGAGAGATGAGAGACAGAAAATGACGATGAGATGGAGAAAGAGGGAGATAAAAATCTGAGTTTATATTTCTATTTGATGTCAGCAAACCACTTTCAAAAAAGTCTGCTGTGTTTTATTATAAATCGACACATCAACAACATTGGTAGATGGTGACAGATAAGCCGCAGAATGGCAGGTAGGACATGGGAAAAAAAAAAAAACAACCGATGATATCTCTCTGTGCCCACTTATTGCTGATCTAAGTCCAAATGGCAAATGAACAGAAATGTATTTATATCAGTATTATATAAATTATATAAATTACATATGGCTGCAATTATAACAAAACTCACCTCCACAAAAAAAGTGACTGGTTCAAAAATAGCACAGATTATACTGTACAGTACTGGAAGATGTGTGGAAAAAAGTCCAAACGGCACTTAATTAGTAGATGTCTCTGACAGCAGTGTCTCTCCCCACGTATGGATTGTGATCCGTTTTTTTTTTTTAGTAATTATGCTTCTAAGAGTAGGCACTGCTATTCTCTGTGTGAGTGAGCAGTGATATCTACTTGCTAA
Organism: Sardinella tawilis; assembly: GCA_030264315.1. Classification (NCBI taxonomy): domain Eukaryota; kingdom Metazoa; phylum Chordata; class Actinopteri; order Clupeiformes; family Clupeidae; genus Sardinella; species Sardinella tawilis. Next base: position 8,336,989 of record JASCQY010000089.1, on the reverse strand, counting down.
TGATGTATTGATAGCACATCATGCTAATGCTAATTATGATTCAGTGGATGCCAACCACAATGTAACGAGCAGGCTGAAAGGTGCTAATGATACTTGACATCTGATAGAGTGTATGCGTGTGTGTGGATGTGTGTGTTTGTGTGAATGTGAACTCTCTGTACAATTTGTGTGTGTGTGTAAGTGTGTAAATGATTGTTTTCTTGTCTTTTTTTGTGTGTGTGTGTTTATGTATGCAGTGTATACAAATGGGAGGGACTGCTTGTATGTGTGTGTGTTTGTTAAGGTTGACGTTAGTGTGTGTATGTGTGTGTGCGTGTGTGTGCGTGTGTGTCATGTGTGTGCCTTTGGTGGTGATTTAGGTTCCGGGTAGGGTGGTGTTGTGTGCACCTCACCAGCCTCTCCACACATGTGTAACGACTCACATCCACTTTTGAAGCACACAAGCACCGCAGAGAGGAAGAGTCGCGGCATACAGAGAGAGAAAGAGAGAGAGAGAGAGAGAGAGAGAGAAAGAGAGAGAGAGAGTGAGAGAGAGAGCAGCTTCTTTTCTTAGAAATTTAAACGGAAGGCTCATGAGCACACACCAACCACTATTTATGAACACGCAAACACGCACACACACACACACACACACAAAGTTCCTCCCTACAGGAACCAAAACATCCACCCAGTTGACCGAAAGGCAGAACACATCTAAACAAAATGACTTTTTACACACACTATTTGCACTGGTACAGGAAATCAGACTGCTTTGCAATCACTCTTTTCAGTTGAAACAAGACATGAATCTTGCATACAGCAACCACCGACACTCGAAACACTCAAAACACTGCTCAAATCTGATCTGTCACCTGCTAACAACAGTGATGCAGAGGCCCATTGAGATTCATTGGCTTCACCAGCAGCAGCTCTTGCATGTCAATTGGCCAAAACCAAACCAAACCAAAGACTGCAATTGGGGAAAATGCTCGTTTGTTTGCATAATTATCTAAACTCAGCAGGGTTGGCTACAATCAGCTGCTGCAGCAGCAGCAGTCTTATTACGCCATTTTGACACAAAGACCAGAATACCTGTTGGCTGTTTGCATGTGTGAATCTTATTCTCTCTCTCTCTCTCTCTCCCTGTCTTTTTCTCCCTCTTCTTCCTCTCTTTCTCTCTCTCTCTCTCTGTGCGAAACTCTGCTTTTCACACCTGATCACATGATTCTCGACTTTTCTATGTTTCAGACGCTCCGAGATTTAGGGGGTGACACCTCTAATTTTATCGAGTGCATCATGTCTCACTCCTCTGCAGGTGTGAATGCCATAAAAGATATAACCTTGCTAAAAGACTAGACTATTTTGTCTCACGGTGTGTGTGTGTGTGTGTGTGTGGGTGTGTGTGTGTGCACACATGCATGCATTCATACTGTTAGTACAGGAAGTGTGTTCATGTGTCTGTGTTTGCGTGTTTATACTGGCGTGTACATGCACATTCAAGGAAAAGAGGCAGAGGGGACCTGTTTTTGTGTGTGTGTGTGTGTGTGTGTGTGTGTGTTTGTATTTGTATGTGTGTGAGTGGAACAAGGGCGTTTCTTTTTTTCTTTTTAAAATACAGCACTGTACTGTATGTCCGCTCTGCTTGGGGTGGAGGAGTTTGCATGCATGGCTCTGTGCTTTGGAAAGAGCTGATGACAATATTTTCTTTCTGTGGGTCCGTGCAAAAAAGGCTTAGGTGCATATGCTAGCGTATGTGTGTGAGTGTGTGAGTGTGAGTGAGTGTGTGTGTATATGTGAGTGTGCGTGAGTGAGTGAGTGTGTGTGTGTGTGTGTGTGTGTGTGTGTGTGTAGGAGCTTCTACATACGTGTGTGGGAAGAGGAGCTTGTGTGGGCTGCATGAGCAGTAACTGGCCTTTGCCAGTGGAGCAGCAGGGGACGGGGGATTTGTTTATTAGCACTGACACACGTTGCCTAGCAATCTGCGCGCTCGAGGCTTCCAGCCAACGCTTGGCAGAGGTCAAAGGTCACGGGTGTATGCTGATCACTAATGGGAAGCATACTCAACCATGGCTACAGTTGCTCATACAGCATAAAAACATGCCACTAGAGTTGTGAGCAAAACAGGGGGATTGAAAGCACAGGATGGTATTTGATGGTGAAACCACAACGTGCATCACGTTCAGCATTGCCAGCGGATGTGGATCTGATCTGATGGCAGGTGTGTGCCAAATCTGCCCCAGACTGTGGCCTGGCTCTGAACTTCTCTAAAACTGATTCAGAATCAGTTGGTCGTGTGGTGCAGCAACTCGTCCAAATGCACTTGACGGATAAGTGTATTACATGTAAAACAGTGTACGAATGTTTCAGAATATAATCAGGAATGTTGAAGAAACAATCATACACTTTGCTACAGTTATATATGGACTATTACACAATGTAATTTTCTTAAAAATTTCCCATTCCAAAGTTTAAAAAGTCCAATACATTCAGATACATATTAATCTAGCCCTTCCACTTCAATAGCTGGGTTTCCATCCAACTTGTTAATGCGCTTTTCAGTTACAGTATGCGAACAAGAAATCCTTGATGGAAACACCTGCAAAGTTGCATCAGTTGCATCCCTTATTCGATCATAAATTTGATTCACTCTAGGGAGGCGGATTAAGTTTTGATGCCAATAAGGCATTCTGTATGTGCTTAAAGTTGATTAAAACAGCTAAATTAAAGAATATTCGTATTAAACTGCGTTTCTGTCCATAGACGTTAATTCCACAGCTGGTCGGAGAACGTCATTGATTGATTAGCCTAACGTTCATGTTATGATGGTATGACGTGAGGATGTTAGGTACTATTTATAAATAAAACAATGACTAATAATTGTGATGAGGGAATGGCATTTAAAAACCTCAAAGGTCTAAATCCTCAAATCAAGACATGGCTGCCCTGAGAGAAGGGTGGGGTAGGGGGATCACACATGGAGCCATCTGAGCTGGCCACCAAGCAGGCATAACTAAACCCTGCAGACATGAACCCTCAGACAGGAGAGGCAGCAGTGGTGAGCCAGCGCAAGACAACCACTGAAGCGGGCAATAAAATAAAAGGAACCAATAAGCCGTCTTATTTTTTCACAACACTAATATTTTCAGAAAATACTGTATGATAGCGAACAGAGACTTTCGCTAAACTAGAAACTATTACTAAAAAAAGAGCACTATTCTGTACTATGTATTATGTAATTTAGTGTGACATGTAGGCCTATCAGTGTTAGGCGATGTTTTATGAGACACTGACGATTACATTATGAAGTATTCATATACATAGACTATAGGGGTTTATGAGTGGGTCAAGGACTCGTCGCACCACCCATCAAGTTTCAACAGTCAAATCAACTAATATGAACTTTGGACGGCAGCTATAGTGTGTGTGTGCATCTACGCTTGTGTGAGTGTGTGAGAGAGAGAAGGAGCACCAGTGTGTGTGTTTGCATTCCGATGTGTGTTTTATCCAAGGTCAGCAATATAATTTTCCGCAAAATGAATGTGTGTGTGTGTGTACATTCCGATGTGTCTGTTTTATCCCTGCTCAGCGATATCCTCCTCAGCAAAGTGTGCTAATTTGGGTCAGTGTGGTGAAGTGTGGCGAGTTCCACGGAGGCACATACCACAAGCATCAGCAGCTCCTGTCAGGGAGAACCCTCTCCCCTCTCATGGAGCCTACCTGGCACCCTGGGCACTGGTCTGCCGCCTGCGCCCACCAGTACATATGCCACTGCTGCTCATGCAAAAACATCAGCCACGCTCCAGACAAACACATGCCGTGACTAATACGCTGACGATCTGCTATAACCCATTGCAACGAGGGGAATCATTTAAATCAGTTAAACATCCTGAATATTTATGCACAATACAGTATATGAATGTGAACCTGGTCGTCATTCCCAAAGTTATAAATAATCTAAAATGCAAAAGGAAAAAAATTGGAATGGTTTGGTAATATTTCTGATCTTTAATGAGCTACGTGATGGGAAAAACGTTTGGTACTGTTGCTGCTCTCATAACATAATGCTATCCTTAGAGTAAAATATCACCTGAATGCAGCTTGTCCCATCTATAGGAAAAATGATTATTACCTCTGCCAAAGTGGTTATATTTTTGGTCCTGTTTGTTTGCTTGTCTGTTAGCAACATAACTAAAAAAAAATACTGCATGGATTTGGATGACAACATGTGTATTAGGACAAGGAACAAATGCTAACATTTTGGTAGTGATCTGTCACACCGTCTGGAATTTGTATTGGGTCAATGACCCATATCGACTTGGCGGAGTCTGTGCTCTCTGAGTACTTTTCTAGTTCCCAAATATAAGCCATACCCTGTGAGTAAGGCTCAGGTCAGTGTTTTGTGCAAACTCAAAAAACAAAATGATGTATTCACCACACTGTACATGTATTTGCAACCCCACCCAGTGCAGTTGAATATACATTAGTCATTCTGCATCAGAATTAGATTGTGATTTCATTAGAAGGAAGGATAAAGAAAAGAGACACATCTGTTAATATCATAGATGACAAAAAAGCCAAACGAATAGATTAACCTCAGTTAATCTGAAAATTGTGTGAAATTCCTCTCACATGAACATTTAGGTGAACCCTATTGCATCTTCTATGAAACTTCAGTGAAATCAAAAGAAAAACCAAAACTCTACTAAAAGCCTACATCCTCCCCCCGTGACAATCCTCTTCAAAACAAAAACGAGCGAATGCCAGCTCACTTTTGCCAGCCGCCATCAAACAGGTGAAAGGTGAAAGCGAGAGAGGACGCCTCGCTTTTCCACCTCGTTGAAAAAACTCCGTCCATTTCAATTAAACGGGCCAACTTACAAGAATTTGAAGCAGGCCACTTGACAGGAAGCGCTCAGTCAGAAGGAGAGAGCGGAGGGGGGTGTGGGGGCTGGGGACGGTGGGCTAGTGTGTGGTGGGTGAGGTGAACAACACAGCTGGGGGCTTCACGGTGGAAAGTAGCAGTGGTGGTAGTAGTCGTAGTAGTAGGAGTAGTAGTTATTACAAGCCTGTTTGTGTGTTTATTTGTATGTGTGTGTGTGTGTGTGTTAGAGAGAGCACTTCTATGTGTGTGTGTGTGTGTGTGTGTGTGTTAAAGACAGCGCTTGTGTGTGTGTGTGTGTGTCTGTGTGTGTGTGTGTGTGTGTTAGAGAGAGTGCTTTTGTGTGTGTGTGTGTGTGGGCGTGTGTGTGTTTGTGTGTTCTCACTATCTACTGGCTTCATAAACACTCTTATTCCTACTCCCCCATGTGGCCTCCTGTGTGTGTGTGTGTGTGTGTGTGTGTGTGTGGGCTGTGATTAGGGGAGCGAAGCGGAGTTGTGGCTACAGGAAGAGAGGCTGGTCCCCCACTCTCCAGCGTGGGCTTGAGGTTAAGGCTTTGGTTAGGTAGGTAGAGCACAGGGCAGACCCCAGCTTGGTCCACTGAGCCCACACTGCCCCCTACTGGCCATGGAAATACATACATGTTGGATGCTGACACGCACACACACACATGAACACGCACATGCACACATACACAGGCATACCACACACACACACACACACAGCTTCCATAGGTACATAATGCAAGCATGTTCTCTTGTACAACAACAAACACACACTCACAAACACACAAACACACACTCTGTTTCTCTCTTTCTCTTTCATTCTCTCTCAAACACATCTGCATGCACACAGTCACAAAGTTCATGGCAAACGCTGTCTTTTTTACTGTGAAATTCTCAGTACTGTTTTCGCCTCTAGGGAAAAGAATTGAGACTATGTACATTCATTGTAGAAAATGGAGGTGAAAATTGCGATTTCTGAAGATGACGGCATCTGGTTTTAAAAAAATGTATTTTCTGTGCTTTCACAACAGGTGCATCAGTCATTTGAAACACAGAGATGAGGCCAAGGAGGCAACAACTAACCTACAGTATAGCCACAACCACACACCCACACACACGCCAGATTACAACAAACATTCCAATTTAATAGGCAGAACAGAATAAGCAAGAATAGACTGTCTAACATTTAACCAAGATGGATCACTTGGTAAAACGACCAGACCACGTCCGGACTTCATTCTATTTTTATTTCAGCGAGAGATTTGATCAATTGATGAATGAGAATCACTTTGGTACACATCCAGTTGTTCCCCAAAGTATAGTTAACAAGACTTCATTGTCAACCTCCCTTAGCAGATTAAAGGTGTCCTATAGATATAATAATATGCATTATAAATGTATGTAATAATATATGCTGTTTATGGGTCTGGTCTAGTTCTTAGTCAGCCTATGTGACGGCAGTGCTGGTGGGTTCTGTACAGTCACATCTAAATTATTAGAGAGCGGCGTCTGAAACGCAGCCCTGTGCTGTATGACTGTTATAGAATCTTTAGAATCTACCACCAATTAGCATGTTCCAGTATGAGCACTTGGACTTGGTATCACATAATAATGTTCCAGTTCTAGGCATGCACAAGTGTGCACGCACACACACACACACACACATGCATGCTCACACTTACACATACATACACACACATACTGTACACACCTACACACATTGATGTGTCACAGCTTGTCACGCAGACCTGGAACATGACACCAATCTAATACCTGATAGCTTTTATTCAAATGGAGATTTACTCTGAATTTCTCTCTGTGTTAGTTAAAGTTCTCCTTCAGTTTAATCCTTGTCTAGGAAATAATCCCTAAAGGATTATAATCTTGTCACTTTTCTCATGGAGTTTCTTTTTTATAGTGGCTTTTGGTGGCTTGAAGTTCAAAACTTTGAGGGTTCCCCGGAGTAGCAAACTGAGAAGCACATTTCCCACCGAAGCACCCTCATCCACGTCCCCAATCCGTGTCCATCCGACTGTAACCCATTCACCCCACAGCAAAAAAACGAAAAACAGAACTCAATGCACTGACAGCTTTGCTCCCAACACACCAAAGGAAGTTGAAGATATAACTCTTCCACAGCTCCTCGGAAAAAAAAAAAAAACAACAAGCAGCTCCTCTTTTTTTTACTTCCTTTATCGGACTCTTAGTCCTATGAAATGGAAATGATTTCTTCCCCCTCAAGACACACTGCTTCTAATGTTTTCTCTTTCATTTAGCAATGTAATTGCATTGTACCTCATGTGTGAGTTCCTTTGGATGGAAGCATCGACCAAATGTCTAATTGTGAATACAAATGAGAGCACCATTTGCAGGCCACGGTGGCTGTGTGCTTTATATTTATGCCAATGGGAAAAATCACCAAAGCCAATTCACTGGTTACTGTAGTAAACAACCCAGCATCTAATATCTCCCATTGGTAACTCCAGTGGTGAGACTTACTGTTCATCTCCGACCTTCTTGATCCACTCCACGTCACACTGGGCACAGGTGGAGTTCATTTCCTGCATAGGGGGAGAGAACAGAGACTTGCTCAGTCCCCACTTCTGCTTACATACAGTACATAGACAGTATAAAGTACAGCATTTGCGTTGGGCTGTGTTGTGGAAACAATATAGCCTACAAATAACAGTGTGCATTGAACTTTTACATGGGTATAGTGAAAGTGAATACAGTATATGTGTATTTGGTGATGACTAATATTTTGTGAGTGTGTTTGTATTTGAAAATGGGTGCATGGTTGTGAGGTATGAATCTATGAGAGTGAGTGTGTGAGAGGGAGGGAGTGAGTAAGTGAGAGAGAGAGAGAGAGAGAGAGAGAGAGAGAGAGAGAGAGAAAGAGTAGTAGCCTATCTACAGTTATGATGAGCGGGCTTGTGAGATCTAAATGATTAGGTGAGCCATGATTGTGCTGCTGCTTCTGATTAATGTGTTGACGTGCGTTAGCAACACGTGAACGCCTGTGAGGATCAAACACAGCATGGGAGAGCGTGACCTGATTCTTGGATTTATCTGCAGCTGTGCCAGCACCTCTGTGTCACTGTGTGTGTGTGTGTGTGTGTGTGTGTGTTTTCTGTGTGTATATGAGTCTATGTATCTCTGTCTCTGTGGGTGCTAAAAGATAAGCATCCATAATAATCTGTGTGTGTATTCTGTGTCAAAATGGATGTATGCGTGTGTGTGTGTGTGTGTGTGTGTGTGTGTGTGTGTGTGTGTAACTGTGTCTCTGTGGGTGCTGAAAGATAAACATCCATA
>JASCQY010000089.1:8238782-8240339 GCA_030264315.1 Sardinella tawilis | reverse complement strand
CGCGCCGCCCCCCCCCCCCCCCCCCCCCCCCCCCCCCCCCCCCCCCCCCCCCCCCCCCCCCGCGCGGGACCGGCGCAGTGAGCGGCGGAGACCCCACTTGTCGCCCGTCTGGATGCAGACGTGGTCCTGACACGGGCTCATCCCCTTTCAGAGGCACCCTCAGGGCAAACACGATCTGATGGCGGTTTGGGGTGGGTGGGTTAGAGGGTTGAGGATGAAGGGGGGGGTGTTGACTGGTGTTGTCACTTTATTAATCTCGACTCTAACCTCCCGAAAGCCGAGAAACACCCTCCAACACCCCCCCTCCCAACCCCATAACCCCCCCCCCCTCAATTCCCATCTCTTTGCTTCCCTGCAGGCAGATACTCTATGTTTAATAGCGAAACCCAGCCAGGCTGAAGCGACCTCTCCCGACCCCCAGACAGTATAAATACATCAGTCAGGAGTCAGGAGTGGGCTCATTATAAAGCAGCATGGACATTTCGACAGCCAGCGCGCCAAACTACATCCATGCACCAGGGGTGCCATTTACCCTCTGCCGCTCCCCTCTGTGTGGATGTATTTATATTCTCCGCAGTCGTCTTCTTGTCTCCTAGTGCACTCTCTCTCTCTCTCTTTCTCTCTCTCTCTGTCTCTCTCTCTCTCTTGCTAGTTCTGTCTATTTCTTTCTCTCTCTCTCTCTCGTTCTCTCTATCTTGGGCTCTCTGTGTTTTGCTCCGTCGCGGACGTGAGATCACTCTTTGTGGTGCCACACAATCCCCTTATCAGCGTGTGACAGACCTGGGTGGCGGGTGCCAACGGTGCCAGTTTTGCCAAAAGGTGTTGATGCCAGTCCCCGAGGTGTGCCTCCCAACCCCCCACCCATCCCTCTCTGAGGCTCTCTCTTTCCTTCTCTCTCTCTCTCTCTCTCTCTCTCTCCTCTCCCCCTCAGTTTTTTTCCCCTTTTCTAAATCAGTCTGGGGAGCAAGAGGCGCAGGGAGAGGACGGGGGTGGTGAGGACAGTCAATCTCACACATTCTGATTCCTCCCAGTGATTTGTGTGCCAATGAAGGGCTCACTCTCACTCCTCCGCTTTCTGTCTCTCTCCCTCTCTCTCTCTTTATCTCTCTCTCTCTCTCTCTGTCCCTCTCTTTCCCTCCTCTGTCTCTTTCTCTATTCCTTTCTTTCTTTTCCATCTCCGCGCGTCTCATGATTGTTGTGGTCATAATCATAGCCGCCTCCTGCGAGCCACTTAGGGTGTGCTTGTCCTTCCTTCTCTCTGTAAATGAGCAGAAATGGAGGTGTGAGGTGCAGAGAGAGAGAGAGAGAGCGAGTGAGAGAGACAGAGACAGGGATGTGGAGGGGGGGGGGAGAGCTAGAGAGAGAGATGTGGAGGAGGGGGAGAGAGAGAGAGAAAGAGAAAGAAAGAGAGAGAGAGAGAGATGAGATGGGTAGTTTCAACGCTCTGTCACACTCCTTTAATTGCGTCGGTTTCCACACAACCCTTCTTCCCTCTTCCCTCCTCCGCGACTCCCCATTTCACGCTGTCATTCCAGCTTCCCTGCTCTCTTCCCACTC
>JASCQY010000089.1:8223782-8233782 GCA_030264315.1 Sardinella tawilis | reverse complement strand
ACGCCGCAGCAGAGGCTTGCCAGCGAGTTGATGAGTAAGGCATGTCTCGTCTCCGAGGCCTTGGAGAAAAGGATGATGGGAACATATGGCGGAGGCGTTGCACGACGGAGAAGGTCACGGAGACGAGCGCGAACTTCGCCGGCAGAACTGCGCAACGGCAGATGTGGCTCACCGCTTCAGGGGTCTCGTCTCTTTGTTTCGGGAAAACGCTGAGCCGGAACACCGTGGGATTTGGAGCTCGTTTATAGTGTTTTTTTTTCCGCAGGCGAGTCCCCACAACTTGTCCCTCTCTAATGGCATCCCTACTGAGAACATATAGACATTCTTCAACATACAGCAACCAACCCCCTCCATCCATTAAGACACCTCCAGTCATATGTGATTGTATTGATTAGGAGAAGATTTCAGAAGAAGATTGATTAGAATGTGTGCATGTCTCCCGCCCACTTCACCGAAATAAGTCTGGACGTCACTCCCCCCACCACACACACTCACACACACACACCCATCAGGGTGGAGTGTGCTGGACAGCTTTGCTGAGTGTGACAAATCTGTGGCCCTCTGGCCCTGGCCTATCCTACTGCATAATTTAATCGGAGGTGTTGCGTAATGAGCCCCGCAGTCGCAGCGGTGGGACCCAGGAGAGGGCATCTGTTTGTGTGAGGTCATTACTTAGGAGCGGCACAGGTTGGAGTAGAGGACCACCACAGGGGACCTGCTTTAGTTTCAGACCTGCGCTCAGCCCAGCCCAGCCAGCGGCCTCTTTGTGTGGCCAGTGATAAGCACGGGGGATAATGATGAAAGGGTGCGTGTGGAAGGCTTAGTTAGGGTACGGAAGCGGTCATAGGCTGACGATCTGCCCCTGTTCTTTTGATTAGACTAATGAATGGCCGGCATGGCCTTGTCTCGTCTAATGCTTTAGGCCACAATTAGAGGTTAAGAGTTCCATTGCCTGTTAGAAGATATAACAAGAAGATTGCTTTTTTTTTTTTTTTTACAATTCTCATATTTATATAAATATTGGTTTCAAAGTAGACACTTTGTTTAACTTGAATTAGACCTACTGTAACATCAGCAAACAATATCAATAAACAAAGGCAAGAATGCTGAACAATTCTGAGACAACAAGATGCCAGACTTCCATTATGTCTTCCACTGCTTTCTAGTTTTTAACCTCCAGAAGAGACCCTGAGTCCACAGGCTCAAGCTCACTTACATTTATTACTATAGGGTCAGTGCCCTCTCGCTGTTCTCCATTGGCAGATCCTGCAGGGGCTACTTACTGTACACATAACCATCAGTTTGGGCCTGTTGCCTTGACACTGTTCTCCCCGTTTAACCTCAGACCAGTTTTGAGCTCCTTACCATCTAATAAGATAGAATATCATTCTCTGAGAGCCGAGCTTAAAACATTCACACCCCCAGTGTGTTTCCCAGTAGGACATGGAAGCATTCAGCATTGTTTACAGTTTCCCCTGCCTGTGTGTAGCCCGCTCCTGTGCGAGTCAATGGGAAGCAAAGCGAGCATATGGTTCTGCTTTTACTGGCACGTTAACAGCCGCGATGGCTCCCGAGAGATGCATTATCATCTATTATTTACGTCCAGGATGGGGCAATATCCTATCAACGGGAGTGTGGTTGCTATAGGGACTGGGGCTCATTGCTCCTGTGTAAAGTGAAGACGCCGATCACATCTTCCTTCTGCCGTGGTGTTTTATTCCTTGAGAGCGTGGAGAACAGCTATAGATCATCGCTATGGCTAATGGCTAACGTAATAAATCTCTCCGTCTCCCCTCTTTCTCTTTGTTTTTTTTTTGTTCTCTTTCTCTTCTTTCTGCTTTAGGTATGGCGCGGCACAATTGCCAGGATGCGCTACCGGCGGATGCGAGCGGCCCTCATCATTCTCCGGGCCTACCGCCGCTACAAGGTGAAGTCCTACATCCGCGAGGTCAACCGCCGCTTCAAGAACATCCGCAGCATGAAGGATAATGGGAAACACGTCAAGTGGCCTACGCCGCCCAAGGTGCTGCGCCGGTTCGAGGAGGCGATGAGAAACATCTATAACAGGTATGTCACACACGCAGTCCCCTCTCTGATGAGAGGACAGCCATCGTGATACGATAAAGCTTTTAAAACCCACGACTTGAATTCATCAGATAAGTAGTAAAATCTCTCTTTTTAGGCCTTAACAGAAGGCCTAATAATAATAAAAAAAAATATTTAGCCTAAACATGCTGACTAATGTGACCAAAAGACGTGCTCAGTTTGACAGTTTATAACTACAAGTAAGATTTCCATAGTAGGCCAACGGAACTCTAAGACCCATTGTAATAATATTTCATTTTAGCTTCCAGCACAAATCGTCATCCATGGCATTGTTTGCCCTGAGGCAGTGGGGCACTGGGCCTCTGTGAGGTTTCTGTCTCAAACAGATGGCCTGGCACAGGCTGGTTACCACTCCCTTATGCACTGTAGCCCGATGATCCACCCAGACCCGGCACTCTGTCGCACACACACACAGCGCTGAAGAGAAGCACAATGAGGCAGCGTCCTCCGCTAGCCTGCTACATTAGCATAAGCTGCTCTAAAGGAGAGGATGCCTGCCTGGGTTGCTTTGTGGCATCCCACCTGCATGGTTTCACTTCCGAGGCTTAGGAACACAATGATTAGCCACGGTGGATGAGAAGACTGCGATGGCGTAGGCTATGTATGGTGTTCACAGGTGTGTGGGGGCGATCAGCGATTAGCACTTAGCGCTTTTTGCGCTAGCATCCACATCCACATCCACCACATTGTCTGTCAGTTGCTTTTTACTCTCCTTTTACCAAACAACCTTTATAATACTCCTGTTATGTGGCCTGTCTGCCATGTGCACCTTTGACTGTATTGATGTCCCGATCAAAGCTCTGTCTGATGAATTCTTCAAAGCTCCTTCCGAACGACTGAGAGTTTCCCAGTGCTCCACACACAGCGGAGGTGGAAAACATAGTTGAAAGCTTTGAGCTGAAAAGGAAAACTTTCAGACCTTTGTGAAGAGACAGATACAATAAACCTCAATGAGAGAGCACCCAATGATCTCATGTTTGGCACACATTCTATCTTTCTTATCAGTTTTCAAACACACACAGACCACTAAATTGTGTAAATAATACAAAGTACTGGGCAGGGAATCACTCAGCTGTTCAAACCAGACAGCATAGTCAACTTTGAGTCAAACAGCCACAACTGAAAAAAAAAAACAGACAAAGTCTTAGGGGTATAATTGCTCTCAGATTCTTTTAAGTCTAAGTCAGTCTTTGAACCCCCCCCCCCCTCTCTCTCTCTCTCTCTCTCTCTCTCTCTCTTTCTCTCTTTCTCTCTCTCTCCCTCTCTCTCTGCCTCTCTCTCTAGGTGGTGGGCCTGGACGTTGATCAAAGGCCTCTCCCCGGAGGTGATGCTCCAGGTGAGGGCCAAGGTGGCCACGCTGGAGTGCCTGAAGGGCCAGAGAGCTGACCTGGGGTTGCAGAGAGCCTGGGAGGGCAACTATCTGGTGAGTGTGGTGGGCTTTAGGTGTTTGCTTATCTCAAGGGTCTTGAGATGCAGTCTCAGGCCTCTAATTTCCAATGATTTATAATTCATTTTAATTCTAACTCAAACTGATTTAATAACCAGGCAAATCGGGCTAGCCTTGTGAGTTTGCTAATGTAACACCATAGGCAAGATCTTAATTTCGAACACTGATGCACATAGTTGTTTTGAGGTACCTGCCTGCAGAGCCAAATGTATAATTCATCAGCATTAGCCTGCTAATCTTCCGCCTACCTCCCAATCGAGTGCATTTGTTATGCATGGCACTGAAATGTAATTACATGCAATAACATGTTGGGTGCCTGTCTGCTGTCCCCAGAAGCGGGATAGCCCTGAGACGGCCTCCTCCTTCACCTTGGTGTCCAGTGACCTCCAGCGCAAGGACAAGTTCATGAGGGTCCTTTTCTCTTCCAATGTCCGCAAGGTGAGATTCTTTGTCCTCACAGTGCTACATTTGCCACATTCAGCAAAAAAATAATATAATAAAAAATATACAATAATATAAATATATACACACATATAATAATCTCACAGGTTTGTCTGTCACTCTCAGTTGTTGAATAGACTAGAGCCTGTTCTGCAGTATTAAAAAATGCTCAGTAACACCTGCATAGGGTATGCTGTGACAGGGCCATTGGTGACCTGTGTGTGTGTTTTGCAGATCAACCACTTCAACAAGGCGGAGGACCGAGCTGTGCTCATTACCGACAGACACCTGTACAAGATGGACCCTGTCAAACAGTACAAACCTATGAAGAGCATCCCTCTCTATAATGTGAGTCGCTTACTCGGAAGGCAGGAAATGGGAGGAAATGTAATGCTAGCGTCTGTACGTAACCTTGTACTGTAGCTTGTAGCTTTTATCATTTCACTTTAATGAGTTGAACATGTTCCTTTCTGCTAATGAACCTAGAGGCAGTAATAGTAATGCCTGTGTGGTTGGTGGTCTGTCTCACCGACTAATCTTTAGAGGCGGAAAAAAGCTGTTGAAAAACTCTTTTTCGGTTTGTATGTGCCGTTTGTATGTTAAAATGGTAGAGTTCATTTGAAAAATCAGGCCAGCTTTTTCAGGTAATTTTTGGATTCGGTGAGCTACAGAACATCACTAAAAGCACAGTGCACCGTTAAAACTCGTTTACCTTATTTCTATACTGTATATCTATTAGGGCCAAGAAATATCAAACAGTCGCCTATGTTATCAGAAGGCAGTTTACATAACCTACCCTTGCTCGCCCCATCACGCTTTTAGCACCGCTGAAACCACGGACCTCCACAAGCTAGCATCCGTGGGATTACAGTGTGATGGCCGGGGCTTCTGCTTGGAAAGGCGACCTTGAGGGAGGTTCCCCCCTCTCCCAGAGCTGCCCTGGGCCATCAGTCACCGTGGAGAGGGGACAGCCGCTTTCCCTCCCTGTTACACACTCCCAGGAGCAAGCACCGCCGGGGGTGACAACTGTGGCAGCGAAAGCTATTTGTTCTGACCGGACGGGCTGTCTGAATGGGGAGGGGGTGTGTCTTTGCGCTCACACACGTGTGTGTGTGTGTGTGTGTGTGTGTGTGTGTGGGTGGGTGAGTGTGTAAGTGTGTAGTCCCACATGGATATATGTGCAGTATACTGTATATATGGCCTATAGATGTTATCATATTTACAGTGAAACTAAGCAGAATATGTGCAGATGTGAACATGAACAACTAATGTAGATGAGAGCACAATTGGTGTTATGTCGGAGAAACTGCAGTTCTCTGCAGTTTTGTTGTACGCGTGCACGTGGACATAAATACAGTACATACTGCACACTCAGGTGCTGTACTGCACTGTATGCCTGCTTCCTCCCCTTCAGTATGTACAGGACGCACCCTTCTGACTGAGTGCAGCACAGCACATATACCCCCCGTCCCTAATGCCTTAGCCCTCTGTCCTCTGCACTTCAGCTCCCCTTGAAACCCCCATTGAGCTGCTTGACGGTACACTCCGTCAATACACAGAGTCCCGCGCCCACACACACACACATACACATTCACACACTAACTACAGGGACACCCCGTGATCGGCTCTCAGCAAGAAAGCAGAGTCAGACCGCGAAGACCTCTAAAGCACCCGCATGAGGGGAGGAGAGGGATCAAAAAAAGAAAAAGAGAGCGAGAGAGAGAGAGAGGGATAGAGAGAAAGAAAGAGAGAGAGAGAGAAAGTCAGATAGAGAAAGAGAGAGAGGCTGAGAGCAGCCACTGTGAAACGGGTTCAGTGAGTCACGCAGGCCAGCCGCCCGATCGATGGCTGAAGGTTGGTTGTAGGGGAAAAGCGTTTAGCGCTAGCTGATTAGCGCGGACCGCTGCCCTGCTAAACCCTGCTCGGCCTCTGGATTCATTCGTCAGTGCGGCAGGACCAGGGGCAGGGCCAGGGTGGGCAGGGGTGGTGGTGGTGGTGGCGGTGGCGGTGGCCGACAAAAGGCAGTGGGTCAGCACGCGAGCGCACGCGGCCGGACCTCGGCGTGTCCGCCCCTGCCAGCACTACGCGGAGATGATTTATCTGACAGCTAAGCCCCCGTCGCCCGTTATGGGATGATCACAGTGTGGTTAAACGGGGCCAGGGTTTTTAACCGTGTCGTGGCTAAATGAAAACAGACCGGGCCCCCACGCTGCTTAAGCCAGCGCTGTTGTGGTACTGAAATAAGTCGCCGTTAATCCTCAGACCAATCCACCGCCCCCCACCCCCCCACATCATCATCACTCCCCCCTCCCCCTCCCCCTCCCTCTCCCCTCTGCCACCACCATTCTCAAATGTGCATCCATTGCCTGCCTGCCTGCCTGCCTGTCAACAGCCTCCCCTCCCATCTCTTCTCTTCTCCTCTCCTCTCCTCTCCTCTCCTCCCTGCCTCCCAGTCCTTTCCTGGCTCCGCCGTTGTCATGCCAACGTTCCCCCAGGAGACGGGGTTGCCATGGTGATGGCGCGGGGCGGCGGATCAGCTGATGTCTGCCGCTGCCGTCCGGGCATGTGCACAAGCCTCCGCCCCGTAGGTTCCCCTCCGGTGATGCTTGTTTGTGTTTTTTTTTTTGTTGTTTGTGTTGTCGTTGTCGTTGTTGTTGTTTTGTTTTTCTCCTTCTCGCACACGCTCGCCTTCTTTCTCATGTTCTCCTTCCGCTCTCATCTTTCTTACTTCTTTAAATTCCTACATCCTTCCATAAGCCTCTCTCTACCTCCCTTCTTTCTTTCTTTCTTTCTCTCTCTCCCTTTTTTTTGATGTGACTTTCGCTCCCTCTCCCTCTGATTGTGTAAGAGCCTTTGGAAGAGCTCAAGGTTTTAAAGAGTAAACGCAGCTAATGCTATGTCTTCAGGCAGCTGATTTGAAATGCTGTGTCTTATATAATGGCTTAAGGTCCCGGCGAAGCGTGCCTGTGGAACAGTGGGTCGTACGAGATGGCAGGGGGATTTTCAGGGCTTTGGCTAATTATTGCCATCTTCCTCCTCCAGTCAAACACCACGGAGCTCTTGTCTCCTCCTTTGTTCTCTTCTGCTCATCTTCCTCTCACAGCAGCTTTCTCTTTCTCTTCCTCTCTCTCTCTCTTTCTCTCTCTCTCTTTCTTTCTCTCTCTCTCTCTCTCTCTCTCTCTCTCTCTCTCTCTTTTTCTCTGTCTCACTCTTTCTTAATCTCTCTCCCTGCATCTAAATCTGTTACTGTGTCTCCTGTTCTCTCTTTCTCTCTCTCCTCTCTTTTCTTACTTTTTCCTGTGTCTGTCCTTGCCTTTCTTCTGTCTTCCTCTACACCCCCATGCTGTATGCCTCAATCCTTCTCTCTCTCGCTTTCTTCTCTCCCTTTCCTTTCCCTCCCTTTGTTTTCTCACCTTCAACCCCCCACCCCTCCACACACACACACACACACACACTCATCCCTCCTCCACTCAACCCCCCCCCCCACACACACATTTCTCTCTCTTTTCCTCTCCCATTCTCCCACTGAGCCTCCCCCCCCTTGGGTGCTCAGAGGGAACCATAGGCCGTTACGTAACCGCCAACTCATTCCCCTCAAGAATAGAGCCGCTAAGTCCGGGGAGCCAGGGCGCCCGATCCCCATCACCATAGCGATGATGACAGGCAGCCCAGGACCAGCGTGGTCCGGTCTCTTTCGGCTGCCGTGCCCGTCCATGCCCACTATGTCCTCATTTTGGGTCCAGTCCACCCACATCGCCCTCCTTGTGACAGCAGCGTCTACCACCGGGCAAACTGTGCGCAAAATATTTTTTCATCAATTTCAAATCAAATCGTAATTCATCGATGTGCGCCGGGGATGAAAACAATATCCGCCGTGGTTCAGTAATACCCAGTAATTGAAAATTACAGGCGTAGGTGAGATATCGAGCACGGCCCTGCAAAGTATTGTGGGAAGGCTGTTTTGATTCATTCCGTGCACCAAATGCAATGAACAACAACAAGTCGCGAGCAACAAGCAATTAAATGCTTCCCTTGCCTGAAGGCCTGAGCCATAGACGCGTTTGCCAGGAAGCCGCCCCGGTGTCGCAGACGGGACGCAAACTAAATTTAGGCTGATAAGATAAATGCCATCGACTCCAGCGGCAGCTCTTTCATTTCTTAATCGATTTTAAATAGTGATTTTTTTTTTTCCCTCTCTCGCCTCCCTTGTGTGGCGTTCGACTGGGGAATCCATGTGCTTGCGGCCCCTCAAGGATCTTTTCCTCCGTCTGCACAGCGCTCAATGAGCCCCATATAGGGGGGGAGAGAGAGAGATAGAGGGAGAGAGAGAGATAGAGGGAGAGAGAGGAAGGGAAAGAGAGGAAGGGAGATGGAGAAAAAGTGAAAGAGAGAGAAATGGATGGAGCGAGAGAGAGAAGGAGAAAGAGGGGATGAAAGACATTAGGATAATTAACCTGCCTCCTTGTCTTGCACACTTGACCGTTGTTTACCCGTGTGCGGCTGCAAAGCCTTATTTCTCTCCAGCAACTGTTGCGGAAGTGGCACTTGACACTAGCGCAGGGACACAAGGTCATAGATTTCCCATATTGCATAGGGTTGATTGGCTCAATGAGATGCGCTGACAATACGGCGATGACTCAGAGTTGCGATAATTATTCTTGTCCCCCCTGACCCCCGGTCTCCGTGCCCACGGGGTTCCTTCTCTTCTAAGAAAAAGTGATTCATTATTCACCTTTAGATAAATGCTTTCTCGAGCAAGATGGAAGGTTCCAGGCAAATAACAGGGTTGCGGTCGTCAAAGGGACAGGAACCAATCTAATTGCTTCACAATTCTCTTAAGCTCACTCTCCCTGGAAGAGCTTCATTTTTCACCTTTCCTGAAAAAAAAAACAAAAAAAAAACCACAACAACATACTTCCACACAACATTGAGGCAAATGAAAGGACTTGGACTTGAAAGGACTGTTCTCTTTTCTTTTTTTGGAAACAAAGTGTTAGAGCGGCAGGTCCTCTGGTTCATCAGGCCAGAGAAAATAAACAGTCATTAGGAGAAAGCAGAACAAGACTAAACAGGAGCTGACGGAGCGCATTGCTCCTACCCAACGCAGTGTGAAAACACCCACTCCCATCTCCTGGGGTTAAGATTATAGTCTCTGGCTCCGTTGCTAGGCATTTATAAAAGTGATGGTGTTGTGTTTTTTATGTGTGTGTGTGTGTGTGTGTGTGTGTGTGTGTGTGTGTGTGTGTGTGTGTGTGTGTGTGTTTTTCTCTTCTCAACTTCTAAAAAGAGCAACAGAAGTCCACCGGAGTTCAGAAAGTTTAATTGATGACTTTACTGTGAGTTTAGAAAAAGAACGAAAAGTAGTTTTGAGATTATGCAGAATTTATTTAGTTATATTTGCTTACTTTTGCTTTGACACATTTCTCTTTTTCCACACAGGAAAACAAGTGCTTTGACCAAAATACCTGTCTTATGTAATGTTAATATTTATGGGTGTTTGGACGACCTGTACTGTACGTAGCGACTGATATACTGCAGGTTTGTTTTTGTGTCCAAGCTCGCTGTCTCGGGGCACAACTACAGTATTGATGTTTTCTGGAAGCTTCTCCACATTACGACTAATGGGTGCAAAAGTAATGGCGGTGGCCTTCAGATGTGACAGCAGTGCTGGTCTCTAGATTTACCTCCTATCCTCATTCTCCTTCTCTCTCTCTCTCTCTCTGTCTCTCTTTCTCTTTCTCTCTCTCTGTTCCTCCTCTCCCAGGTGACGGGGGTGAGTGTGTCCCCAGGGAAAGACCAGCTGGTAGTCTTCCACACTAAGGACGGCCGTGATTTGGTGGTGTGCCTACAGGGCATGACGCCAGCAGGGGAGAGTCGCATCGGTGAGCTGGTGGGCACCCTGTTCAGTCACTTCAAAAGGTAAATAGACATACACACACACACACACACACACACACACACAGTGTCTCATTCTCACTCACACAGAGAAGCGCACACAGACGCTGA
>JASCQY010000089.1:8204939-8218485 GCA_030264315.1 Sardinella tawilis | reverse complement strand
CTCATCTCACCCATCGCCTCCCCTTCCATAGCCACTGCACACACATACACACACACACACACACACACACACACACATACACACTATCAACAGGCATCAACAATATGGCAGCCTCCAAAACAAGTGTGGTGAATATAGTGTCCTCCTGTTTGTGTTGGAGTGCTGCTCAGCCTTTATTTTGTGTTTGTTACGTAAGCTGACAGTGGAGAGCAACCCACTACAGTACAGCACTGAGCAAAGTGCATCTTGCTGCCAGGCTACACAGATCTGGGGGGGGCCTAAGCATTCCTCAGTATTACTGTGTGTGTGTATGTGTGTGTGTGTGTGTGTGTGTGTGTGAGAGAGAGAGTGGGAGAGACCCAAGGTGCGTGTTTGGGTCGTTTGGGTCGTTTGGGTCAAACACCCCACTGTGAACGTGAGTGCTGACACATCAATCATCCGCCACACATACACCCATATGACTTTCTGTTTTTGTTTTTTGTTTTTTCAGAACTTGACGTGTCACTGTGATGTATGGCACATGTTCAAGAGAACTACAGCTTAGGATAAAAAAAAAATAAAAATAACGCATGAGTGGACTCATGTCCTCTTCAATCTACTGGATGCTGAAAGCCATTTTCCCCCCCAACCAGAAGCAGCCTGTAAATGAAACCTTTAATAAGGCCTTTAATAAACAATGCAGATGGTAGATAAATAGCCCCTGATCTGCCTCAGCTGAGGCTCCAGGTGTAATGAGTTTGAGCGAGTCATATTTTCCCTGTATTTTTTCTTTCCCTCCGTGCCAAAGGGAAAAAATATGTTTCATTAGGTCTCTACAAACATCACTGTCAGAGCGTGCATTAATCTCAAGATGGTTTTTTTTTTTGTAGATTCTATGTTCACCTGATCGCTCAAATATGGACTTGTTTACTTTTTTGTTTGTTGAAAGACTAGCAAAATCTCATTTGCTGAAGCTTTTTCCCACTCAGCAGTGTCAGGTAAAAGAAATCATCACTCCTGTATGAACTTTGAATGATCAGTGCATTTTATTTCCATCACAGTACAAAAATAAATAAAAATAAGCAGAAATGAACTCAAAAATTCAATTACAGCAACAGCTTTTCTGTCTTTTTTGAAAGAACAGTTGTAACAGCTTGGCACCCCTCCCAACCTCCAATCCAAATCTGGCCCAATACTGTTCAGATTTCCTCAATTGAGAGAGACTCTCACTCTCCCAGTTACTCAAATAAGAACAAAATAACACACACTCTCTCACTCTCTCTCTCTCTCACACACACACACACACACGCACACACACCTACGTAAAAGAAAACTTCATTCACACACACGCATGCAGTCAAGGAGAGTTTCTCCCATTGTAAGATCTGTTCATAACACTGTTTCTTTTCATTTTTTTTGTCATAATCTACAAATAAGTACGCAACAAGATACAGAAAAGATGAATCTTGACAGAATTGTTTGTCTTGTTATCTATTCTCTCTTTTTTGTCTTTTTTTTCTCAAAGTTTCTTTTTTTTTAATCATAGAAGTCATTAAACTACTCAGTGATGCAAGTGAAAAAATGGCACATTATTGTGAGTCAAGGGGACAGCCAATCGTTTTTTTGCAAGCGGCAAAGGAGATGGCCAACTCCCCAACCCTCAGCAGCCAGACACCACCTCCCCTACCCCCTAGCCTCTTCATCGTCTTCACCACTTCCCACACCAAGTACCCCCCCCCCTAAAAACAAAAAAAAAACTCCCTTAGGTTTACTCCTCAGCAAAGACCCCCTGCTGGGAAAAAAACTGCCAGTCCCCCAAATGTAATAAAACAACAGTCAGGTAATACCCTCCTACACCCTCCTAATACCCCGTCATGGCACGTCATTGAAACACAGGCGTGATGCCACCCTCTTTCCATCACCACCACCACCACCATACAAACACCTTCAGCCTTTCAGCCTCCCCTCAGCTTTTTTTTTTTAAAAAAAGAGAAACCCTTACAAGACATCATCCAGTTCTCTATACCAGTATCCAGGGACATCTGTCATTGTTTGCTAAAGCAGCCTTTTGTCAGGATGAAGACAGTATACAGAGGAAAGAGAGAGAAAGAGAGAAAAAATGAAGTGAATAAATGATAAGGTCTGCTTATAAGACTTGTTCTCATCTCTAGAATGAAAACTGAGATACACGACTACAGAAAGAAAGCATGCGCTAATTGACCTCTGTCGAGATGGTAGAAGAAGAAAGCGGGCAAATAAATCACTTTGCTTTTAATGTTGTTCTTGTTTTGTTTTGTTTTGTTTTCTTTTTTTTATGATATTCTTAACTGTAAAAATCCAGCACGCTCTTCCAAAAAGGAAGAGATTCTTTTTTTCAATTCAGTCAAGTAAGCCATAAGCACAACCGTTGGAGCAGCTGTTTCTAGTGCAGTCTGCCATTTCATCACTCTAGCCCAGAGACCAGCGCTAAGCTCTGGCACGGTCACCCACAACCACCACAGCAGGGCTTCATCCTGGGTCATTCATATCCTGACCCACGTAGCTAACGACTTCATGCTTGACTCAGGTCACACATTTTTCATTTGCCAGAAACGGGTCGGGTCTGATTTTAAAACAAAACAAAAAAATCTCTGCTTATCTCTACAGACTTCAGCAAGACTGCCCCTGAAACTCATAAATCTCCACCGCCACCCCCCTCAGAAACACATTATGGCTGAAGACCCTGTCATCTCTAATATTTCTCTTGTCTTTCTGGCAGAGTGATTAATATTGCATCTGCTGCCTTTGTTTCCCATTTCAGGCTGACTGACTGACAGACATTGATAAAAAGACAACGTCTTTGGGTAATTGCTTTTGTCACTGATATGTGGGACATGTCCGAAAACGATCTTAATCCTATGACCCTTAGAAAGAGCTGTGTTGTGCAGTTTGTGCAGATTTTCTTTTCTTTTTTTTTTCGTCCTCATTGGGTTCAGGCTTTTCATGGCTATCAAGATTCATTTTCTGCCCTGCATGTGACTCTGATGGCGCTGTTCAGATTTGACATTGGTCTCGGCCCTAAGCTCGCAGATCTAATATCCTCTCTAAATCCTTGCAACTCATTTCACCATCAACCAGAATCTTCATTCCGCACCAAAGATAATCCCAACAGGTACAGTACAGAGAGCGACCTCAATCATTTCCAACAAGGTTGTAGAATATGATCATCCTCTGTGTTTTTTTTTTCTTCTTTTTTACAATAATCCCATCCATGTGTCAAGAGAATAAATAAATAAATAGCAATAAATTAAGTTTCAATAAATATTCATCATTAATAATAATGACTCATCCCTTTCAGCAATGCCAGCCTTTGGTGTGCTCATGAGACCAACGAGATTTTCATCAAAGGTTTGGCACGTGTTCCCGATTTAAACACTGAAAGCCCATTACAGCGTGGACTCCTAAGAGAAGAGACGACGACGCTACAAAAAGAATGGAAAATCCCATGAAAGACAGTAGCTCATTTTAGCAAGCATAGCTAAATAAACTAATTTTGCTCTTTTTTGTTGTTCATATAGCATTCTCTAGAAGCAAATGCAGTTGGATTACAAATTTGAGGAAAAGAGAGTAAGTAAAGAAATGTCTTCCCTCCAAAAACACCATAAAAATGCATGGCACACGTGCATTTGGTTACATTTCTAAGTAAAAAAAAAGAAAAATATTTTTGTTTGTTTTTCATCTAAGCAAACCAGTAGGCAAATCTCTGTCAAAGGTGATGCTAACCAGCAAATCATTACTTTTCTCTTTTTCCCCTTTCCCCTGCAGATGAAAATAAAGTAGGTCTTTCTCATCACACCACGTGTGCCCACTAAGAAATCAAACTCGTAAGTCCTCCACATTCCCACAGTGCAATGCTTAACCCCTGTCAAAGTCCCTCAGCTGAGCATTCTTCATATGCCGCACCAATTTCAGCTTATTTCTCGTCCATTACAGGTGATATCTACACACATAGCCATCTCCAGGCTTTAGCTCCAGTTAGACACACACACACACACACACATACACTGCAGTGACATGGTGTGTGTGTAAGTGTGTGTGTGTGTGTCTGTAAAGCCAGCGTAATGCAGGGCAGGTTCGGCTGAGGTGTCTTTCGGACCTTGGATTGCAGCTTAGTCCAGTCACCCTTGAAGGCCAGGGAAGGGGCTGTTGGCTTGAAAAGAGTCTCCCACACACCAGACAGTAGACATCTCCAATAATCAGCAGGTGGCTGGTAAGACAGCAGCCGCCACCTTACCACATTCATAGCTGTAGATTTGTTTCCCTATTTCTAGTGTCTGTTTTTGTTCCTTATTTTTCTGTTGTTTTGTTGAACTTTTCCTTGTGATGATTGTTGGTAGTTGTCTTTTTTGGAGATGGTGGTTTCTTGCTCTTTTGTCAATGTTTCTTTGTTTTTTGTTTTTTGTTATTTTTTTTGTTTCCAGTGTTTTGTTCATAGTAATGGGTATATATCTGTCTGATGTTTGTTCAGGTGTCATCCAAAATGCTGGCTTTCCCCAGTTCAGATGGCTCTCTGATATCTTTCATATTAAATTCAATTTAGGTGATTTAAGGTGAAAAGTGTGACATTTGTTTTTTGTCTTCACATACAATAGAAACAGCTATCATCAAATTTCTAATATGAATAGTCAATAGTTCTTGAGGAGCCATATTTTTCCAAATAACTCGTAAAATGTGATTTCCCTCTTTTGAAACATCACCCAATATTATCACCAACCCAGGCTTACCATTGAGAAGCCATTCAGATCGCTTCAACCCCATCCCCTTCCTGAACAAACACCAGGCAGCTACGGCCCACTGCCCACTGATCAGTGGCGCCTTCCCTCACCGGTCCAGACCGATGAGCAGGCGACTCCTCTCCTCCTCCTTCTGGCTCTCGTTCTTGAGGTCGGCGAACACCTGTGTGAAGTAGTGCGGGTCGGAGTTGATCTGCAGCATCTTGGCACTCATCAGGTTGATGATGGAGAGGCAGCGGTCCCAGAAGGTCTCCTTGGAGCTCTCCACCAGGAAGGGCTTGAGCGGGTACGAGATCTCGTTGCCCATGTACGAGTAGGACAGGTAGAGGCAGGTGAGGAGCACCGCCTGGAGCTCGTGTTCGGTGGCCACCTCCGAGGAGACCACGTCGCGGCACAGCATGTAGACGAACACCACGTTGGCGGGCGTGATGAAGCCCTGGTCCTGCCAGCCCTGGAGGAGCAGAGAGCGGTCCACGCTTCGCAGCCACAGCACCGGGTCGGTGGGGGACAGGTGCTTGAGCCGGTAGCACCGCCGGCACAGGAACTCGCCCAGGCAGCGGAGGAGCTCACTGGTGGAGGCCTGCACGATCACCCGCTTGGGCGTGCCGGACGCCGCATTGGAGTTGGACAGCGGCGCCTTCTTGACCGACGAGGCGGCGTTGTTAGCGTTCTTGGTGGGGCTGCCTTGGTCCTGGGCGAAAGTGGAGAGGTTGGCGCAGGACTGCGACTTCTTCAGGTTCTCATTGTTCAGGTGTGTGACATTGTTCTGGTAGGCGGCATTAGGCTGCACCTTCTTGGAGCCCTTCTTCTTGGCCGAGACCGCCACGATTCGCTTCCATGGCAGTACGTTGATGAGCGAGTTACGCTTCAGGTTCTTGTCCTTAGCATTCTTGCTGTTCTGCACAGCCGTGTAGTGGCCCACTGTGGCCGGGCCGTCCTCGAAGAGCGCCGCCTTGCGGTAGCTCGGGGAAAGCGACAGAACGGTTCCCATGGTGCCGTGGGGTTGGTCGTGGGCCTCTGAGCTCTCTCAGGAGCGATGAAGTCAACTGCAGAGGATAGCCTGGGATTGGAAAGTGAGGGTCTTGACCTCACTTCCTCCGAGAGTGGAAGCCCCGGGCTACCAGACAGAATTTATCTTAGGCATCCACGTTGGGGAGGAGTGTTGGGCTCCAGAGGGATGGCTTTGTTATGGTGGAGCAGGCTTGCTTCACTAGAGGATGCAGCAACGCTCTCTCTCTCTTCTCTCTCTCTCTCTCGCTCTCTCTTCTCTCTGTTGTGCTCGTTCACCCACTGTTTGCTTTTAACCTCAGCAGGATCTGAATAAATCAGAAACAATTATCAGGTCATTTACAATGATCAAAGTCGCAACACTTAAAGAAAAAAAAAAGATTGATTGCCCTAATGTAAAGCTGAAGAGCAAATGATTCAATACAGATTCTGGCATATTCAAACCCATTTCAAAATCCCTTTATGTACAAATAAACAGGATTACAATCATTGAGGAAGATTACTCTCTTTGGGTGTCAACTTCAGGGACATCTTCTGAATTGTTTAATCAAATATGTATATTCGTTCTAAAGGTTTTGGAGGATTTGGAGAATTTACCTTTTTTTTTTACAGACAATACAGACTTTAAAACTAAGAGGGCTGATGCATAAGTGAAAAGGTCTAAAACAAACCATCTCCTCCCGTCTGTTTGCATTTCTATTTTTTTAGGCTTCATAAAAATAGTCCTCTGTCTATCTGAGATTCAGAGGAGATGCATCCCCGATCCCTGCAACCTTCCCTCCCCAATCTTAATGAATTTGTCCTTGTACAGAATGCAAGATCGAACATTTTGTCGGATTAATTCTACATCACCTAAATAGCCAACCAGCTCCAAAGCAGCCGATAACGTATCAGGATAGGCTATGAAGAGAAGCATTTTACACTATAGCCTACACAAACTAAAAATAGCCTGTGTTACAGTAGAAATATGGGACACAACCCGCCAGCGCTGATGTTAATTCGAAAATGGTAGCACTGAAGCTATTAAAGATCGAATCACAGTCCGACCAAGGACTTGCATTGATGCAATGAATATTTCAATGCGGTGGTATGAAAATATATGATAAACCATACGCCATCATCTCAATTATTCTCTAAGCTTTAAAATGGAAGCCTATGAGGGTATGCTATAAACACCTGCGTGAACGTCGTCTTGCTAAGACTGGGGCAAGAACGCCATAATGTATCAATGCCTTGTTATAGCTTATTTACATTAGGCTATAGTCTTGGCTATATTTTTGAGACAACCTGATCGCTGATGAGTCATCTCATCGCAGAAAAAAAGTTAAGGGGAATAATGCGTCTGTCCGCCGTTATAGGTGGTGCTGCGTTTGTTTATGTGGCTACTGTCCACGGTACTGAAAAGTAGCGCATGGTTAACTATGGCGATGGAATTCCCCATGAAAATAGACACGTATTTTTTATTCGCCTCTACTGTAGGCTGGGGTGCTGGTTTATCTGCCTATAGACCCACTTTTTCTTTAATATACGATTCCAATTAGGCTATGTGCCAATAAAAACAATAGGTAGCCTAAATTTTATAATATAAAAATGCACGCAGAAATACATAATCATGTCAGTTTAATTGGGCCTATGTCGGATATCTCAGTGTAGGCTACTGGCAGTCTGAAGTAAAAGCAGAGATTAAAAACGCACTTACCAGCAGTTGTTTTTTTTCCCTTAACGCTTTAACAGACGAAAACGAGACACGCAATGTCTGCGTCCGTGTGGCTTTTTCCTTTCGAAATGCAGTGCATCAAGGTGAAACAAAACCAGTCATCTCAAGGAATGTCCTCAATGACAGAAACGCGATTAAAATTCCGATGAAAACCCTTTAATCAGACGAGAATCCCCACGCCTTGACAGAGCTCTCGGTTGGCTCGCCTGCACTCTGATGATGTCGGGCTCTCTGTCGGATGGGGATGCTGAGAGCTGTGAAGCTGCGCTATTGGTCCTCGCTGGGGCAGACGCGGATTTAGGAGGTTGTTGTGTACTTTCGCGAGCTCTAGGTTACCGCAAGGAGCACTGTTGGCCAATGAGATGCAGTGATCGAGCGCCTCTCTGTGCTGTCCTTGGTGCTGTTTTTACAGCTCCACCCAGCGACCGGGCACTCGTCAATCAGAGCTCCAATTTCCATGCCATCTTAATGGGCATTAATGAATTTATCAGGAAAAAAAACACATAAACAGTGCAGAACATGCAAGAGATTTGAGCTCAAATGGCCAAAGGAGGCTATTCTAGGCTCTGGAGGCCTAGGCTATCTTACAATCTAAAGTCAAAAGTTTGCCCTTAAATAGGCCTGATCAAATTCAGCAGAATGAAAGCAGACAAGAATTCGCAATGGCATAGGCCTATAGCCCACTATGGGCTCTAGAGCCTGCAGCCTAGTCTATCCCAAGAAGCTTTTTTTGCGAATAAATAATAAGGGAAAAATAGTTTAATCAAATAATCAAATTATCTGTGTTGACATAAATTGACAACCCACTATAGGTATCCGTGATCTGTGGCAGGTCTATGTTTTTATTTAGCAGTAGACTAAACAAATTGTGCGACTCCAGCATTAACAAAACTACACTTCCCAAACTCCCTTCGGTCTACCCAGAATCCCTTGTTGTCCCGTTTTTGCTGTCACCCTCGCGATTGTTTGCGGGCAGGCTGATTTTGAATAGGGAAGATGGCAACCGCGGCAGTGGTTGAGTTTCAGAGAGCCCAGTCTCTCATTAGTACGGACCGAAATGCCTCTATCGATATTCTACACTCAATAGGTAAGTGAGAACATGTTACACTGTGTAAAAGTGTTTGGTTGTAGCCTGCTCATTTGAACGATTCCCGTCACAGTCCGGTTTTGTTTCTGCTCGCTGCTAACAGCCGGCTGGTGCGTTGCTGACTCACTGTAGCTAGCCATGCTGATGTTAGGTTAGTGGTTGAGTGGAAGCTAGCTCGCTCGCTAGTAGTAGGCCATCACCTAGCGATGTAGCCAGATAGCCTAGCTCAAACAAGTATCTGACTGTGAGTCACCATCAAGCTAACTACAGAAATTCATTATGTAGCAAGCAGCCATTGACCTCGGTGACTTCAGAAAACAAATGTAGCCGATTTATAGACCAAATATTGTTATCAATGTAAAAGTTAGGAGTCAATATGGGAGATTGAAGAACGAGAAAAACGTAGCATGGTGATATTCTTTGATTTTGTTGAGGCTGAAACTAGCTTGGCTCTGCCAACAAATTAACGTTAACAAGGCGACATTCACAATCATTACTTGAATACCAAGCAAATCTGGTAGCTGTCGGTATGTTGATTATCGTTTCATGGAAGTTAATGCTAGCTAACATTAGCATTCTAACGTAATGCCCAACGATAGCTGTTGAGGATATAATGTTTTTGAGATAAAAGTTGTACTCCAGATAGTTCACTGTGTTCGTGGACATAGGTAGTGTAACGATTGACCAACTACGGAGTTTGTAGTAGTGCGTGATCATAGTCAGCGGCCGTTAAAAATGATAGTTGTTTTGCTATCTCCCTAGCTAGCTAGCATGCTAACAGTGACTCCGCTTGCTCCTCCTGTCTCTTCACTGTCCCACTGAAGTTGCTAAAGTCATGGAATCTAGACTAGTTAGTGATGCACTTTTGTTGAGCTGAACATTATATTCTTTCTGTCAGTAGAAAGCCTGTTATCAGCTTAAGTGTTAGAATAGGCCAGACTGTTCTCACCCATATAATTTACTCCCAACCATGATTTTTAAATTAAGGTTATCGTTAGTGGTTATTATTTGTGTTTAAGTACGTGTATGTCTGTGTGTGTGTGTGTGTGTGTGTGTGTGTGTGTGTGTGTGTTTTGTCCTCAGTGAGGCGAGATGTCCAAGAGAATGATGAGGAGGCGGTCAGAGTTAAGGAGCAGAGTATCCTTGAGCTGGGCAACCTCCTGGCCAAGACTGGTCAGGCTGCAGGTTGGTTTGCATTTGTCTTCTTTAAATTAACATTTCTTCTACTAAGCTTCTAATAAGCTGTGAAAAAAAATGTAACAGTCTCTGTCTTAACTCAGACATTCACTCCCCAGTGGATTGCTTTTTGATTTACTTGATTTACGGATTGTCAACGGGAGGGGGCCCCATTTTCTTGCAGGAAAGCATTTTTAACAAGCAATGATCCACCTTTCTTCCATGTACTTTCAGAGCTGGGTGGGCTGCTGAAGTTCGTGAGGCCTTTCCTGATCTCCATCAGTAAGGCCAAGGCTGCCCGACTGGTGCGCTCCCTTCTGGACCTCTTCCTGGACATGGAGGCCGCCACAGGGCAGGAAGTAGAGCTGTGCCTGGAGTGCATTGAGTGGGCTAAGGCAGAGAAGAGGACCTTCCTCAGACAGGCCTTGGAGGTGAGGGTTACTACATACTTTGTGTTGCCCTTGTGTTCCATTTAGGTATCCGGCCACTCCGGTTGGAACTACCACAATTTTACGATGATACAGAAAAGTTTGTGATTTCGTAGGGCTATGTACGCAGTTATTTTGTAGAATTCACTGGTGTCAGCAGATTTGGTGATCTCACTGGAAGATTAAACATGTCTAATGATTGCTTTGTAGACGCATAAATAGTTTTGTTGCTGGCAACTGATATGAGTATCGCCCTTTCTTTACAGGCCCGGCTTGTCTCACTGTATTTTGACACCAAGCGCTATCAGGAAGCCCTGTCACTTGGTAAGAGTCATAATGATGGATGAGGTTTTTCTGGAACAAAGCTTTTTTTTTTTTTAAACACATCCTTATGATTGGTTTTAGTTTGTTGCACACATATTAGCGCATAGGAACATTTTTTCCCCCTTCTTAGATAGGATTATTTGATATGTATTAAATATTGACTCTTATTTATTTCATAGGGTCTCAGTTGCTGCAGGAGCTCAAGAAGATGGATGACAAGGCCTTGCTGGTGGAGGTGCAGCTGCTGGAGAGCAAGACCTACCATGCCCTCAGTAACCTCCCCAAGGCCCGGGCTGCTCTCACCTCGGCCAGAACCACGGCTAATGCCATCTACTGCCCCCCCAAGCTTCAGGCAGCTCTGGACATGCAGTCAGGTACGTCAGCTCACACAGTTAGTGGTGCAACCAGCGGAAATCCACTTCTGGCCAGATAGGGTCAAATGAACATGAAACACTTTGGTTAATGGCTGCAGCCCCAAGCTTGTGTTAGTCACCAATGTGTCTGAATTGTCTTACTTGGCAACATGACCCTATTTGTGGTACAATTTTTAGACTGTGGTAATGTGCCCAGACTTTGCTCTTTATCCATCCACCCTCCCCTCCTAGTCTTCTTCAAATAAGTGAAAGTGGGAAAATCGGGAGACCACCCCCCCAAGCCCCCAACACAAAAAAACTGAAGGCTCAGTTGCACATGGCGCCCTTCCAAATGATGTATCATGAAATCACCCCTCTCTGCCACCATGAGGATGCTAAGCAAGCAGGAGCCGAGTCAGAGTGTGACCGTGTTCTGTTGCCTTTTCCTGGTAGGAATCATCCATGCAGCTGAGGAGAAGGACTGGAAGACGGCCTACTCCTACTTCTTCGAGGCCTTCGAGGGCTACGACTCCATCGACAGCCCCAGGGCCGTCACTGCACTGAAATACATGCTTCTCTGCAAGATCATGCTCAGCCAGTGAGTCAGGCCTGCCCAGTCTCAACCCTTTCCAGTCTTGCTTATGACTTGCATAGCCACCTTGCTCACACACACACACACTCGCTTAAAGTACACCATAGTAGGAAGTGTTAAAACCTGTGGTTGAATTCACTGTCGTCAGCAAACCAGTGAAATGTCTTGTGTTATGCTCAGTGGAGAAATGCGAAGTCAAGTAGTAAATGATTGACGATGTAACTTGTGCAAGGGAACTACTTGCGGTCATCTAGGTTTAATCCTGAGTGCTGGGATTCTAGGCTAGTCTACTAGACGCGCGGACTTTGTGTGGAATTCTCCATGGTGCGTAAGTTCTAAAATCACTTAGCTGCGCGCTTTTCCACCATTTGCGTGAAAGTGATTTTTGAACTTGCGCGCCCTGGAGAATTCCACCCTTTGTGATCAGAGTCTGACATCTCTCCTCTGGAAGATGTATCCCACCCCGATATAATAGGCATAGATGTTGTGTTAACTTTGAAATCGATAGTCACACGCGCCGGACACACGAATAATGGGGGTTCCTCGGATTATTATAAATCCAAAGGTCCTAAGGTGACTTCATCACAAGTGAAGAAATTGTGAGATTTGAGAAATTGTGAGACTGTAACCACTATGTTGGCAGGGACAAGATGGAACCTACAGGACCTATTCCCTGTAGCACTTGTGTGTTTGATATGCAAAACCGTGTTTGGTCAGCAGCTGTGAATCACCACCACTCATAATGTGTTCCTCTCTGCAGGCCAGAGGATGTCCAGGCCCTGATCAGTGGAAAACTAGCACTACGGTATGCCGGGAATCAAGTAAGTCGCCATTTAATTTTTATTTATTTATTTTTTGTGTGTGTCTTGTTTTGCCTCCACAGCACTGTGAGTGTTTAGTCTTTGGGTGCTGTCCAGTTCCTCCTGCCGTTGGTTGATGTCCTCATTGTTTATTCTCCCACAGACGGATGCACTGAAGTGTGTAGCACAAGCCAGCAAGAACAGATCATTAGCTGACTTTGAAAAGGTGAGAGCCTGCTGCTTCTCCAGTAGAAGGTGGTTGTAATGTTTACAGGGTGAAAGTTTTGAGGTCATAATATGCAAAGAAGTATGTGTTTTGATAAAATCTTTGACAAACACACAGGCACTGAGAGACTACAAATCAGAATTGAGGGACGACCCCATTATCAACACGCATCTGAACAAGCTGTATGACAATCTGCTGGAGCAGAACCTCATCAGGGTCATTGAGCCTTTCTCCAGAGTACAGGTAGAGGGCGCTATTCATCTTTGGCATGAATCTGCTACAGGAAACAAAACAAAAAAACAATCATATAGCCTTCTATCTCAAGAACATGATTGATGGGCTGTTCTTTATGACAGAATATCCAAATCTAAAAGTTTGTTATAGCTGTTGTTTTTACATAGTTAATGCCATAGTGAACTTCATACCTGGTCAATTTTTCACTCATATGCACTTTAGTGAAGCTAGTTTGAGAGGAGATAACCCTGTTATTCCTGTTTCAGATCACACACATATCTTCGCTCATCAAACTCTCAAAGGTAATGGCCTTTCTCTTGGTTTAAGTTGGTTATCTCAATATTTTGAATCTTGTCCAGTATCTGATCGCAGTTGCTTTCGTCACACGCAGGGGGATGTGGAGAGGAAACTATCACAAATGATTCTGGATAAAAAATTTCATGGTATTCCAAACATGGCTCTTTTTTACACACACTCTTTTTACACACCAGTCATGAGTCTAAGTTGATGGCTTTATGTAAAGTCTGTGGTAGAGTGTTCCTTAATCTTGGCTTGTCTCTGCACCTGTCTAGGCATTCTGGACCAAGGTGAGGGGGTTCTTATCATATTTGAAGAACCTCCAGTGGACAAGACCTACGAGGCCGCCTTGGAAACCATTCAGAACATGAGCAAAGTGGTTGATTCACTTTACAACAAAGCAAAGAAGCTGACATAGGTGAGTGCCATCAAAGGAAAGAAAGGTTGATAGATTTGATTACTATATCCTTCAGCATGCCACAGACGGAGTCAAAATACTAAGCAGTTAAAGGGACCCTATGCCCGGGGGGGGGGGGGGGGGGGGGGGGGGGGG
>JASCQY010000089.1:8189289-8202873 GCA_030264315.1 Sardinella tawilis | reverse complement strand
CCCCCCCCCCCCCCCCCCCCCATGATTCTTTGCATACCATTGGTGCCCATCATTGGCCTCAGGGCCTTTCTGTTATAAGCATTAGGTGCAATACAAATCTGGGAGGCAAGGTGGCAATTGATTTAATTAGTGATTCATTTAACTAGGGCATCTACAAGCTTTTGTGTCTGTGAATACACGCCCCACTGTAGTTTTCTGGCTATTGTACAGTATGCTAGCAACCAAACCGTTTCAGAGCAGTTTATATCACTTGATTTTGTTTTGTTTTGTTTTGTTCTTCCCCGGCTTCATTTCATTTATACATAATTTACCAATAAATGTTTTTATTATTATTTCTGTAAGTCATGTCTGCTCCATAGAAATCTAGTGAATTTCTTGAAGAAAAAAATATTTTGCCATAGTTTCAAGATTTGAGCCTTTGCTTGCAGAGTTTGAATATGCTTTGTACAGGATTGTAGAATGTATGTCGTTAAGTTACACCGGACTGTTTTGCATGCTTTTTGGTTTGTGTTCAAGAGGGTGGCATGGAGGTAGCTAGAAGTACCTTGGTTGATCAAATGTAACTACCTGCTCAAATGTAGACAGTGTGTGGTTTTGTGCCTGATTGATGTGCCGAGGTGAGGGGAGAGAAATGGTGCCTGTAGTGGTGCTTTTGACTACAATAATAAAAGAAAAGAATTCAAAGGGAATATGTAATGCTAAAGGATTAGCAAATTACAACCATCTGCAACACTCCTCAACAAGTCACAGTATGTGTCATCTTTGGAGACATGTGACAAAAGTGCAAAGGGTGGTTTCTTGATAAGGGATTTGGAAGTTGCAATGTTAATTGAATGTCAGAATGATTTGTTGCAGTAGACCTGTGTCGTGTCTTTGGGCAGGATCGTGGACCACTGGTGAAGGTGAAGGCTCAGGCTCAGGTTGGGGTCCTGTTGGCTGTTAATCTGGATGTGTAGAGTGTTGTGTCCTGAAACCCTTGCAAATTAGACTGAGATTAGAAGTGCCATGATGCAGCAAGCAGGAAAATTGGGCCTGCCTATTTGTTAGACCATTTTTTTCTCGTGGCCACTGTTCATGTTGTTAATGTCATTCTCCCCATTAGTCGTGATTTCAATTGAATTGAAAGGAAAGCGAAGACAGAGTATTGGGGCAAATGAAAAACTCAAATCTTGCAGGCTAGATTTCCTAATCCTGACTACATCTCCAGTATGGTGTTTTCATCTTAATTACTATTACAGGGCTGAACTCTTCAATTATTGTGATGGTATACCAGAGCGGTCATTTCCCCCAATACACCAAGTTGTCCTGCATTTTTAAAATTAAAATGGATTCTTTTAAATGATCCTGCATTCTTCTCCTAAATCTAAGGACTGGCCCACTGGCTTGAAAATTGCCCACATCCAAAACCAAATGTATAACAATCCTGCTGATCCATTACCTACTATATCTGATGTTCAGATGAGTTCAATTAAATCTTTTTATCAAATTTGTTTCCCTTTTGCCTTTCTTAGCATATTCATAAAGGCCTGGTTCAAGAATGACAAATTACACCTGTTGACAGCTACCTTTCCTGCAGGTTAGTGCATGAGAGCTGCTTTTGTGTTGCCTACAATGTTGCCTGCAAGAAGGCCATGTAGCATATCATGCATCAAAAAAATAAAATAGATTATGCCTAGTCATAAGATATTCGGCCATGAATGTTCCACTGGAGTTTTGGAAGTTGGCATGCGCGTACACGGAAGCTGCAGTAGGCCTAGACGACGTCATCTTCGACCAACGCGGCACAATCGTGTACTCTCGCTCGCTCGCCTGGTAGCCATCGACATTCAATGAGTTGCCGCTGCTGCCGAGCAACAAGAAACTGCGAAGATGGCTGGCCGAGTGAGTATCGTCTATTGTAACCGAACGATAAAGCTGTATTCCGTCTACATATACTTCTTAGCATACGTTTAACAGACCTAAGATCTGAGAAAAACTTTTAACTTCCTCTGCTTTCTGTTGTGTCAAGTCAGGAGTACTATACGTCATGCTAAGCCCGGAAGAACTATTTGTATCTTATGACTTGCCACCTGATGGCAAGTAAAGACTAATGTAGACAAGTGTTTCTTTCTCGTGAAGTTTCTGAGGTGGATAATCACACTCTCACTTTCTTGCTGTCATTTGTTATTTAAAATGGTACGCTTCGTCATGCTTAATTATGTATATAAACTATCAGTCGTAATTAGTTAGCATAGTCAGGCTAACCAAGTTTAGCTGCAGTGGTTAGCTACAGTACGCACAACCGCATACAACACCGTGCATCTGGAGTTGAAGTCTCGCTTGGTTTTACATTAAAGTACAGTATATGTCTTGTTCATTTAACAAGCTGATAGATTTAGGTTGCAAATTTGTCTATTTAACTGTGGACACGAATGAACTTAATACAGAGTTAACATAGCAGTACCATCTCTAATAGCCTAAACATTCTGCAAGAGACCAATTCATTTTGCTTTCTTAGTAAAAATCTTTCTTTTGTATGGGTCACTATTCCAACAATCTTACTTGTCATTGGTGTGCCCGCCAGGCGTCTACAGCCATGCTTACTAGACAAAACGCACTGAATGACTATCTACATTAGTATGATATTCTGTGTCATTGGCGAAGATTGTTGGCGATATTTGGATTGCATAGGACCTTTTTGTACTCTCCTCAGCCCAACTTAGAGTGGTCTTCATGAGTAGAGAATTCAAAACTTATCACCCTCAATTATGTTGTGTGCCTTTACCCTTAAGGCTAAATGGTACCCTTGTATTGTTGAGAAGATTAAGTCACATCAGAATGTAAAGAACTTGCTTTAAGTTAAACCATTGTAATCCGTAGCACATATGAGTACTAGCCTAACCTTTGGCATAGGCATTCTACAATAGAACTGTTACAGTACTGTAGTTACTACAGTACCTTACAGGTGAAATCAAGGTGTAGATGCTCATTTATACCATTTAGCCTTTGTTAATGCTATAAAGTCTAATGCCATGCAATTTAAACTGCAGTACTACATGCTCACAGGAGCTCACCAGGGATGACAACAAACCACTGTACCCCTCCCTCTACATCTGGCTCATACTCAAATTCTTTGCTTTTCTACACTTGTCAATCCCAGATCTTCATACTATAGACATACGCTCAATGAAAGTAGGGTCTTCTCAGTTCTTGGTGAAGAAGCATGCATCTTAGCACGCAGCCAAAGATTCCGTCTCCCATGTCTCTGTCGTGTTTTGGAGGTGCTGAGGACTCTAAAGTACTGTTGTTGAGCTTGTTCCCCTTCCTAGGAGTGGTTGGGGATTTCTAAGAGTGCCATGAGGACCCATCCTGCAGCTTATGCTCAAAGCAATGACCCTGAGACAGTAGTGCTGTCTGTGATTTTCCTATCTTCGTCACAACACACTCCCTTAATTGCACCAGGGGAGTTGCTGCTAATAGCAAGGCCATCCTCTTTTTCCATGACCCAAGACTGCAGGTGAAGGTCTGGAAAGAGCCTTTTTTTTTTTTGTAATAGCAGTTTGATCGTTTGGTGGTGTTGGCCTTTTCAGTGTTCTTTGTACTCCTCAGAACAAGAGAATGAAAGGAAAATTGAATATTTACTGTGTTATAGGCCCCACTGTAATAAATATTCCCTTTTACTTTCACTCTTACACATGTTCACTCTACACAGACACACACACTGTGCTTATGGGTAACCTATGACCAAATGCGGGAAACTTCAGAGAGATATCTTTGCAAATCCACATGCTTGGTTCCCTCATCATTTTGCCAAGCTTTTAGCAGAGGGATGTCTTATTGCCATGGCAACCTCAATGCTTAGAGTGGGCTCTGCACTTTGGTTTCCAAAGGCAAGAGCAAACAGGTAGCTCAGGCAGGGCACACATACTAATCAGCACGTATGTAAACCTATCTGCCACCCATTTGGCTTGTGGCAACACAGTTGGGACTAAACGGTCCTGTTCTGATGTGTCCTCTTGCAGAGCTAGTGATCAGAAACATTGTGTGAAGCCCTTTTTTTATTATTCCCGCAAGATAAAATTGAACGTTAGACTTTGAGTATTAGATAAATATGAACTTGATTACAGAGAACGTAGGGTTGCTTCAGCTAATGTCCTTCACTCCTCCTCAAATCCGGCCGTCAACAAATAAGCGTTTAGCCATGTGGATGAGTGTCTCTGACAGAGGAGGAGGGAACGAAGCCCATTAAGCATGGCATTGATTTTCGTCAGACCTTTCAGAAGGGGAGCACTGACAAGGATGCTGCCTGAAGTCATAAACAAGGAAAGCTGTAGGCGTAGCAGAAGTACCCTGATATATTAATAAGGTTAGTCTTGAAAAATGAGGACGTCATCTGATGAGCTAAGTGGAAAGGCCCTGAAATCTCATTATGTGAGTAGCTGTGGTCCTACTTTGATATGTTGGTTGCTGTCTAGTTACCGTCTCACAACCAAGAGGGAAGACAGTGGTTGTGGAGCTTGCTTCGCGTGCAAGATTGTCGACCCATCGTGTAGCAAAGGAAGCGAGATAAGAGAGATTCAACATCAGCTCCTATCATCTCTGTGAAGCAGACAAGAGAGAGAGATCAGTGTTGAGTGAAGGTGTATATAGGCCGGCCCGGTGATTATTTGGATAAGGAGCATCTCTGCCATTTCCTGTTCTTGCAGTTTTTGAGTTATCAGCACACACCTGTTTACCCCCACTAGGGGAGATTGGCGATCAGAGTGAGGCAGACAGATGCACCACCTTCATCCTGGTGTCTGAGAGAGTGGAACTTTGAGCTTGTCTGAAGAACCCTAAATAGGAACCCCAGCCAGCCATTGATAATGCTGGCAGTGTATTTGTGTGTGGGATGTGATGATGGTACAGGTAGTTTTGTGACCCATGCCATAGACAAAATATAGGCCTACAGACATTGATCTACCATATCAAA
The DNA here is from genome assembly GCA_030264315.1 of Sardinella tawilis. Lineage (NCBI taxonomy): Eukaryota > Metazoa > Chordata > Actinopteri > Clupeiformes > Clupeidae > Sardinella > Sardinella tawilis. The sequence continues at coordinate 8,197,922 of JASCQY010000089.1, read as the reverse complement.
GTGGGCAATATATTGGTAAAGCCTGCTCAGATAAGAGGTGCAGAGTGTTTAAAGTTAGTTTTGTTTTTATCCACTCAATACTTCACAGCTTTTAATCTTGCTAGACTAAACACAAGCCTGCTTTTTAATCATTTTGCATTGGTTCGTATCAGTTAAGTATTAGTATTAACATCTAAATCGGGTATTTTTTTTTGTTTGTTTTTGTTTTATTTCTCTAATTTGTTAAGAAGCTTTAGTGATGGAGGATATGAAATCCATGAGACCCAGAGGACATGAACTCTTGCGCTAGCATTGGGCTGCAACATTTCACACAGCTCCATTAGTTACCACCAGAAATCAGTGTGGGGATGTCCAAGTCTGTGTTCTGTTGACACTTGCCCGAGTTGCCCGTTTCCCAAAGCCGTAGCTGCTAACCGACACCAGGATGGGTGGTTTGACTGCCTCTCTCATGTCTCCCCCCCTCAGATGATGCAAGCAGCACGATGCCCGACGGATGAGTTGTCTTTAACCAACTGTGTCGTCATCAACGAGAAAGATGTGGCGATTGGACAGTAAGTTCTTTCTTCTGTAGGGTGGTGAGAAAAACATTCATTAATCATGTCTAACGTTTCCATTGCTGTTAGTGATGATCTATAATTACTGCTACAGATAATATCTGTCAGATATTAAAACCCTCAGTTCCTGACCAGGGCATGAACACATGAAAATACTACAGAATATTTCGATGCCACTTTCTCATAGCTTTTGTAAATTGTTGCTGTGGAGAGGAGTTGGTTCTAATGTGTCCTGATCTGTTTTAAATCCCCATCGTAGGTATGTGACGGTGAAGACAAATCCACCCCACAAGTATGTTTTTACAGTTCGCACTCATCAGACTATGCCACCTGGATCCATTGGCTTCAGTCTGCCTCAGGTCTGTTGGGCCAAATTCCATGTGATGCCTGATTCTGCTAGCCTTTATAGGCACTTTATGTCTGTCTGTCTGTCTATGTATGTATGTCAGAAAGCGGATGCTTTTGGTCCTTCTACCTGTTCTCTAGGACTTATAACTTCTGTTATCCTCTAACCATGTGCAGTGTATAAAATGTTTCTGTCATGTGTAATACCTGTTTCCTCTTATGAAATTACTGTTGCTTTACTCTTCTGCTCTTACTTACTGCTACTCACTCCTGTCCAGCACTTTTTTTGCTCTGTTTTCGGCTTGTAATGCCTGTCATTGCCATTGACCTTTGCCTGTCTGTCTCTGCCTGCCTCTCGTCCGTGTTAAACTTGACCTCAGCGTGACCTCTCAGGTACTGCTGTAACTTTCTCACCCCAAGGGCTTATTCAACAAACAGTTTTGGATTCTAGTTACCGCAGGTGCCACATCATAGACACAACACATTTTTGTGTGTTTTCATTCTTTGTAAACTTAATTAATTAACATGTAAAAAAAAACAAATTAAAAAACTGGTTGTTTGATAAGCCCCTGCCACCAGAAGAAAGTTACCTTGTTTTGTGAGAACAGATTATTAATTAGTATGGTAGTACAGCAAAAAATCTATGAATCCAGCCAATTGAAAACGTATGTTGCTTCTGTCATGAACCTGGGCAAGCTTGTCGCCCTTATCTGGCTGGTTGTTAAAGGAAATACAGGCAGATGGTTATTGTCTGCTAATGTCAACAATAGAGGAAAAGCCTGTTCTAGACTGACCATCATTAACTCTGCCTTTGAAATGAAAGGTCTGTGCTCAGCTCATGCTTGAATATTTGTGTTGCAGAGGAAATGGGCTGGAATCTCCATTGGTCAGGATGTGGAAGGTAAGCCAATATGACATGACATATGTGGCCTCTATGTATGTATGCACTTTTGGGTTCACCTTCTCATCCAGCATAATTGGGCAGGGGTTAGTGTTGCGTCCAGGGCAGGGGGAAGTATTGTCTACAATAAGTATAGACTACACAGAGGCATCAGTTTGTCACTTTAGAAAGAAGAGTAGGCTGACAGACAGACAGGCAAATGTAAGGGATGCCAGCTAGCTTAGCTGTGCGCAAGTAGAACGTTGGTAAACCTCCCTCCCGAAAGCCACCCAGTCACGCTAGTGTGTGAGTGTGGGACCCTAGGGTTATTAGCTCACTTGCTAGCGCGGTGCATTCCCAGTCCGTGGTGCTGCTGAGTTGCAGGTCAAGTCAAGTCAAGTCAAGTCAGTTTTATCAATTCAGTTTTTGTCAATTTCTTCACATGTACTAGACATACAAAGGAATCGAAATTGCGTTTCCCACTGTCCCATGCAGACAAGTATCAGGACAGGACAAACAATAAAGTGCACAGGCACAACAGAACATACTGTTTAAGACAAATAATAAATAAAGTGCAAAAAGGTTTATACTTTTACTAGTACTAAAAAACAGGATAAAAGAGGGTAGTGTGCTGTGAAAAAAAAAGGTTCGAGCCCGGGTGTGTGCAGGACAACACAGGTTACACATAGTTCACTCCAATCTTGCCAGGAAAGGGGAAAAAAACCAGTTACATGGCTGTACTTGACTAGGACAGAAATCTTTGAACTTCCCATCAAGCTGTCACTTTGAAAGGTTTAGGCTTTACCACAAATATGGCAATCCCTACTCTTTCCTCCTCTTCATCAGAGTGTCTAATTCCCTCTCTAGGGAAGTACCTAGAGTCCTGTGCAGTGGTCTGAGCCTGGAAAAACGAGATATTTCAGCATAAGTGGAAAGCTCATTTCTGTTTCTTATCAGAGTCGGAAAGCAATTAGTATTGGCATTGGACTGCCCAGAATAGAGCTCCTAATGAGCTCATCTGCATAAACAGCAGCAGCAACAGCTGTTTTAGAGCAGGTGCTAATATATTCCAGCACCAATTCTGCTAATTCCCCTCTTGCTCACTACCGGCTCTTGCTGACATACAGTGCATTTCCATGCAGCCAATAAACGGTTTCGAATCAGTTTAGTGAGCATAAAGTGAATATGCTTGTGTCTTGTAAACATCTTTTTCTGATTGGAATAAACAAGTAAACCGTTTGCGCATAGGCCTATGTTCTAAATGTGACACTCTACTTGCTTGTAAACAGGTTAAGCAGTTTATTGACATAAATGGAATTTGGCCGATAAATTGATTCAAAACTGTTTACTGTCGGCATGGAAATGCACTGATAGAAATGGATGCACTTGTCTCGTTACACTGTAAAGGCGCGCAGGGCTGCTGTGTTCTATTTGTGTGGCGAGAGGCTCAGACTCCATGGAAGTGCACTGGAGGGCACATGTTTTGAAACTGACAGAAAGTATGACAAGAATGACTTCATGTGTCAACACAGATGTCAAAACCTCTACATTTTTGGCCTGGAGAGCTCAAAGCCTTTAGAGCTGGCTGAAGTTTTTTTTTTTTTTTTTTGTATCTAGAGCGTTTAAATGCTTTTAGAATAATTTTACAAATCTGCCCACCACTCACATGTCGGCATTGGCTCCATTGATTATGGAAGCATATTTTTGCAGCCACTTTAGCGGTGATGATGAAGCTAGCTAGCATGCTAGTAGCCTGGAGCATTGTCTGCCACCATTGTGCACTTGAGTAAGGCACTTGACCCTAACCCTAAGTTACACTAGGGGAGACTGGTCCTGACGAAATTGGCCAATTTATGTCACGTTGGATAAAAGCTGTATATATAAAACTGATGTGCCAAACGCATAAATGCAAATGTAAAGAATATCAGGAAGGAAATGTGTGAGAGGGGCAGTATGTAAGACCTCTGTCTCCTTTGCCACACAGTTGCCAGTTACAACTTTGACAAGTCCAAGCAGTGCGTGGGCACCATGACTGTGGAGGTGGACTTCCTGCAGAAAAAGAATGTGGACAGCAGCCCGTACGACACGGACAAGATGGCTGCCGAGTTCATCCAGCACTTCAACAGCCAAGCCTTCAGCAAAGGCCAACAGGTGAGAGAGCGCAGACCTTGAGCAGAAGAGGAGGAGGCTTGATAATTCCCCCCCCTCAGCTATGGATCTTGACTGCCATTTTGCCTACCGATTAAAGGCTTGCTGTATCTTGTCAAGAACCATCTCGACAGGGGCTCATGTGGATTTGAGCATGTCTTTGTGAAGATCTGTTACTCAGACTGTTGCTTGTACACACCATTATATTCGAAGCTGCAAGAAAGAGAAATCAGTTGTAACTATGGCATTTGAACCCACTGAGCGTAGATATGGCACCTTGTCCACTCCTGCAAGAAGCTTATCCACGGGCGAGCCCTTGGCCCACCAGGAACTGATTATGGTTTCTTAAAATGGGTCATACTCATCCGTCATGTCCAGAGCACAGAGCCATTCATCCACTGCCAAACAGAAATTAATTGGAACCGTGTGTTTGTGCTTATGTGTGATTTGTGTTTTAACAAAGTGCAGAATGAGAGTCTCCTCTGCGGCTGATATAAGAGAGATTTTTTTTTTCCATGGTAATCAGCACAGCTGACTGAATTGGCTTGAGAGCTGAGTTGTCTCACTTCTGCAGCATTTAATTAGAGTCTGATTAAATGCTTACCCAGAAAGCCCTTTGGTATTAGAGTTAATTTCTCCCTCATTAGAAGGAGCAGCAGCCTGGCTAAACTTGAGCTTCCATCTCAACTTGTGCCACCGTAAGGAAGCAATTGTTTTGCCATCATTGAAGCTATACAATTGTAGTTGCTCCTACAGTCGCCTTTTTTTTGTATCTTATACCAATACGCTAAATTTTCATCAATATGATCCCAAGGGAGAGGAACCAACGATAATTATTTTTGAAGGGTTATGTTTATTGAAAAGGTAATAGACACTAGTTCATAAGGCTCATTTGTGAGTTTGGTCTTGTCTCTTGACGAGGTGCCGATGGCATCTTTCTTGTGCGGTAAACTTGCCAACAGACTGTAGGGGGAGGCTTCATTCACTCCGTAAAGGGTCATTTAGCAAGAAAAGTGATTGGTAAATAGCTGGTAAATAAGCCTAAAATGTTTTCATTGTGTATCTTTAACTAAACTCTCTCTCTCTCTCTCTCTCTCTCTCTCTCTCTTATCCCCCCTCTCAGCTTGTCTTTAGCTATTGTGACAAGCTGTTTGGCATTGTGATAAAGGAAATAGAAGCCATGGACCCCAGCATCCTCAAGGGAGATGCGAGCTCGGGCAAGAAACAAAAGGTACTTTGAGGCTGGCCCGCCCGCCCGCCCGGCCCCCCCGCCCGCCCACCTCCTCTCTTGTTAGTGTGTTGATTTTCCTCTGTTGATCAGATTCAGTATTGAGTCCTCACCCCCGCTTCTTTTTCTACAGATTGAAATTGGTTTGTTGCTTGGCAACAGTCAGGTGATTTTCGAGAAGTCCGAGAGCTCCTCGGTCCAGCTTGTTGGTGAGAGTTTTTACACACACACACACACACACACACACACACACACACACACACACACACACACACACGCTCACACACACACGCTCACACACACACACACACTCACACACACACACCTCCTTCACATGTTTGTGCAGAGCTTTTATAGCAGGTAGTGCTCAGGAATAGTAATCAGCAATACCAAGCATTTGCAGATGGGTGCAAGGGAGAGGATTTTCCCCATTTCTCAGCTCTCCAAAAGCTACCAGCTCTCTGCTAAGGATCAGTTTAGAGTGAATCAATTGTAAGGGATGCTACATTACATCAGCACTAAGTGTTTGGAAACATGGACTCAACACATCTCATCGAGCAGCACGTGTACATGTCGCTCCACCTGCTCTAGGTTAGAATGCATTGAGGTACTGTAAGTGTTGAAAGGACTCTCCCCACCCAATCTGGGCTATTGATCTGTGGAAGCTTGTTCTAAAGGCCATCTGCATTCAGCTACCTCGCTGTGAGGGTGGGCTTAAACCTAGTTTATACAGTCTATGGCTTAAACAAACAATAACACACCAAACAAACAATGTGCTCAGTCTTTGTACCATGTTTCAAAGAGAGTTCTTTAGTGAAAGGTGCCTCCGGCCATGCCGGGTGAAATCGTATTTGTTTACATTTGTTTATGTTTACATTTCTTAGCATACTCTTTGTCTAACGCAACCCTGATTATATATGAACCGAGGAGCAAACAAAACATTTTCATAGAGCTGGCTGATCCCTGCCTGCGCTGCTCTAACTGTGTGTTGTTATTTAGGGGACAGGCTGCCCCCAATTTGTTTGTTTGTTTACAGTTCTCAAAGCCAGAGCATCTTAAGAGGATGGGCTTCTTTACAGTGTCATCAGAAAGAGAGAGCTAGTGTATCCGGAGAGCTAGTGTTTTGCATGTTCTCAAGCCTGGTTACCATTGCTGGCTGCATCTTTAACACCAAACTGAAATTTCAGCCATATACCCCTTTTTTGTACACTACCAGGTGTAACCACTAGATGGAAGCAGCTGCCCTGATTTTGTAATAAAAGGTTGCTCTCTGTCAAAAACTTCAATGCCAGACATATCTTAGGTCTGCAAAATATGACTTTTCTGCATTTATTTAGTGTTTTGTTTTTCACTTAAATACACTATTTAATGTAATATGAACCCTGAATCCCGTTTTAATGCTTTCATTAACTGCCTTGAGTTATTGTTTGAGTGAAATGTTTTGATAGTGTTTGCATGATGTTGGCCTCCAAAGCCTGTGGTCATCCTCCCCCTCTCCGCTCCCACAGGGAAGTCCAAAACCCGGGAGTCACGGCAGTCCATCATCAACCCGGACTGGAACTTTGAGCGCATGGGCATCGGCGGCCTGGACAAGGAGTTCTCCGACATCTTCCGCCGGGCCTTCGCATCGCGCGTCTTCCCTCCAGACATTGTGGAACAGATGGGTGGGTGCACCTTGAGTTCCTTCTCTCTCTCTCTCTCTCTCTCTCTCTCTCTCTCTCTTCTATCAGAGCTCCTATTAGGGCCTATCTGCAGACTTATCTTCTCTGTCCTGTGCTGCTCTCTCTTTCCTTTTTTCCTTCCCTCTCTTTTTCCCCCCCTCTCTCCCCAATCTGTCATGTCCTCGTTTCATAGTCCGTGTCGCGTGGTTTGGCTGGACCTCATCGCGCTGTCACCAATAAATCTTCCCTGGCCCACACACTGTCAGCATCCCAGCATGCACTGGGAGGGCTGACTCATGAGGAAGTGAAGGGGGGGGGGGGGGGGCTGGAGGGGGCGTTTGCCAAAGTAAACCCTGCCGTCTGAAGTCTAATGATTTAATAATGATCCCGTCTAAGACTCTGGTGCTTTCTGGTGCCCTGCACTGACTGATGCTTCAGGCGGTGGTAGTGGAGACATTGCTGAGATGTTACTAGCAGTGAAAGTCAGAGAAGTGCTGACAAGTCTCTGAGGCGTCCAGCTTCTCTCTTTGCCTCACGTGCAGGTTCAGGTTGATTCGGACTAAATGCACCTTTATTCCACGGTGTATAGCTAGCAGGAATGCAGGCCGACAGCCAGATTAGATCACTATATACTGTGGTGAGGACATTTAGCCAGAATGTTTGGAATTAGGAATTTGGAATTGATAATTCTGAGTTCAGCTGGTACCAACATTTAAGCAGTCATGTCATTTGTGTGAAATCTTTATTAGCCGAGACGGGTTCAGAAGTGCTCTCATTAGTAGTAGTAGTAGTCTCATTAGTGATTGGCTGATTCAAGCCTCCTTAGTGTTTGAGGTGTCAGGGTTTACATTGGGATTCATCCACTGAGTATTTGTATTTGCCTGTGCTCAGGTTCAGCAGCAGTACCTGTAGTCTGTGGTTAGGGGGCAGCAGTATCCACTTTTCCCTGCTCTCCTCTCTGTAGTAGGCTATGCCTTAGCCATCTACGGAATATTCTAGCACACCTTAACCCCACAGCCCTGTTAAAACAATGTGTTACAACATACTGTAGACCAAATAGTGAATGAACAGTGAGGTAGCTAATGCTACTTAAATAGGTGCAGGTCCGATGATACTGAGTTTCCTCGGCCCCATTGGTTATCATTACCTGCCATTTAGTTTAGTCTTATTTTAATCTTCGCATTCTTGAACAACAGAGAGAGCGGTTCGAAATTCAGCGGAATATTCCTCTGATGTGCAACTGGTGTGTCCCAAGCAATGGCCCTCTTGCTGTATTTCCCACTCAGTCAGACTTGTTATTGTTTGGTCATCATGTGGGTTGTCATAATAATGACAATAATAATAATTTATTATTCTTCTTCTTATTATTATTATTATAGTTATATCAATAAACTGTTACTCTTACAGTAGAATGTTGTTCCCATTTTATGAAAGGGGGGCATTGTTTACACAACTCCTAAATAAACGACTCCCCACCCCACCACCCCCCCCCCCCCCCCACGTGCACTTGAGCACGCGTCTGCACCAATCCAGCGCTGCCCAGCCCGCTCGCCCGCCATTGTGGGGACACGGGGTTGGGAGATGAACTTTCGGGGTGCTGATGTACGCGGGAGTTGGCCTCTGGCTGGGAGCAGCTGGTGGTGGTAATGAGATGGCGAGCGGTGATAGCGCAAAGGTGAGCGCCTAATTGGGCCGTGTGGGGAGGCCAGGTGCAGAGAGGGGGAGAAAGAGAAGGAGAGAGGGAGGGAGAGAAGAGAGATGGGGGGGGGGGGGGGAAGAGGGGGGACAGAGAGGGAGAGAAAGAGAAAGAGAGAATG
>JASCQY010000089.1:8167920-8181837 GCA_030264315.1 Sardinella tawilis | reverse complement strand
CACACACACACACACACACACACACACACACACACACACACACACACACACACACAGACACAGACACACACACACACGTAGGCACACACACACACACACACACACACCTCTTAGGCACTCATCACTTAGGTGTGCCAGCGTTACCACACACACCATGAAAGGGGCTGACAAGCACTTGAAAAATCAAAGAAATATTTTCACTTCCCCCTTTTCTTCCCTCTCACACCACCTGGCTTAGATGTGACATGCTCTAAAACATCTACCCGTCTTGATCACTCAGAGAGACATGGAAACACAGGGGAAATCCCTTCACCATCCCATAATAGCTGTACTATTGGAGGCTTACACCCACAAATAAAACACCACACACACACACACACACACACACACACACACCACACACACACACAAACACACCTTTGATGATATTGTTTGTAGTTGTCTCCACTTTGATGGTGCTGTTAAAGGGATCCATTCATTTGTGATATTGATACACTTGTGGTGGTCTGGACATCAAAGTGTCTTACCATCTCTGTGATTTTGACATCATAAAACTTTATGAGACTCAATAAGTTAAAAACCAAATGTCAACAAACTTTTGCCTGCCACTCCCTGTCTGAAGACATGGAGTTGATATCACTGATGTATGCAATCCTAAGCAGCAGATTTTACTCAGTGGTCTAAAACTATGATGCCTCCAAACATGCTTGGTCATGACTTATAGGGCAGATTTTCTGTGATGCACTCTGTTTCACGCCATATAGACATGGCTGCTCACTATGGAGAAATGTTTCTCACACAAACTTGTAATGGGTGTAGACCAGGGTTGCCAAACTTTTGTGTGCGGGCCGCATACTGAAAAATGTAAGATGCCAGGGGCCGATGCAACATTATGAATCAAGTTTCTACACAGTTTCAAGCGAAACAACAACTGCAGACCGTCAAATGCTACACTGTGTAATGATATTATTGACATGCATATCTCACCAGTACTGAAACTGTGATGTGTGATGGCTATATAAAAGATTAATGTAACACCGGGCCTAATTACATCTTATTTTTTTACTTCTTGGTGGGCCGCATGAAAGAGAGCAGAGGACTGGAATTGGCCCCTGGGCCTTAGTGTGGCCTCCTCTGGTGTAGACTTTGCATTAACTTTAAAAGCATTAGTCCAGCCTGTGTTATTGCATTGATTTGAGATCCTACAGTACCTTTACTTCCCACATCACCTAGCCTAGTTTACAAACGGCTAATTGAACTCTTTCTTTGTTAGGAAACAATGCATTTAAGTGTGCCGTGCAAATTTGACACATTCTTGCTACTACATACTGTATGTTGTTACCTCTGTTTGCTGTCACCACTTTTGATTTCAAAGCTATTGTCATCTCCTCTCACGAGTGGTCTTTTTCAGAGGCATTGGGGGTATTATGAGAATATCTCACAGACAAATGAAAATATGTTGCCGGTAACCCGGCTGTTATTTGCTATTGATATTGTATACAAGAACACTTTGAAATACGACCTCTAAATAAACGTAAATAACTGCATTGATATTTATTCCTAACAATAATTGAGAGTAAACAAACACAACTCTTTATGTTGTTGTTTAGACTTCCTGACTGCAGCTCCATGCGTGTTTGCGTGTGTGTGTGTGTGTGTGTGCGTGTGTGTGATTCATCATGTGGCCCGTGCTCCATGAGCCATTGTTTTGAAGTGTTGTCTTGTGGGTGAGCTGAGGGTGCTTAAGGCTTTATGGGTCAGCACTGATGGTTTTAAGGCTGTGGGGGTGGGAGGGGTGGCTGCGTGATCCTAGATTAACGGGCACATTGTGAGTCATTAGGGGAGCTCTTATCTGATGCAGCAGGAGTAGCTAATACGCATCTCAGCCTGGATGCACCCTCACTGTCTGTCTAGGGTCCCAGCAGAGCAGACACACACACTCTCTGTCTGTCTGTCTGTCTGTCTGTCTGACTCTCTCACACACCCCTCCCATCTACACACATACTCTCTCTTTCTCTCTCTCTCTCTCTGTCTCTCTCTCTCTCTGTCTCTCTCTCATACACACACCACACATACACAAGCACACACACACACACACACACACACACACATACATAAGCACACACACACACACACACACAAAGGAATACACATTCACAAACAAATGCACAAAGTATAATCCAAAATTCCAATCAAGCAGACAATTACTCCAGCAAATGTCCAATTACATAAAACAAATCCCACCACTGTCTTCTCCACCCACACAATGCAAAAAAAAAGAGAGAGAGAAAAAAAACAATCTCATATTTATGTGTGGCATTCTAATCCCTGACAATGTGATCAGTTATCTGAGGGAGATAAGTAAACTCTTACACACAATGCATTTCCACAGTGTCACACTTGAAAAGCACTAAACAGATGATGTCAGGTTGCATCTCTCCTACTTAGGCTGTCATCCCCGTTTTAGTCTGGTGAATGCTGAGTGATCATTGGGAGCAGGCTGACAGTGTTTTGGAGAGAGCCATCTCACGCAATGCATCATGATGTCAGGCAGACTGTAAGCAGTCGCCTCGCATCAGCCTGCTGATCATTTTGCTCCATTCATTTTGATTTGTCTCATTTCTGGCCGTGCTCGTACAAAGGCATGTTAACGCATGGATGCATCCACTCAAATACAAAGACTCACAGACGCACAGAAACACAGGTATGCGCACACGCACACACACACGCACACACACACACACACAGCCACACACACATAACCCCACTCCTACACACACTTTTGCGCGCTTACAGAGACAGGCAGAAACAGACACCGTCACAGAGCTACCAACCCACATAAGCACGTCTGAAGCATAGAGTATTAGGGTTTTTATTTGGCCATATCTCACACACAGTTCCATGCAGCCCCCCACCCCTCCCCTCTCCTCCCCTCCTCTCTAGCCCCCTGAGCAGGCCTGTGGAGGCTGGGTTCAGCATAGCTGCGCTGTGCTGGCCATACGCCTGGGCTGGATCCTGAGGAGATAGCAGACATCCCGGGATGTTCATGGGGGTTTCTGGGTTAAGCCGAGGAGGTCAGCCCCAGCAGGCAATTACACCATGCCCCAGACTGTTTGGGGTTCTCCACGACAGAGCCAAATAAACAGTATGTGGAACACCACCCCCTCTCCCCATTAACACACACCCACTCACTCACTCACTCTCTCTCTCTCACACACACACACGCACACACATCCATATACATTATGTACATTTATCACCGCACATACAAGCACGAGTCACATAGATTTACAAAGAGGCTTATGATTTATGAGCTCTCCAACATAAGTAAGCTGTCCGTATGGCCACACGTCACCACCATGTGCAGTGTGCATGCCAAGCTGTGCATTAAGTAATCACACAAGTCACTTGATGACTCAGTCTTTGCGTGCCTGGCCCGAACATCTCATGTTTTTTTTTTGTTTTTTTTTCCCAACAGAACGTTACACTATTTCACAAATTTGTGCACTGCTTTCAAGCATACTTACTCCACTGTTTAGTCTGATCTGGGTAAGTCTGTGGATGGGCAAATTGAACAAAAAAGAAAAAAGACAATAGACCTCTGAGGAGGGCCCTCTGACTCATTGTCAAATGTCTCGGACTCAGAAGGGGATGAAGGTGGGGAAGGAGTTATTTCGGCCAGCTTTTCGGGAAACTCGGGAAACATCTCCGTGGTGCCGGCCAGAGATGAGCCGGGAGTGATGGGCAGGCCCACGGCCATTGGCACGGCAACTGCCACTGTGGCAACCGCCGCCGCTCCAGGCACCAAATATAGCCCAAGCGCACCACACCGCACCGCACCGGGCCAGCGTAGAGAGGAGAGAGGAGCTGGGAGAAAGCAGGCCTGGCCTGTCGGAGGGGGGGGGGGGGGGGGCGCAGAGGCGGCCCAAGGAGTCCGATACCTCTGGCTGGGAAATTACAAGGAGAACGTGCAACGGCGGAGGCCCCCAAATTGGGAGCAGATACCGGCAGTGAGCGCCTGGCTGGCACGGAGCACGGCTCCGGCTTCTGGACAAGCTGCGGAGAGAGGGAGGAGTGGCACCCACACTCACTGCAGGCAAACAAACGCAACATAAAACTTGTTTATACGCGCGTGTAAAAAAAAAAAAAAAAAAACAAGGACGAAACACAACAAAATAACAGCCATGGAAAGAGGGACATCAGAGCTCCAAAAATAAGGATCTTATATCACACATTTATGACTTCACTCACTATTGCATTAGCGGCTAAATAATTGGATTTTAAAAAGGAGTCCAACTGGCTCGCTGTGCCAAGTCTTGATAGAGAACTTGCAAACAAACAGTCGGAAATGTGTTTCCCAAATGCTGCATTCAGTTTGGCCCGTCTGGCCTCCCTGAACTCTTCCCACATAGCGGTACGTGCTACTGCTGCTATCCCTACCAAAACATGCTAATTGCGTCCCTTATCAGATGGCCTGTCGGGGTGTGGTAGCCAAGGATGGGCTTAAGGGACTGCCAGATCCACCCTGGTTCCTTGGCCGTGTAACCCGATCTGACTAGCCACAACACTCCAGAAACAAACAAGTCCGGAGGGCTGCAAGAGTGGAGCCAGTTTGGGCAAAAGCAAAGTGTTCATCTGAGGGGCCTTTCTGGGCTGTTTGTCTTTGAGTCTCTAGGTTGGTATACATAAGCTTGTCTGTCAGTGGGATGATTTGGAGTGGTTTGTGTTCCGCGAGACATTTGTGACCACTCGGCCCAGGAGAGAGACTCTTATATTTGGGCATGTCTGTGCGTGCATGTGTGTGGATGTGTGTGAGTGTGTCTGTGAGTGAGTGAGTGACTATGTGTGTGTGTATGTGTGTGTCAAGGAGAAAAGGGGTGAAAGGAAAGAGAAAGAGAGCGAGAGAGAGGAAGAAATAAATAGAAAAAAATATATTTATATATATAAATATCAAGTCAATCAGAACCATGTGGTAAACAACAAAAACCACATCGTAGTCAAAGCAAAATCCACTTTTCACCTCCCATGTGCCATTATTTCCAGTGAGGGCTGTGTTGATGGGCCACGTTAAGGGTGTGCCCACTGAGTGTGCCAAGGGCTAAATCAGATTCAGTGGTCATTGACTCTGCTGTGATGGAGTGGATGGAGTGGGGGGGGTGTGGGAACTTCACTGGCACACCGGTTCTACCAGCAACTCTGCACCAGAGCAATGCAGCCCTGCTGAATGATCCTATTCAAACACGGAGGTCAGCACAGAGCAATTACAATCATGGGGTGTCACACTGCACAAACCGCATTGCATAGTTGACATGGCATGAAATGTCACTCAAGAGGCTCGGCCGTATGTCACAGTAATCCCACGCATACCTTCGGTGTGTGGGATTGGCAGAGCTTGGAGAATTACGACACTTATTAAGCATCCAAAGGAACAGGAGTCCTCTGCGGTTGCTGGGGAGGCTGTGTGTGCCCTAGCGACGGCTCGGGGAGAGCAGAGCAGACGGATGGGGTGCGAGACAAAAGACAGAGGCGTCCGTGCGAGTGGGAGTCCAGGAGAGGAGAGGAGAGCTCTCTCTCTCTCTTTCTTTTTTTCTCTCTCTCTCTCTCTCGCACACTCCCTCTTTTGCTCTCTCTCTAACTCACTCAATGAGCCCCCCCCCCACCCCACCCCACACACACCCCATCCCACCCTCCTCGCTAAATGCTGACCCCCCCTGAGGAGCCTGGTAGAGCAGGGAACAGCTGTGTTCTGTCTGCTTCTCACATCACACCAACACACTGGTAGGAGGTCATGGGGAGGAAGGGTTGCTGTGACACAGTCCAGGGTGTGAAGTCGCTGAGCTGCTGATGAAAGGGGGTTGTTCTCGGGGTGAAGTGGGGAGGAGGGCGAGGGCTGGGAGGCATAATTTGGCCATCGACAAATGTGGAGGATTTTAAATATGTGAGAATTGAAGCAATCGCTGCATGCATAAACAAGTTTTCCATCAGTTTGAGAAGCTAAGTGGGTTTGACACAGGTGATCTAAGATTTCCTTTTCCCACTGCAAAGGACACTTGTTTCTCAAATTAAAAAAAAAGAACCCAACTAGATGGCAGAGTACATTTGTTCCAGGAGAACTGTCAAATTCTTTCAATAATTCCCACACAATTAACATTTAAGTGCTTACAGGGAAATGTTCAGTGGAAATGATCATACTGTACCATGAGTCAAATAGGCTCAGTCCCACATCCCACAATTTCATACAATTCAGTCCTGCACACTTTGCACCACACTGCAGGCTACTCCCGTGCACCACTCCAATACACCATACATTTTCCGCAACCTATCTGTTAATCTGTGGGGAAATCAGTCACGTTTTGCAATTACAACCAAGTTACCGATCCTGTCTTTGAAATCGTTTATTCACTGCGATAGTTAGCTGAACATGCGGCGGAGGGAACTCGTTGAACTCGCGCACCATCGCTCCAGATAGACGCGGTCTGAAAGTGGAATGCACAGTTGCGCCCCGTACCGTTGCACTGATTGGTCGAGGAACAACCCCCCACCCTGCTTCGATGTCAATGCTGAACCCTCTGCACGAGCCGACTGTCACTATTGAGCCGGAGCACAGTCAGCAATCCAGTGCGCATGTAGAGAGGGGGACAGAGAGAGAGAGAGCGAGAGAGAGAGAGAGGGAGGGAAGGAGAGGTATAGGCTACCTGTTTAAGCAAGTCACGGGAGAATGCTCCTAGTCTGCAAGCGTTCATGAATGGATCCACTGGAAATAACCTGAGGACCGATCGATCAAAATAAAATGGCAAAATAAGGGCAACTGGCAATGCTTGACTTCATTATGCACTGCCACGGATTGTTACTATTACGATTTCTGAGGAGGTAACAGGAGAGGTACATGCATGTCAACATGGATTGCATTTTTCTTCTGTTATGGACTTTACCAGTGCCACTTGTTAGCCGCACATCAGTGAAGTTGTTGAGCACCCTGTGGTTTGGAAACATAATCAAGGCAGGTGATCTACACATTTTCAAATGCCAATTTAGGTAGTCATATCAGTCGTGTCAAAGTGTAATTTGACTTTTATTTGTTAATTTTGCAGACTCTACATATATGTTGCTGTCACTCCTTGAACCTGGTTTCAGGCACGTCAGCCGGTGACTCCAGCGGGCTAAATCACGGTAAGATGCCTTGAATTGCTGCTTGCTGAGATTCGCAGGACTGCCTACCTTAATGGTATAATGACAACTTGACGAGGGACATAATTGCGCTAACATGCGTCACCAGTGAGCAATATTATGTTAAATTGCCAAGGTATCACTGGGTTAGGTACTTTGCTGCATTTTGAACATGATACATCCGTGGTTCCCTAGGGCTCTGGTATGGAGAGGTGCAGACTTTGAAGTTGTCTCACAGATGTTAAGTGAATCAGTTGTAGGCTGTTCCCGACCACCAGGTGTCAAAGTATGAACCCGCCCACAATTCCGTCGACGTCTTTCCTTTGAGCTCTTTTTGCTCCTTCTGCTAGATTCTGAAAAAGTGATGGGTTGCAGATTTACACTTAACTATTGTGTTTTTGTGTGTGGGGCAGGGGTCTTCGCTGTAGGAGACTCGTCGGATGTATGTCTTTTCACAGCGCGAGATGCACGCTGCCACCATCGTGTGAGGTCTCGGCCCAAACAGGAGATGTCCTGCTACCAGCGGTACCTCATGGGAGTTCCGTCATCTCCCAGTTCATCATAGTGTTGTTGATAGGAGGGAGAATAAACTGGATAGAATGCCCTCCTGAGACAGGAAGTGTTTGTCAGCCTGATCCAATCAGGGCACTCAATCGCTCGTCCTCAACCAAGGAAGCCAGCGATGTTCTACTGCAGTAGATCCAATCCGACTTTCTGACTCAAATCAATTGAACTTGATTATTATACTGGCGTTTCCCTGCGGTGTTGTCCAATTCTAAATGGCCCTCTGAGACAGGAAGGGGTTAGTCAAGTTAATCATATCAGGAGTCTGTATCATCTCGTCCTCAACCGAAGGCCAGTAACCTTTTCAGGAGCATCCAACTTTCTGACATTAATGCAATTGAATCATAATATTGTACTGGTATTTCCCTGGTGGTTTGTCCAATCCTCCAAAATTCTCAAGTTTTTGGTTTAGGTTTGGAATGCCAGCATCTTCCGTTATCCACATACCGTTTGCTCCTATTTCTTGGGTTTTACCGCCCTGGACTCGTCAAGCAATGTAACAGACACTGTTTGCTTTTTTTTGTTGTTGTTTTTGTTTATCTACAGTATGTATTTATTTTTTTGTTCGCTGTTTCTCAGGGCCGCAAGCTGCTCATCATCGGCACCACCAGTCGCAAGGACGTGCTGCAGGAGATGGAGATGCTGGACGCCTTCAGCACCAAGATCCACATCCCCAACATCAACCGAGGGGAGCAGCTGGTGGAGGCCCTGGAGGTGAGCGCCTCACCCTGGGGTGGGGAAAGAGGGGGGGGGGCACGGCTAGCCTAGCGCCTGCTAACTTGACGTCCATTTCCCAAACCTATAGTTTTGGCGACTTTGGTATACTTGTAATGTAATTGCCTATTGGCAACCAAGTTGTTAACTGGTTAGCGACTATGCTTTTGGAAATTGGGTGCTGGGGGTCCGTTTCCCAAAAGCATATTAGCTAGCTAGTTAGCATCTTAGTTGGTTTGCAGTGGGCAGTTGCTAACTTAGTTAACTTGGTTAGCAACTCTACTCCTGGCAAGCAGACCTCATTGGTGAATCAGCCACCAACCATCGAGTTGTGCTGCTGTAGGTGTGTGCAACCCTACACTACTGATGCTGACCACTAGAGGGAGCTCTCTCAATGGCTCATCGAGTGGGAGAATAGTATCTCTATGCCTGATCCCATCAGCAGATGAGAAGCAGCTTTCTTTGTTTGGAGGGGGAGGGGGGGGGGAGGGGGGCTGAGTGAGAGGAGGGCTGCTTACACGGCAGCCGAGGTGCTGACACACAATTAAAAATTACCGAAGACTTACTGTATTAAGCACCTGCAGCCCGACGGTAGAGACTTAACACTTGAAAAGCGCCACTTGCACACACACGTTTCGGTGTAATTAGCGCCGACCACATTGTTTGACTACAGCGAGCCTCCAGAGCCTCCGGCCCTTGCCCTCAGTGGGTGATGATGGCAGCACAGGCCCGAGGTGGAGGGCTGAGGCCTTTTGTTTTATAGGGTTGCAGGCTTACTGGCACCCGGCGATCCGACGGGGCGGCGGTTTAATTTATATGTGCATCAGCAAACAGGAGTCATCCTTTGGGGAAAATTGGCGGCCGGTGAATATGCTTAGATGTGTGTTGTGGTTTTAACACCTCTCTCTCTCTCTCTCTCTCTCTCTTTCTGTCTCTCTCTCTCTCTCCCTGTCTATCTCTCTCTCTCTCTATCTCTCTATACATCTGTCTATCTCTCCTGTCTGTCTCTTCCCCTCTGGCACAGATGCTCGGTAGCTTCCAGGAAAAGGAGCGCGCCATCATCGCTAAGGAGGTGAAAGGCAAGAGTGTGTGGATCGGCATCAAGAAACTGCTGATGCTCATCGAGATGTCCCTGCAGGTGTGTGTATTTGTGTGTGTGTGTGTGTGTGTATGTGTAAGTGAGAACGGCTAGAGAGAAACGTCCGCACGGCCCACCCATGTCTAGACTGCCGCCTGAGTCACAGCGCGGCTCGCCTCGCCTCGCCTCCTCTCCCTCGCTCTCTCACGAGCGAGTCGATGTGAATTAGCGTCAGCTAAGGGCTCGGTGACGAAATGAGAACCAGGCCGGGAGAGGGGGAGCGCTCCAGAGCGGTGGGAGCGCGGCCAGTGCAGCAGGCAGGCAGGCAGGCGTTGCTCAATGCTCCAGGCGAGGGCTACCGGCCTGGTTGAGATTGCCATAAGCTCAAGTGTTAATTTTGACTTATTGTTTCATTTTACTTATTTATTTATTTATTGGATTATTTATTTATCTGTCCTTTTTTTGTGTGTGCGTGTGTGTGCTGGTGGGATTACATCTGGGTTTATTTTGAAAATCATCGTAAATCAGCGATTTGGATATTTTGAAATATCCACCACACATAATCTGATGCACATAAACTTGAACGAATCATAAAAATTGAGTCAAATGCACATGGTACATGCGCATGTTGTCAATCACTAATTAGTGGTCAAGAACTATGGAACGTGCAAAGTGGCAAAAGTGTCCCAAGATCATTTCCACACAGTTCTGGAGTTTTGGCCGCATTTCGCTACGCTTCATGCAGTTTGTCAGTAAACATTGGTTAGTGCGTCGATTATGGTAAAGCACCGTTGTGTTGTGTTTGAAATTGTTTACACCTAGTTTTATGGGGCTTGTAGTTTGGTGTGGCTGAGCTGACGCCGCTTGTAGTCCTGTTTGTGTGGGATGCTGCTGCTGTGTGTAATTGCTGTGGTATGCACCGAGTGTCCCCCACCAACCCGCGGAGAGGGAGAGGAATGAGCGCCGAGTCTGCCGAGACATGCTGCTCCCAGTCGCCCGCCATTCTCGCTCGCTCTCGCACACACACACACACACACACACACACACATACACACACACACTCACTCTCTCTCTCTCTCTCTCTCTCTCTCTCTCTCTCTCTCTCTCTCTCTGTGTACGTCTCTCATTTGCTCACTCACTCACGCGCACACAGTCTCTCTCTCTCTCTCACTCACTCTCTCTCTCTCCTCTCTCACTCTCTCTCTGTATGTCTCTCACTTGCTCACTCACTCATACGCACACACAGTCTCTCTCTCTCTCTCTCTCTCTCTCTCTCTCTCTCTCTCTCTCTCTCTCTCTCTAACATTCACTCCTATAACCCTGTCTCTTTCAACATTTTCAGTCTCTCTGCCCATACCTTTATCTCTGTCTCTCCATCTTTCTCTTTCTCTCACTCTCTCTTCCTCCCTTCCTCCCTCTCTTCCCCCTCTCTCCTCGTCTTTTTTTCCAAGCTCTTAGACTCCTCTGTTTCAACTCCAATGGCCATGGGCGATCAGAGAGATGAGTTATTGCGTGCTCTGCCATTAATTTCTTTTTTTTTTTAAACTACTCCACCACCACCACCCCAATCTTAACATCCTGTAGCTCAGACCTTTCCACTCTCGTGAATGCTGTCTGTAAAGAGTCACATTCATCCAGGTCAGGGTAGTCAAGTGTTCAGTTAGTTAAGACAACTGGACTTCTTTTTGGAGTTTAAAAATGTATTTTGGATGAAAGGTGAAACATCTTAAAACTCCCAATAGAAGTCCAGTTGCCTTACCAAACTGAACACTTGACTCTTGAATGCTGCATTTCTGCTTCTGAAAGTAAAGGTGTTCCAGCACATTTTTTAGTCAGTGGGCCTTCTGTCACCTGATGTACTGTATGCACAGTTTGGAACATCGGAGGAGTCCTTTGGTGATGTGGTCACATAACGCTGGCAGATTCTCTTTTGATTCATTTGTAGATTCGCACTGCACCGCCACCTCTAAAGTAGCTCAGTCTTGATCTTGACCATCGTTTGTTAGCATGTCATTTTTGTTGTTAAGCTCAGAGTTCAGAAGTTCTATAGGTGAAGGCTGCAAGGATGTTGCAAGGAAGTGAGATTGGAGGGCAAGATTAGCAGTTACTGCAGGCTGACTATGGCCACTTTTAATATTGTTTTTTAATATGCATGGTTCCTACCAAATAAATCTATAACATACCATATGATCAGGACAAGTTTGACCAAAAATCGCTTATAACCCCTAGTGAATGCGTTTGCAAGATGGCGTGCCCATCAAATGGATGTAACTTAGTAGATACCCCAGGTGCAAAGGTGTTAACTTTAAAGAGCGGAGGACATTTTGCCGGGTTCAAGGGCAGACGTTTAGATCATACGAGGGGTGAAGTGAGCCAAACGAAACAAGTCAGTGGCCAACGGGTGCCTTGAATGAGGGCCAATGAACTGCAAGAGTGGGAGAGAGACCCGGTGTAGATCACCTGCCCCCAAGGTCCACGTCGCCTCCACGTCGCCTTTGCCCGGCCTGTGTCATTGCTGTACTTCAGCCACTGCTCAGAGCTCCCTTCCCAAGCAGCTCCACATAACATGACAGGCCTCTCCTTGACTCTCCTAGCTGGGAGCGTCACCCACGCCTCGGGGACACTCTTCACCCATCCCCACAGCGTCGCTCAGCCAAGGCACCGGCTCTCCCCCCCGAGGGATCGCAAGAGGGCTCATTGTGTCCTGATGCGATGACGTGTTTCTCTGTGTGTGTGTGTGTGTGTGTGTGTGTGTGTGTGTGTGTGTTTGAGAGAGAGAGAGACAGTGTTTGTGTGTGGTTTTCCGAAGGTTTTCCGAAGAGCGTGTGTGTGTGTGTGTGTGGGTGGTGTTGTCAATATGTCAGTCAGCCATGGAGGGACTCCAACGCGCATAAGACTTGAATTTGCTTGTGGATGACAAGTATTATTCCATGTATACACACACATGCGGGTGTCTTGGGTGTTCTCAGAATGAGGTTGCTGGCAGCAGATTATGTTTTCTCATTTGAACTTGTTCTCAGTATG
The DNA here is from genome assembly GCA_030264315.1 of Sardinella tawilis. NCBI lineage: Eukaryota > Metazoa > Chordata > Actinopteri > Clupeiformes > Clupeidae > Sardinella > Sardinella tawilis. The sequence continues at coordinate 8,169,290 of JASCQY010000089.1, read as the reverse complement.
ATTGTGTTTGTGTGTGTGTGTGTGTGTGTGTGCGAGCGCATGTGTGTGTCTGTCTGTGTGGGTGTGTATGTGTTTGTGTGTGTGTGTGTGTGTGTGTGTGTGTGAAATGTACTCAGATTTGTTTTTGTGTTTGTGTGTGTTTTTCAGATGCACGCTGAGTACAGAGTTACAAAGTTCCTGTCCTTGCTCAGGGAAGAGGGCGCGTGAGTACACGTTTGAAAGCCGCTTCGTTCTTTACAATACGCACGTTCGTCACTCCCCGGACTGCCCAAAGCCCATCGATGCGAAGCTCTCAGTGAGACCATGTGACTTACAGTATGTGGCAATTATCTTTTCAGGCTGGATTCTGACCTCCATGTTAGGATATAGGGACTCTGCTGCTGAAGCAAGAAGCCCTGCAGATATTCATGGTAAGTCCACAGTCAACACTCAGGATCAACACTGTACAAAAAGAAAACAAAAACAAACACCATCTTGAGTGTGTGTGTGTGTGCGTGTGTGTGTGTGTGTGTGTGTGTCTGTGTGTGATCCTGTAGCCTCGGGTGCAAAGGTGTTAACTTTGAAGAGCGGGGGGACATTTTGCCGGGTTCAAGGGCAGACATTTAGATCATTAGAGGGGTGAAGTGAGCCAAACGAAACGAGTCAGTGGCCAACGGGTGCCTTGAATGAGCCCAATGAAATGCAAGAGTGTGAGAGAGACCCCGCAAACAGTGTGTGGCCCCTCATGAATAGATTTTCTCCACACACACACACAAACACACACACTCACCAATCAGCTCCCTTTCAAACTGGCCTCATCTCTCCCTGACAGTGGCCAAGGAGGGCAAGACCACAGGCAGCTTGTGTTGGGAAGAGACAGAGGAAGAGCGAGAGAGAGAGAGATTGAAGAAGGGAAGACGCTCTCTTTTCTTTTCCTTCCGCCCTTGTACGTGCAGCCGAGACGTGAGTGTTTGTCAGCGGCCATCGTGACCTGCCAGTGACACTACCACCACCACCACCACCCACCAACCACCAACGGCGCTCACCACTCATCGGTCCCCAGCGGTCCCCCTCCCTGCCCCAAGCCCAGCGCTGTCCTGCCAAGCGACCAGAGCACACAACTGTCTCCTCTGTGCGGTTCCTCCATGTCGCCCCCCCTGCTGCACGACCACCCGCACACTCCCATGAGTCTCTCTGTGTAGCTGTTTGTTTCTACTGTAGTAGATGGATCCATGTAGTTGCTGTAAAATCAGTGTGTGTGTGTGTGTGTGTGTGCGCGTGTGTGCGCATGCTTGAGCATGTATTTGGAAAAACTTGCTGTGCTGAGTTTGATTATATTTACCTACACTTATAATGAAAAATCATTCCACCTCAAAACAAAATGTTGTGTT
>JASCQY010000089.1:8154804-8159804 GCA_030264315.1 Sardinella tawilis | reverse complement strand
CTCTCCTCTCCTCCTGACGCTCTCATTTGCACGTGTGCACGTCGTAGATGCGCGTGCACTCCTGGCAGCTGACGTAGCAGCACCAGTGGAAGACGCAGTGGCACTTCTCCTTGCGCTTCTCCGTCCGCGTGTTGTGGCCGCGGCCGCAGCACAGCAGGTCGCAGCCCTCGATGCCGTGCGACGAGACGTTGCAGACGCGGTCGCGCGTGCCGAACGAGCCCGTCTCCGGGTTGGGCTCGCAGAAGTTGGGCGAGCCCTCGTAGTAGACGAGGTCGCGCTCGGTTGGGTGCTTGAAGAAGGCGTACTTGGCGCGAAGAGTCTCCACCCAGCCCCGTGACTCGCGGTGCTTCTCCACCACCATCTCCGAGGCGCTGTCGTACTTGTCCTTCAGGTAGTCGCCCAGCAGACGGAAGTCGGGCTGTGCCCACCAGCACGTCTTCACCTCGCAGCTGCCCGACAGGCCGTGGCACTTGCAGCGCAGGTGCATGTTCTCCAGGATGGTCTGGAATGGATGGAGGAGAGCAAACGAGAGAGAGAGGGAGTGAAAGACAGAGAGAGAGAGAGAGAGAGAGAGAGTTTAAAGTTAAAATGGGGAAAAATTAACTTGGACAAGATTCTGAAACATGCTAAAGGGATTGAGTTGGCGAAGGGAAACAGTCAAGTCCAAACAGGGGTTTATAGTAGAGCTTTGGAAAGTTTAAAGCTGCCAAGCGCGAGCCTCTTTCGAAACCTGACACCCTCGGTTAACCAATGCTATGTAGTATAGCATTTACATTATGTATTTCCTCTATAACGTTCATTCGGCCATAAAATTCCAGCGACTCATTTCTCCTGACTTCGCCATATTTTGTCAGACGTCACATGTGCTTTCTATCAAACCATTACTGTAAAGAAGGCTTCCTTCCACCTGTAGGGCACCCGGGCCGTCAGATCAGAGTCAGCCTCATTTTCTCTCCCCTTTCCTCTGAGTCACTCCCAGCCTCTCCCTGCTGGCTACGGGTCAGCCTTCCGCAGGTGCTACACAGCTGTGAGGAGGTGCAGGCGGCTCTCTCTCTTTCTCTCACTCGCTTTCTCTCTTTCTTTCTTTCTTTCTTTCCTTCTGTCTTTCTACTCTCTGAAGTCCCGCTCCAAGGTAGAGGGAGAGAGAGAGAGAGAGAGAGAGAGAGAGAGAGAGAGACGCCAGTGGCACTTGCTCCTCTTTGTTTTGGTTTGTTTGGTTTAATTTGCCCCGGCTAAATTTAGCAGCAGAATTCCCCAGCTGTGGCGGAACTGAAGGCAGGTGCCCGTGGCCCCTCGGGGGCCCCGTGGCCCAGACCCAGATGAAACCTAAAGGGGTGCCTCTGACATCATGTCTCGGCCCCCCCTTCCCCCGCACCCCCCATACACACACACACACACACACACACACAAGAGAAGACAGGATAAAGACAATTGGTGATGGGTAAGAGGGTGTATTGGGGTGTGTGTGGATGGAGGTGGGGGTGTGGGGGTGCAAGCAGGTGGGGCGGCCTGGGGGCACCTGACGGAGGAGAACGGCCGTCTGTCTGCTGCTGCTGCTGTGGCTGCTCCTGTGGTCTCCGGGCCCCCTGCTCCTGTCTGTCCCAGATCAAAGGGCTGCTTGTTGCAGTGTGGTCTCAGGTATTGCCCTTCAGCACCGTCAGCCTTCCCCCCAATCTCCCCAATCCCCCCTATCCACTAAGCCCTGACAGCCCCAGTGACTCTTTAAATCCCACCAAAACCACTATTCACCCCTCCCCTCCCTTCGCCCCTCCAACCCCCATCTCCCCCTCAAGCCATTTTCTGCTCATTTCTCCCCAACTTTTACACACAAGCCCACAGTAGGTCTACTCCTCCTTCGTTACGGAATGTGAAAAGGATGCAAGTTATGAGAGGCATGAGAAATCTGCCCCTTCAGGTGCTGGTCATTGCCCCCCAATTTCAAAAGAAATGCTGGTTTTCGGGGGGGGGGGATTTTAAGGCGCACCACAACAAGAAAGAAAGAAAGAAAGAAAGAAAGGAAGAAAAAAAAAAGCTCAGTTCCTTTGCATTACGTGTTTGCATTGAGCTAGCGGGGAGAGCCCCCCCCCCCCCCTTGTGCGAATGCAAACAAGCGCGTCATTGTTCATTGTCTCATTACGGTTAATGTGGCGGTAATTAAGTTTCGCTGTCTCCTGCAGTCGTGTTTTATTGCAGACGGATTGTGCCTCGCCGCACCGCCTTGATGGAGTGTGTGTTGTGCTGGGGCACGGCTGAAGGTTTAACTGCTGTATAATAGCAATAATGACATATCTCTGTTCTCTCGCCATCAGGCCCGGACTGGGAGGTGACACCGAAATGTGATGAACAGGAAAAAAAAAAAAAAAAGATAAATGGGAAATGATTGTTCCGAGATTCTGCCTTACGGTAAAATGGATTTATGTTTGAGAGCACCGTCGAGATTGCCAATGTTAGCCTTTTCTGTCCTTGGATGGGGGAACAAACATGGAATTTAGCGAAAAAGATTTATGGGACGTAGTCATAAGAACCCGCCTGCGAGTCTTGTGAGGTCATGTTCAGTTGAAGTGCATATTCCTTGCTGGCAACATGAGCCTATCCTTGCTTCAATTATGTGTCTTAATCCCTGGTTTCAGGTGTAGGCCAAGAGCTATAACATCTCCACAGGCTATGCATACCAGTGTCACCAGCTAAGCATATTCATCCATACGTGTCAGCAGCCACATATATCATGGCCCAAATGTCAAGATTTCAGATACATTGTTATCATTTACCCTCACAGCATCATATGTTGATATGGAGTTTAAATTTGATAATGTTTATATACCTATATAAACATAATATATGTTGGCCTATTGCATACATACTGTATATACAGTATATATATATACAATAGGCCAACATACTGTTCAATATGTGGATATATACTATACTGTCTATGCTTGGCTTTTTGCCTTTACTCTGATTGGACAGTGAAGAGAAACAGGAAGTGAGTAGGCTAATTGAATCCTGACAGGGCTTGATGTTTTTGTTTCTGTAGTTTATTTATGCTGTTGGTTTTCCTATTGTATTCTTTTGGGTTGATGTGCTGTGCAGTGGTGTTGTTACAGTGATTTTTCTCTTACCATTCGACCGGCTTCGTTGTTGTGCCGGTTCATGGCGGAGCGGGCGTCCGGCCTGTTCTCGCGGGCGTCGGCGAACTCACGCGACACCAGCACGCCGAACTCGGCGTCCTCGCTGCAGCCGCCCCACTTCCAGCCCTCGCCCGGTGGGCCCTTGTGGTGTGAGTCGCAGCCGCACATGGTGGACGTGCCCTCGGCGCACGAGCGCGTCACCGCGTACGCCACGCCGGCCGATGCTATGGCGTGGACAAACGCCGATTCCCGCGTGGCTAGACAACAAAACGAAACCCCCCAAAAACCCAAAACAAACATTTAATTAAAGAAGAAACCAAAATAGAATCCACATAAGTAGTAATTACATTATTTGTGTTACAATACATAAAATCTAAATCACATTTCACCCATCCCATAAGATCTTATCAGCATGAGATATCACTCCACACAGACATCAAGCTCTATCGCCCACAGCCCGGCGTGTAAAAGGTGTGTGTAAAGGTGAGATGTCTGAGTGCTTCTGTTGCCGCCTGGCCTGACTCCACTGTGTGTTGTCACTGTGCCTGCAGGCCCCAGATCAGTTTCCCTGCTGAGGTTTTGAAGTGATGATGGTGTGCTGCTCCTCTCCTCTCCTCTCCTCTCCTCTCCTCTCCTCTCCTCTCCCCTCTGCTGCTCTACTTGGCTGGGCTCTTTTGACGGCACGGCCTGATTGTCGGAGCCATGTGTGTCACCTGCCTGATGCTCGCCACGGCATTGCAAAAAGGAAAGGTGCGCCCCGCTTTCTCTTGGGATCGTGTTTCAGGAATTTTACTCTTTCTTTTCTTTCACTGCCTCCCTCTCTCCTGCTCTCTCACCACCCCCCCCCCCCCCCATCCCAGCCCTCCCTCCCTCCCTCCCTCCCTCGCTCCTCAAAAGCCCCCCTAGGCTAGTGAAAGCCAGCACTCAGTGTTGTCTGTAGGTTTGACTGTGTGTGTGTGTGTGTGTGTGTGTGTGTGTGTTTGCTCTGTCTGGAGGCATGTGTTGAAAGATAGTGTTACGCCTCCTTTGAACGCAACAGGGCATTATGTAACTGGACACCATTGTTTCACAATCACAGCACACACTTACTCACAGCAGTCCAGCCCACGCCATCCACCCCATAATACACCCCCCCCCACCCCACCCCCACCCCAACATGGCCAGAGAGGAGCGGGGAACCCTCGGAACGCTCGCCTTCTCCACAGGCACAGGAGGTCTTCCCTCTCTCACTCACTCAATACTCCTACTCCACTCATTCACTGTCTACATTTAATCTACTGCAACACTTGACATAGTGCTAACACTTCTACCCAGTTTTTCACCCAGTTTAATAATGCTTTCCAGTGCTATACTAGTACTACCAGTGCTAGTGCATGTTCAGACACCCAGTGTCCCTGTGCAGCCTGTGTTCCCCTGTGCCATCATCATCTTACTGCAGAGAGTAGGCCTATACCCTATGAGAGTGATATAGACAGGCTGCTGTGCTCATTAAAGGAGACGTTGTTTTTCAGATTCTACATCATTCCGAAGGCATAAGTATGGTTATAAGCCTCTATAAACCTGCAATGTTCTGGGATTGATAAAGGAATTGATTACATACAGTAAGTGCTATTGGAAATACAAACTATTAGAGTAGAATAGATTACAACAATTACATATATTTCTGTTCTGTGTATGCTATTTGGTGAAAGTATCTTGGAGTATGTTTTGGGTGTCGGTAATCAAGTCATTCAACAGCTTTGATAGGCTGAGCCGTGCTTGCAAACGCTGGTAGACAATACAACAGTAAATTCTGATTCCTTTGTTAAAGTTGCTATCCACATATCTTCATCCCTTTCTTCCTTCTATCTTTTTTTATTCTCCTTCTATCCC
>JASCQY010000089.1:8070290-8081332 GCA_030264315.1 Sardinella tawilis | reverse complement strand
GCTGTGTATTAAATTAAACAGTGTTTGCTATTGTGTTAAACAGGCTGTCACTCACGATGCTGCTGCGCTTGGTTTTGAATCTGACGCATCGACACGCAGATTTTGCGTCGACGTATTTTTTGCGTCGACGTAACCGATGACGTCGATGAATCGTCCCACCCCTAGTAGCAATCATTTTTTTGGCTTTTTTGCCTTACAGTTATTCAGATAGGACAGTTAGAGAGTGTCGTGGGAATGAGTGGGAGAGAGAGACGGGGAAGGATCGGGAAATCGAACCCGGGCCCCTGGATTTATGGTGCAGCGCCTAAGGCTGGCAACAGACCTACACCGACTTTTTACCCCGATTTTGATACGATGGAACATGTGGTCCAGTCGTAGGTAGTCCGAGGTAATCGGCAGGAGTCGCAGTGTTCAGTCGCGCAACAGTCGTTATGTTTGTTTCAGTGACCGATTTGAAACGTTGCGATTGTCTCCATTGTTGACGCAATTACGACTGAGTCCGACTGAATCATGCAGACGAGTCAGTCAGTCAGGTTTGTGTTCATCAACAACTCCCAGTTGTAACCGGTCGTAACAGAAGGAGTCGGTAGGTTTAGCTCACTTGATCGCGTTCTAATCGTAAACGACTGAAAACGACCACAATAATGTCATTTTAATATATTTCATGCTTAAAATTGTCTCAAAATCCATCTTGCCATTGCTGTCTTTGCCACTGCCATTGCAGTCTTTATCCCCACAACCCCAGATTTGAAAATCTTTTCCAGAACTTTTTCACCCCCCAAAAAAGCATGGGGGCCCTGCAAGCGAGACAGACAGCGATGGGGATGGCTGTTGAAGCTACCCCATGGAAGGCGCTGTGGGGTAGTGGCCGGAGCATGTGCTTGCTTAACCTCCACACAGGGCCAGTGGGGGGGGGGGACGGACGCAGCCCTGCAGGCTGGCAGGTAGGGTGCCGCTGTCCCTGCCAAAGGTCTTGGAGGATCGGGCCGTGACCTCTCAGTGTGCAGGTGCTTGGCACACGGCATGCTGTGCTTTGAGGACTAATTGCCATGGCTACAAGGTCAGAGGTTAGACCTTTGAGGCGGGAGGCACAAATAGCCTCTCATCATTTGGCCGTCCTGGTAATTGCCTTTCCATAGCGCTGAGTGAGATTTCTTCATGCACCATAATAGAAAGGAAAGCCAATCTGAATTCCCATTGTGTCCAATGGCCATGTCTGTCAGTCACTGAGTAAGACTGTGGGAGTCATTATTTTTCTTTCCCCGATTCTGCGGCAGTATATGCTACCCACGTAGAGCAGACTGAACATACTGTCATAAATTTTAAGAAATGTGTCTCATGCATCATGTCGGATTTGCTAATGGTGTTTGTCATAATCATAAAAGCCTTGGGTCTGAACACGTGTAATGATGAGAAAGGGACAAACAGAGAGAGAGAGAGAGAAGAAGAAGAAAAGATACATTGAATGATGGTTTGCAAATAATACTGCAAATTAAATATATTCATATGTAATAGAGTTCGGTCAGGGCATTTTCATAAATAAGATCATCATGTTAATGTTGCTTGTCTACAACTCCGAAGGGAGGGAGCTGAAAACGGTCGGCCACACACCAGCCAACTCTTGAATAACTACAACACTGAACATATACACAACGGCTGTATTATTCAATGTGAATGTTCTGGAACACTGGAAATCACTTAACAGCAACATTAATACTGGAATTGAAAAATATGTTGTTGAAGAGAGCCAGAATAATACACAGGCCGTAATTCATTCATTCAACCACTTTCGTCGTAACAGTGTTTTTCCAGTGGAACACAGCTAATTGGGCTGATGACTTGATTTAATGCATATGAGTGACCCGGCGTTGTTTATCACAGCAGTATGCATTGGCCGTCATATGTCAGATAAGAGCGGGTTATTTCAACAAGTCCTCCGAGAGCATTTGGATCAGCCAGATTAATTGCTGGCTTCAGTTACAGGGCTGAAGGAGAAAGCTGCTGCCAGATTCAGCAATTATTCAACTCCTCTTATCTGTCGTCTGTCCCTGAGCAATCCTTTCACCCCCCCCCCCCCCCCCCCTTCACCTCCACCCTCCTCCAACACTCGCTAGAGAGGAACACTCACTTGTTCCTGTACTTCAGAGGACAGCAGAAGTGGTCCAGGAGATTAGGTAAAAGGATTTTGAAGGGACATCTGGGCAGATCACGTTCTCATTGACCATGAATGAGGTGCTTATTTGTTCGTTTTGTGCGGACGACTTCAAGTGAAATTGTCAGGGGCTGGGATGAAGGATGTCATTGGACATTTTCACAGAAAGAAATTCATTAAGGTCATTTGTTTGATATTAGAGAGATATTAGAGAGATGGTCCTTCTCCAATGTCCACACATAAAGAACAGCTTTCAGTACTTGACTAGTGTTAAAGGTACACTATGAGATCCTGAATGATGTCACTTCTGTTGAAGTTCCATGTAAACAAACACTCTCAAATTCATGCTACTAAATCAACTTTTGTCACGTCCCCCCACCCATATGTGCATGCTCATTTACCCTCACTCCCTCCTCTAACCATCTTGTTGGTGTTTGGCCGAAATGTGGTTTGTTATGTTTTGGTGCACAGCCTGTGCCCATAGTGTTTGACGTTTTACAGCCCCTGCATTGTCTCCAGAGACCGGACTTTTTCACAATGTAGCCTACTGAGGAGGCAGGCAGCAAGCTGATCAAGGGGAGATGCCTACGATTTGAGACAAAAATGAAATTGCGCAAAAAAAAAAATGCAAGATCTCATAGGGCACCTTTAAGTATTTCACTCCACTAAAACTGGCTGAACATGCACACATGCTCACAATTGGGCAACTCCTCAAAATCAGGGGAAATGACCTCCATGTTTGTGAGATGAGAGGAATAGAAAGAAAAGAAAGGGAAAGAAAAGACAGGAGAAGATGACAGAAGAGAGAAAGAAACATATGCACATTCAGGCACACAAGTAAGTTCGGAGATAGAATGTAAAGAGAATATCCTGTGATTCTGGCAGTCCTGCATCCCATTCTCTTTTTGTTCTCAGAGCATCAGTGAAATATGTATGCCATGGTAGCTGAGTGAAAGAAAATCTTTTCATTATACAAGAAATTAAATACAAGAGAATTTCAAAGTGAATAATAAATCATTTGTGGCAATCTGACCACCAAATCCACATGAATATTTATCTTTGATTTAATCTGTCATTATTAATGATGAACAATCTGAAATCACATTGTACATTTATTAAATCCCAGTATGATGTGCACACATGCACACAATGCATCAAAGATGTAGTGGAGAAATTTGGAGATTTTTTATGGAATTGCATTTGAAATGTTTGTATGCTGATCTGCACAGGTGAATGCCTCAAGCAATGCTGAGCCCTCTAAGTATTCACTTAAACAACAGATTTCTCTCATATCGGACTTGTAGAAGAATTAGAAATAACTTCTTGAAAAAAGTAGGAAATGCAACAAGAAAGACTTAATTAAACTTCTATTAGTTATTATTATTATTATTACTAGTTATTTTTTACAGAAAATCATGGAATCGTTGTCAGGTTTGCCATGGCAAAGGGTCCAAAGTGCTTCAAAGGGTCCAGCATGCTTTCTGCTGTAAGAACTGGCAAGCAAACTAAGGCAGTGAGAAGCAAATCAAGTGAATGGAATGCAGAAAACTGTCTTCAAATAAACAACAACAACAACAGCAACAACAACAACAGCAACAACAACGTTTCAATATGGGCCATTGATCCATTACAAATTCCAGACGTTGTGACCAATCACCACCAAAATTTAATCATCTGTTCTTTGTCCCGTTGTCTGAAAACTTCATCCAAATCCGTGCAGTAGTTTTTTGAGTTATCTTGCTAACAGACAAACAGACAGACAAACTCGACCAAAAACATAACCTCCTTGGTGGAGGTAACAATTACAAGGTGCGTGAAAATCTCTCCAAAAGTCAACACACCCTACTTGGGCCTTAACTAGAATCTTCAGCATTCGTGGTCTTTTTTCCCAGTTTGAACCCCAAAAGCTGTTTGCACTGTGTAACATTGTAACTACTCACATCTGCCACCGCTGACTTCATTACCATTTACGAGATGCGGCATCATTTGGGTGCAGCATTAAAACCCCACTCATCACCAGATCTCCTAAAGACGTGCACATGCTCTAGTAAGAGACATTTGGAGAAGGGGGGGGGGGGGGGGGGTATCCCATGATTCATCGCTCTGGTTCCTTCGGGGCATCCTCATTGGACTCCTGCTGAGCTGCTGCCGTACAACTGACTCATTGCCTAATGAGTTCTGGTGGATTAAATCAATGCATGATGAGAAATTTGAATGGAGCTCAGTGGCTTCATTTGAACCCTGTTTACTGATAAGTTGGTGAGTGCTAAGCTCAAAGTGAACAATTAAGAAGCAACAAGCACGAGGAGAGATACATGTAAAACTAATCATGCCAGGATTTTCGGGAGGTTTGTGTGTGTGTTTGAATTGCTATAGGAGGACAAAACATACAAACATTACTACACTAATGTAAAAAACTGCAGTGTACACTTCTCCCCTTCAGTGTGTGACCATGTGTGTGTGTGTGTGTGTGACCGTGTGTGTGTGTTTGCACCTAAACGCTTCACAATCCCCTTAGCTCTGCTCATGAAAGGTCCTTTTTGGCCTAATTATGGCTCGTGAACAAAAAGGATGATTTCATGGTTAGTTCAAAAATGAGCAAAAATGAACACGCACAGTCAAATCTTTGTTCGCTTTTTTGCTATAGGCCACTTCTGGTGTTTTTGCACTGTGGCGGTTGAAATGTGTTTTTTTTTTCTCCTTCTGTTTGAAAGCTCTTCATGATCTGAAAGAAGTGTGAGTGAGAAGAGCCTTATGCATCATCCTACTCCAAGGGGAATCTGCCTAAGGCTGTTGCCGACTCTGTTCACAGGCTGAGTTCAAAACTTCCTTTTAAACAGATGCCTTTACCAGTACAATCTCACCACAATAGCAGAGCAAGCTATTACCATAATTATGTTTTTTTTTTTTGGCTCCAAGTGAAAATATCTGAGCAGTTCAAATCTAAAGCGCTTTCATTTGTTGGGGTCTTTGACACCTCACCATATGATCAGAGGGCTTTTAATGTGAGTGTTTTGTTTTTTTTTAATATATGCTCATTATGACAAACATTGTGGTTAGGGGCTTTGGATCATTGGGAATGTGCAGTCTTCTCTTTGCTTCAGTAACATGCAACTTAAAATGTAGCATGTGCCCATATGTTACTTTTTATGTAGATGGATGTCAATGGCATTTAAGTAAACCCTGGTAAACCTCAGTGTGTGTGACAGAGATAATTCAAAAGGGCTTCCTTGGCCACAGAAATCTTAATACTGCCTGTCGCTAACCTTACAATGTCAGGTCACTGCTCACTCCCTCCTGCCAAGCTTAAAAAAGAACTTGAATTGTAGCCTGTGTAGCCCATAGCCATTAGTTCTGTATACAGGCAGGTGCCCACACACAGAGACCCAGGTAGGGTCCAACCTGTGGCCACTTCCTGGTCCCACCCCTCCCATCCATCTGTCTTTCACCCAGTGACTTATTGCTATTTCTCTTAACAATCCTGTTACAACAAAGGCTAAAAGGGAAATAAAAGGAACACATAAGGAACAAGTTACAACAGCTTAGCTTCAATAAGTTAAGCTTTAAATGATTTCCTGTATGGAAAAATCTTGTTGAAAACATATTTGTTATTAGCTGTGCTAATAGAATAATGCAGGAACAATGCAACACACATCCCCATAAGTAATTTGTAAAGTCCTGGCCAGTATAATCTCACTTTTATTTCTATGTGGGTCACAACCAATGAAGGTATCTGTGTTACTGAACTTAGTAAACCACTGCACTTTTTTCTATGAGAGGCCCAACCTCAGTTTTGATTGATGTGGTCCTGGGTTTACCCAGGCTACCTTTGATACTGTATGTTTGATAATGTTCCAGCAAATCTGAGAGCAAATCTGAGCTACATCGAGGTGCACCCAGATCAGGGTCTTGCAACTAGGTGTTGAGGATTTTAAACATAAGCCCTAATTCTGTTCAAGACCAACTTTGCTGAGTGTGTGGTGGCCATGCACTGGTCATCTGACCCTTATTACTGCTTTGGGATCAGCTTAACTCATATTGCATATCACTCACTTAAAACAGAAAGGCTTTCTGAAGAAGAGTTCCCTATAGGTAAAGATAACTTGGGTCTGATACAGAATGAAAAGTGAATATTAAAAGCCAGTCAGTGTCAAATAGACATCTGGTGACTGGCATCTGCACACAGGCCCAGGTCCAGTCTAGAGTCTCCTCAGCATCAACTGTTGCCTGGAAGCAACTCTTCTGAAGTGACTTCTTCGTGCTTCATCTCTTGATTATTCGTGCTGGCGCAAGCCATGTCTGGTGTAAGTTGTGTGAACAAAAGGAAAATCTTCAATTATGCTTCGGCATGTGCTATTTGCATGGCGGCTGGATTTCTTTTTGATGTGCTCTGCATTTGTGATTCTTTTGTGATACAGAAGCCAAGTGTACCGCTGGAGGATTTGAAGGTACATATGGTATTTGCCTTGGGTTTCATCCAGCTTCTTGTCTTTTCCTAGTCTGTTTGTCTTTTAGATTAGTTTGTGCCTCTGTCACACACTGTTTGTCAGCTTCAACAGTCCCGACTTTATATTCTGCGCTCAACTCTGATGGAAGGATTGTTCATGTAATCACACTGGTGTAAAATATGAACACAAACAATATGAATATGCAATAGGCTTTTGACATGGACATTTAGGATAACAGAATCATCAAATGCCAAGCTGACAAATAAGCCATTGATACTAGACTGTGGTTTAGAATGGTAATGTAACATGAATAGCCTACTCCAGGACTGCAGCCAAACACAACTACTGCATTGAGTTATCACAGTGCCAGTAAAAAGGCCTTGGAAAGAAAATGTGTAACTTAACTCAAATAAATTTGGTATCAAGTGCATCCTTTTTAGAACTTGCCAATTGATTTTATTGTCATGGAAATTGCCATTATTTTTGCTCAAATGGTAAAACTCAAATTAAGTTGACAAAAGGGGAGCGACACATAAATAGCCTGCGCTGTGTCAACCAAAGATGTCAACCAATGAGCTGTACGTGACTCCACCATTTCAATTTAAAGCACTATACTAACTGGGAAAACTAGACTATTAGTAAATTAAGTTACAAATGCAATTTCAATGAATTTATCAAATGTAGCCCGTAGGGGATTGAATTATAAATCAAAAGTGAAACAGACGCAAGAAATACAGTAGAACCTCATTTAATTAAAAAGATAAACGGAAATCATTTAACTCTTGTATTTATTTCCAAAGTCTAAAGATTATGACAATATTTTCAACGCTATATCAACAGTTTAGAGCGTTAAAGCGCAAAGCAAAAGTGTACTGCAGCGGCTAGATAAGGAGGAGCTACTGCATAGGTGAGGATAAACCCAGCAGTTGATGTAGGCTACTTGTCTGGTCGGAGATGCCCACCACATCACGCTGACACACCTCAGAGCTAACGCATCTTCACAGGACGTCCATCCTTACCTCACTCACCGCTGTCTTACTTACCGTGTGACTTGCCAGTTGGCTGTATTGTCCTGTGTTTGTGGTGCTATTACAACCGAACAGCCTCCGCTACAAGTATTTTACAATGTCAGTCCTGTAGAGAGCGGTAGATGGTTTTATTGAATTGTTTTATACGGGCCGCGAGCTGTGCGCGCCCTGTACTGTACAAGAGCGAGGGGAGGGAGGAGCAATAGTATTTCTCTTGATTCCCTACCCCTGTCGTGGCAGCCAACGAACACGACCGGAGCACTTTTTCCCCACATACCAAGGAAAATCCACAATAACGAGCGCACAGTGAATTCGCTAAAGAGCAACACAGGAACTGCATGAAACATTAATTTGACGGCACGCTGCGCCCTGCGGAGGAATTAGCTCGTATATCCCTTACTGTGCAGTGTATAGGCTACTACCACACTTGCACCGGATTGAGAGACAGCCTGGACATTCCCAGCCCTGTTTTCTGTCCCGAACGGTTCCAGTTTGCGTCTTCGGCGACCGAAGAAACCAGCGGTGAGTGTTACTGTTGCTTATACGATGTTAGTAATGCCACTATTACATAGTGGCCATGCATTTAGCATTCGTGCTATTTTACCACGGGAAGCTAACTCAACTCCAGAGAGCTAGCTCTTTGGGTTTGACAGATCAACGGCACTGGAGCCAACTAGCTATAGTAACGCTGTCTGTAGCATTATTTTCATGTCGCCCTTGCTTTTTGCCTAACAACTTAAACAATATCAATGCGTGTGTTGTCGGCTGCCTACAACCAATTTGGCTGACATTGAAAACGTAGCGTCTAAAGTTACAGGAGGCTAAAGGCAATCCTGCAACATATGAAAGGCCTAGGCGAGTCTCTCTCTCCCTCTCTCTCTCTCTCTCCCACACACACACACACACACCATATGCGTACATTGTAGGTCCATGATCCACTATGGTGCTACGTGCACAAGTCCTTATCACATTGTAAATAATTTATGAGTTGCAATAAAATGCGATTAACGCATATTCAGGTAAGTTTTTAAAGCATTGGTCAATGAATTTAGTTTTAAACAGTGGGCTTACTGTCACGTGTTTTGCAATGTAAAGTTGAATATTGCTTTTTATAATGCCTGTAGCCTGATAAACACATAGGTGCAGAAGAAGTGATCAAACAGGCCAAGAAGTGAAAGCTGATTTTCGAAACGGCATGTGCATGTACTGTAACATTGAAACAAACAAACAATGTTGCCCATGGGCCATCAGTGACTATAGGCTACAATGTTTCAAGAACGTCTTAATCACCTCAATAACTCTTGTGAAAGAGGTCAGTTTGAATTGCTTAGCTTGTTTTTGCAAGAGAAAAAAAAATAAATTCTTGTAACTTGGACTATAGCATGGGTCAAGGAATAACTCCTTACCCTCGGTGCATATCGACGAATTCTGCTATTTTTCACTTTTGCTAAATATGCGAGATACTGTAGGGCATTTTGTTGGCGCTCTCCGGGTGCCCTCTCTATTTCTTATCAGTGATTTAGGCGAGCCTTTAACGCACGCCGACTCAGCCTGATAGACTGCACTTTTACAATGCCAGCAGAATAATGTCATTTTATGATGCAATAAACTTAACTGGCAATTTCCAACATTTTCTAACGTGATAGAAGTGTATTTGTGGCTGTCACTGAGTCCCCCTGACCTCGATTGATAATAAAGAATCCACCTTATCAACATATGTCCCAGAAAACCTGCTGAGTGAAATGAACGCCATTCTCCCTTCAAAAGGTCTCCCATAGGCTACATTAATCACTAGCGGGTTTGTTTGAAAATTTATGCGATACAGTTTACCCTTGGCCTACTCAGAAACTATAAACATTTTTTCCCTTGCGCTATAACGTGCACCGTTTCACATAATTCATACGTAGACTACCAAAAAAGACTTAACAGTAATAGCATTTCACGGCTGAGTTTTTCCGTTGGTGGTTACAGTTGCCACAACACCTGTAGCAGTTTCACAGTCCGCTGTAAAATATCCTTAACTGAAGGTACACATCAACTGAACACAAAATATGGCAAAAGGTAATTTACACAGCTAATGTTTGTAAAGTTAAAGGGAATGTGTAGATTTAGGCTATAAGACTGTCTCTTGTAGTCTATAGCCCCATCTGACCTGGTTGTGTGTATGTGTGTGTGTATTAGGGGGAGATCTTACATGACCTTCCCCCAGCCAGTGGCCCCTTGGCCTGCTGTGCACTCCCCCTCACTATATGGGGCAATGATGAGCAAGTGAGAGAGTACAGTTATGTAAGGACTTGTATTGGTGCTGCTGTTGAGGCCTTTAAGTTAACCACAGTATGACATCACAAAAGCATTCTGGGTAATTTCACTGTGTCTGGTATTTTTGGACATCTGTCTGCGGAATGCTAAAAAATAGTTGAACAAATTCAATTATTTTATTTTTGAAAGCAGTCAAACATTATGCACAGTACTGGCTAATGAAAGTGCTCCCTCCTCCTCTCCAGCCGGCACTGCGTCTGTGCATTGGGGTGAAGCTAAATGCATTTAGGTCTCGTTGTCTGTCTTGTTCGATGCTCTGGGACATTTTTCAGATGGGGTCTTCCTGTTCATGCTGCTGTGTTAATTAGATTATATTCCCCATATGCTGAGCAAGTGCAGGTTGTTTTTTTTCCTCCAATCCTCCCCTCCCTTCCTCCACTATCCAGCAAAGGCAAACTCATCCATCAGAGCGGAAAAAAATCCATCATTCATCTGAGAGAGGGAGAGAGGAGGGGGGGGGGTGTTCATGTCTTCAGCTGAACTAGGGCTGCACCGTATGTGCTGTATGGCTCCACACAGTGGATCTTGGCCGATATCCTGCCCGCCATCTCCTTGCATACCTACTCCTTGCCGTAGCATTTGATGTTTATAGCAGAAAACTGACTTGGATTTGGCAGTGGCAAGCTCAATAGGCATGCGAGCAGTTAATCATATTCTGTAAAATTTCAAGAGAGAATGACAAATAATCGTTCCACAACACAATATTTCTTTTCAGGTTTTCTTTTTTTTCTTTATGTTTTTTTTTTTGTTAGTTTTTTTTGAGCATGATATAAAGATTAAGACATTAACATGTTGTGCACATATGTGCTTGCACAAGTTCATGGACGATGATTCACTAGGAATCGTTCTTTCACCAGTGCTAAGCCAAACTAGGAAACACTCGACCA
Organism: Sardinella tawilis; assembly: GCA_030264315.1. NCBI lineage: Eukaryota > Metazoa > Chordata > Actinopteri > Clupeiformes > Clupeidae > Sardinella > Sardinella tawilis. Next base: position 8,070,498 of record JASCQY010000089.1, on the reverse strand, counting down.
AACGGCCAGACAATTTACTTCTTGATTAGGCATTTTCTCACACAGCTGTGTGTGCCAACAGTATTACATGAAATCCTATGGGGCCCCTTGTTTTTGTGTTGCAACCACCACCCTAATTATCACAGACAAGCAGCAGTACACACACACACACACACACACACACACACACACACACACACACACACACACACACACACACACACACACA